>CM035408.1:27389520-27492020 GCA_020310875.1 Ceratopteris richardii | reverse complement strand
AAGTCTAGATTGTTCTTCCTAAAGAAATGGGTTTTATAACTATCTAAACATGAACAATGCATCCGTGATAGAGAAAGTTGACAGGAAAGACATATAAGACCATGGCAATGAATTCAAAATGATGGTCACAAGCTCGTCATCCTCTTTGAACACATCAATATTAGCTAACTCATCTACTAGATCTTGAATTCTAGTTCGATGATCTTTGACATAACCACCTTCCATTGTCTAACTATGTAGTTCACACATCAAATATTGCTTTCTTCTAGTATTCACAGAATAAAAAAATCTTCTAACGTATCCCAAGCTTCTTTAGATGTCTTACAAGATCTAAGGTGAGAAATAATAGATCACTTCATCAAAAGAGATATGATAGCCAAAATTTGCACGTCTCTTATATCCCATCTTTCCCTTTTCCGATCTTGAAAAGCTAGACAAGCAAAAGTGGGGTCTGTGGGCTTAGTAGATGTAGAAGCTTCAACTTCATCTCTAGTTGTTTCATGTCTTCTACCTCTATCAGGTATTTTCTTAGGTGCTTCAAGACGTGGTGAATCATATGAAACTAAATCCCACAAGTCCTTTGGTATCAAAAAATTCTTGAGGATGAAACTCTAAAATGGGCAATCAAAACTTTCTTCTAATTGCTCATCAAAAGATAAAATTCCCAAAACATAGAATTGATCACCATCACCCATTATTTGAATAGATTAATCATTCAAATACAACTAAAACTCTGTTATTCATTAGATAAAACTTATATATGCTAAGAACTAAACTAGAAGCCTTATAGCAAAGTTCAAACCCTGAACAAACCACACAATATCCAAAGTATGGTCAAACTTAATATACTTGAATTCATGATAATACATGCACAAAATGACAATATGCTTCAGCTCTAACTACAAAATAAACACACGAAGTGCACACAATCCATGGATACCAAAGACCGTGAGTGAAGGCTAAGGGATAAAGTATGAAGAGGCTTAGGTTAATGCAGAACTCCAAATACATGGCTACTTTGTATAGAAAAATGTTTCACCTTCTGAGATTGGCATGTCTCCTTAACCTGTGTTCTCCTCATAAAATGTTTGGGTTTTGACTCTAGCAAAGGGATACCTTTCATTCGAGCTTGTTCTTCATAAAGTCCAGCATTAAAAGCATCTCCAACAGCCTGCATTTACAAGTATCCACCCTGTTTAGTTTTTTAAGCACAAGCAGTAATGATAAAATATCAAAAATCTTGCCTTCGAGATCAGCAGCACTAGCATTATTAGGGGAAGTAAATTTAGATTATTTGTTATTTCAACCATAATGACACAAAGGGACACAGTCATCCGCATCGAGCCTCCCAGAAAAGAAGCTGCCCCAAGTAAAGCATACCTATACATTTAAACATCTAGAAAAGTTTACAAATAATAAGAGCAGGGCAGAATATCGAAGGAAGCAAATATGTGTAACCCCTACGTGCCCTCATCGACATTTGAATTTTTGTATACATTAACCACAAGCATCCCCACCAGACGACCATAAGTGGATCCGATCATTATACCAGGAACAAATTGGCCTGCTGGTACAGCAGTGCCAAATGTGATCACTGCAAGAGAAAAGAACATGGCCTGCAGAACAAGAAATCTGTTAGCAGAAATCTATTAGCAGAATACTCTCTACATTTCATAAGTCTTGGTTACTTTTTAAGCAACACGTGTGTGTGTGTGTGTGTGTGTGTGTGTGTGTGTGTGTGTGTGTGTGTGTGTGTGTGTGTGTGTGTGTGTGTGTGTGTGTGTGTGTGTGTGAGAGAGTGTGAGAGTGAGAGAGAGAGAGAGAGAGATGTAAATTACATAAAATTTGTCACCAATCAATACCATAAGCTGGAATTCTTTGAATTTGCATCCCTTGCAAATGATGATAAAATGTTTTGTGATCCTTTTAAAAACATCTAGGATTCTTCAACATTATCTTGAAGGCTGCAAAATGCAAAGTTGAAATCCCATATATTGTACAAGCCATAAGTGCAACTATAATTTTTCAATCTTATAAGTAGAATGTAATTCACGTATCGTATTACTATCCCTCCCATGATTTTTGACAAATATTTTCGAGAGAAACATCATACATATGTTCTGTAGCACAGTCTTATAATAATTAGAATGACATTTCGACACCATTCTTCACAGTTTAATGCATTATGCTACCATTAATGTTATAATTGACGAAATTGATGTCACAACATATTAGAAAGTGCAAGATTGCAATATATGCATGAATTCACTCATATATTGTTATGGTATCGTATTATATACGTCCCTGCGAAGGCGATTACTTCTATTTACCTCACAAAAAACAATGGGAATGACATTATATATTTTGAATCAACTCAGATATGATCACAAAAAATAGTTTCTTCTATATATTTGTGTAAATATAGACATATCCATGTTTGTCAACTATTTTAAGCATCAAATTATGTTCAAGATGAACTGGATAGGCTGATATAGGTATAGAATTTTCTCCAAGGTATTGTTGTCTATGCATAATCATGATTCTATAGATCTTCATGCAAATGAAAGGAATTCTATATTGCACAAGTTTTATATTACATGATTCTATTGTTGTTAAAGACCTATTACAATAAACTCAGTTTTATATACTACACAACCTTCATAACATATGGATGCATGCAATCCTATTGAAGATATCATCGATTGTCATAAACAAAGGATCATGCAAAATTCAAATGAATCAAGATATCATAGACAAAATACATGCATGCAAACTTGGTCTTCAAAAGTCCCAAAATATCAAGTTGTGAATCCTTTCAAAAGATAGCAAGGACTTGATGCTTCTTCTGAACTAAAAATTATGACCATAACTTTGACCCAGACCATTTTCTCCATGCATGGTGTTCTGCAAATTGCAATATATTCTCCTTAATAACGACGAAGCAATGCAATGCACAAAGAATTCAAGTAACCATCAAGGAATCCTCAAACATTTTCCTACAATCCAATACATTGTTTATAACTGCCTAAATCAAAAAAACTAGAGCAATCTTTAAGATGAACTCTCCGATCTGGTGAATGGCCATAGATCAACTCTCAAACCACTCTTTATTGATCCCTACCCACATCAATTGGACATAAGAATACCATATGGAGACAAAAAGACCAAAACATTGATTATTTGTTGATGAAAAATGTTCATATACACGAGGTCTCAATACGAGGAACATTTTGACAATGAGTTAAAAAGAAGTTAGACATGTACGCAAGTTTTCCATCATTAAAGTTTCCATATTCAGAGTATTATTGCATATATCATTCCACATATGGCTAAATGTGAGAATAATACCACTTATTAAAATCTTCCAATAAAGACTCGAGGGAAAGAGCTTGATTAGTTGTGTGTGCAACGCAACTCCCATCCCTGTTTTTGTTTCTTTTTTAAGGAAGTTCCGCAATAGCCTACTCTCCCAAACTTTAATTAATAGAAAGAACAATTGTACAAGTGAATGGGCCTAGCACCCATGGGAAAGCTCCCATCCTTGATATCCTCTTGCAACCCAGCTCCGATGCTTTATATCCTCTTGCACCCAAGATAGTAATGATCTGGAATGCTCTAGTGTGGACATGTGTGGTCATCATGCACACTCATTCCCATTACCATTTAGATACCTTACGATATCCCTGGAGCTAGGGACCTTGGTTAACCTTAGCCTTTGTCCCACACACATATACAGGTCTCTGAAGACCAATGTCTAACACTCTCTCCCCCTTCTAAAGATCATTGTCTTCAATGATCAATGAGGGAAAGTACTCGCAAACCCTGATTCCCCAATAAGTAAGAGGTAATCCTCTCTAGGCTACTAGATACTCGATGACACGGTTTCTCAACCGTTTTTGTCTCCTATCTAGTATCTCTAGTATCCTATCTCGAGAATGATCTGTGTTGTCACTTTCTTGCAAAGAAACAATACACTTTATTAGAGTATCCTCCCTAGAAATATATTTTCTAAGTTTACTGACAAAAAACACTAGATGGACTCTACAATACGGAGGAAGCTCTAATCGCTATGCAACATCACTAAGCTTCTTTACTATCTTCCAAGGTCCACAAAACCTTCATGAAAGCTTAGTGCACTTCCCTCTAGATAGTCAAGTTCATCTTGCTGGTACTTGAAAAAAAACTCTATCTCATTATCACATTCATAGCCCGCTGCGCATGCTCCCGACCCCTCCATGCTGCTCAGCATCCTTAACTTTCGGAATACAATTACTTCATGAGATATTGGGACTATGATTACTTCATGAGTAGCATATGCAATGGAGACAACTATTCACACCTTGGCATGTCATTTTCTAGAGGTTACTTCACCCGATACCCATGTATCAGATCCTTCATCCACTCCACCCCATACTACGTTCTTAGGTCTATTTGTTTTAGTTGCTTCCTTTGCAGCCCACACACACGATATCATGGTAGTCCTTTCTTGTACTATGTGATCATTTTCTGCAGTGCCAGAACCACATCATATTCAGCACATTGTTAAGCTTTGATTTCAGTTCACCTTAGATGTTTTCTTTCTTATTTTTATAATTTTGTCTACAAATACTTGGTATATCACAATTGTATATTGGTTTTGTCTCATAGGCCAATTTTGACCTTTCGTTAATCTCTCTATGTGTGTGTGTGTGTGTGCGTGGGGGGGGGAGGGGGGCAACCTCCGGGGCTTTCTCCATGTCTCAGAGAGCTCAAGATCGCATCACACGAGGATATGCAGCATTAGCTTTGATGGAGAGAGAGTGCCACCAGGCCTACTTTCAGGAGCCTTGCACAAAGGGGTGGCTCTTCGACACTTTGGTCACCCAAGCACTTATGTATGGAGCAGCCATATGGGGGTCAAGGTTATGCATCAACATGGACAGCGGTGGAGAGACCACATGTTCTCATGATTGCCAGACTCATCCGCAGCAAACCCTCGGTATCCCATGATATCGTAAGGGAAGATCTTGCCGCACCACCAATGCTACTAGAGGCACTCTTCCGGATAGTATGCTTATTACACAGGATCGAAGGCATGGATAGAGAAAGCATCACTTACAGAGCTTTCCAGGCATCACTTACAGAGCTTTCCAGGCATCATGCAACAGGAGTTAGTGGGGGGCACCTCCTCATGGTATGCACAGACGCGAGATTGGGTGTCCCACCATGGACTTGACATAGACAGACTACCACCAATCCGTTATGACTCCGACGCCCAAACCTACTCACTCTCCCACCAGGAGAGGAAAAGGATCATCTATCATGAGATATGGCATACATACATACATACATACAGAGGACATGGGTCAGCCCGAGAGATCCATTGCCACCGAAAATGCTCTACTACCATGAGCATTTCCTAGAGATCTCAGAGTAGGGCTTCATTGAGTCTCTCCATTCTCTCTCTCTCTCTCTCTCTCTCTCTCTCTCTCTCTCTCTCTCTCTCTCTCTCTCTCTCTCTCTCTCTCTCTCTCTCTCTCTCTCTCTCTCTCTCTCTCTCTCTCTCTCTCTCTCTCTCTCTCTCTCTCTCTCTCTCTCTCTCTCTCTCTCTCTCTCTCTCCTTCCCGCTCAACCCCTCCCGCAGCCCGTCAGCTCCTTCCCGCTCAGCCCCTCCCGCAGCCCGTCAGCTGCTCCCGCCATAGCCTGTAGTCCCAGCATCGAGCTCCTCTCAGCCTAGTTCCTGTTAGATCAGCTACATGATAAATATTTTGGTATCATACTTAGGTATACCGTATGTCACATTTCTTTACTATTCACTATCTTCAAGTGCTTTGTTTATTTTGTTTGTTGTGACTAAGCTTTCTGACATCCCCATTAGAGTTTATGAAAGTGATAGGGTTGAGGTGTGGTGCCGGAGGGGTAGAGGACGCGTGTGTGTGCCTTAAGAGAGGAGGCGATAGGCGGAAATGGTGGCGCAGCTCATAGAAAGGAGTTAGAGATAGAGAGAGAGCTTCGATCAGTTTTGGAGGCATCTCTTGGAAGTAAGAGAGCCAAAAGTGTTATTATGTTATGTTATAAAGAACCCTTTTAGGGTTGGCCAAGTTCACATTGAACTTGGGCCCAAAAATAAAGAATAAGTGACTTTGGCCTTTATAAATAGGCCTATACACATGTATACACTATAAAGAGGTCATTTAGGGCTTTACTCCAACAACCTTCCACTTAAAGGCATAAATGACGCCTTTAAGTTAAGTGACTCCCACCATCTGTATACATAACTCATGTTGTGCTTTGGGTAAGCACTTAGTGAAAACATATGCAAGGTTCTGTGATGTATGGACCTTAACCAATGTGATA
This sequence comes from Ceratopteris richardii, assembly GCA_020310875.1. Lineage (NCBI taxonomy): Eukaryota > Viridiplantae > Streptophyta > Polypodiopsida > Polypodiales > Pteridaceae > Ceratopteris > Ceratopteris richardii. The sequence continues at coordinate 27,485,684 of CM035408.1, read as the reverse complement.
AGGCAATCCTCAAGCACCTCTCGAATGAAGTGATATCCCACATCAATATGTTTTGTGCGTGCATGTAACATGGCATTCTTTGCCAAACATATGGCACTCTTGCTATCACAACCAAGCATAGGTGCTTTGTTAGGCAAACCAAACTCACTGCAAAGACGTGCTAACCATATTGCTTCCTTGGAGGCCTCAGTGGCTGAAATATATTCAGCTTCAGTAGTAGACAAAGCAACAATCTTTTGCAGTCTCCTGCACCATGATACAGTACCACCTCCAAGAGTGAAAACATAGCCACTTGTGCATTTTCATGTATCCACATCACCTGCCATGTCGGAATCACAGAATCCCTTCAGCTCCAATGGGATCTTTCCATAACTTAGGCATTTGTTTTTAGTTCCTTTCAAATATCTCAAGATAGATTGGACTGCCTCCCAATGAGCTCTACCAGGATTAGCCATGAATCTGCTCACAACTCCCACTGCATGAGCAATGTCCGGCCGAGTAGCCATAGCATACATAAGTGAACCACAAGCTGATGCACATGGAACACTCTTCATGTAATTGGCTGCATCATCATCTTTGGGACAATCATCCTTGGAGAGCTTAACATGCGGCTGCAATGGCACTCCAAGAGGCTTAGCATCAGCCACATTAAATCTGTCCAGCACTTTTTCAATGTACTTTTCTTGGGATACATGCAAAGTATGCTGCTGCCTATCCCTTTTTATACGCATACCAAGAATATGCTCAGCTTCCCCAAGGTCTTTCATTAAGAATGCAAAGTTCAGCTCCTGTTTTAAAGCATTCAGTGTGCTTTTTTTCTTCCCAACCAGCAGCATATCATCTACATACAGTACAAGAATAATTGGGCTGCCATCTTCATCCTTTTTGGTGTACAAACAGTGATCTGCATGGCTTCTTTTAAACCCATGTTTGAGCATAAATGCATCAGACTTCTTATACCATTGTCTGGGAACCTGTTTCAGCCCATATAAGCTCCTTTTCAGTTTGCATACCAGATGCTCTTTTCTAGGAATGGCATATCCTTATGGCTGTTTCATGTACAGCTCTTCATCTAAATCACCATGCAAAAAAGCTGTTTTAACATCCATTTGGAATAATTCCAAATCCAAGGCAGTTGTGGGAGCAAACAACACATGTAAAGTGGTCATTTTCACCACTGGAGAGAACGCTTCTTGGAAATCAATGCCCTCTTTTTGGGCATATCCTTAGCAACCAGCCTTGCCTTATACTTGGGTTTGGCATCAAAAGTTTTGATTTTGTACACCCACTTGTTGGGAATGGCCTTCCTTCCTTTGGGTAACTCAACCAAATCCCAAGTATCATTTGCATGCAATGCCTTTATCTCTTCCAGCATGGCTAACTCCCACTTCGTCTTGTGCTCGCTTGCCTCTTTATAAGTAAGAGGCTCACCCTCATCTGATAACATAATGTAATGTATGAAGGCATCATATCTATTCACTTGCCTCCTAGGACGTGTAGATCTTCTTACCCAATGATCTACATTATCAAGCAATGGATCTACATCAGGAGGTACATTAACTGCTTCATTGTTAATGGGCTGATGTACATCATTTTCAGCCCTGTTTTCAGCATAAATAGGTGGCAGCATATGCCCTTCGAGAGCCTCATCTTGCTGTCCATTATCTTTTTGCTCAAAAACCACTGGATCATCAATATTTTCAGTCCTTTGTGGTGCATCTTGAGGGTCAAAATTGGGCCTAACAGGTGGCTGGTCATGCTGAAATCTGACCCTTTTATGGTCATCTCTTGGGGCACAATTGTTTTGATGAAGCCTTCCTCATTAAAAACAACATCCCGGCTGCGTACAACTTTCTTGAGCTGAGGTATCCAAATTTTGTAGCCCATCTCACCTTCTTCACCATATCCCATGAAGAGGCCTTTTATGGACTTAACATCAAGTTTGTTTCTCAGCTCAAGCCTTATATGCACAAAAGCCTCGCAACCAAAGACACATAAGTGATCATATGAAGCAGGTTTTTCCGACCAAACCTCTTCACGGATGTCACCTTTCAAAGACATGTGAGGGGATCTATTGCATATATGTACTACAGTTTTGAATGCCTCTCCCCAAAATCCATGAGGGAGATTAGCTCTGGACAGCATGCATCTCATCCTCTCACAAAGTGTCCTATTATAGCGTTCAGCCACACCATTAGAAGAGGGGCTGTATGGAACAGTAAGCTCCTTCTTAATGCCCAAATTTTCACAAAATTTCTTAAATTCAGCACTTGTGTACTCACCCCCATTATCTATACGTAGGCATTTCAGCCTTTTACCTGTTTGGGTGGTCACAAATGCATGAAAACGTTTGAACGCAACAAATGCTTCATCCTTAGACTTAAGCAATTGAACCCAAATTTTTCTAGAGAAATCATCAACAAAAGAAATGAAATACAAAGCACCCCCCATAGATTTGGCATGCTACATACATCAGAATGAACAAGATCAAGTACACAAGACTTACGAGACACATCAGAGTAAAAGAAACGTTTCACTTGCTTTCCATATTGACATTCATTACAAAAATCAAGCTTTGTGCCTTTAGCATCAAGCTTCTTTAAGTTACAAAGCCTAGTGAGACCCTTTTGGCTCATATGGCCAAGTCTCTTATGCCACAACTCCATATGGGAGTGAACTTCAGCCAAAGCAATAAACTTCCCTGATAAGGCTTTTCCATGCAAGCAATAGAGAGTTCCTTTCTTTGTGACTTTCACAATCAGCCTTGACCCCTTTGTCATTTTCCATGATCCTCTCTCAAAGAGAATGCTATAACTATGCATATCCATTTGACCCACAAAAAGCAAGCTTTTCTTGATCCCTGGTACATAACACACATTATGCAAGACCAGCTCATTAGTGCCATTTGTAGAGAAATGCACTGTGCCAATACCCTCAATGGAACATGTATGATTGTTTCCAAGGTATACATGGCCATGGCTGCCTACAGTTAAAGTAGAAAAACACTCCTTGATAAGAGTCACATGAAAAGAAGCACCAGAGTCAACAATCCATGTCTAGGCCGATGCATCCTTCATGGTCAGCAAGGCATCAATAAGATCACTTTTGGTGATCGACATGTCCTGTGAATGAACATTTAGAGAGGAATCAAATGCATAAGTATCATGAGCTGATAAAGTAGTGCATAAAATATCCTCAACATCCGACAACTCTTCTATGACTACATTAGAGGCCACATTGGCCTTCTCCTTGTCCTTTTGGATGTCCTGTGCATCAATCTTGTCTTCTTTCTTCTCCTTCTTCTCATCTTCAGCATTCTTCTTTCTTTTGTTGTGCCTTGTAATAGCGGCAATCAGGTTTCTTGTGGCCTTTCCTTCCATGGGTTACAAAAGAGTTTAACTACCGTCATATCTGCCAGGCCATATTGAAGATAGGCAAAGAGAATGTAGTTCACATTGTCACAGGCAATGCATCGAACTGCAAAAGCATGGGGGAGATGATTGAGGAGGAGTTTTCACGCATTACGTGGACCCCATGTGCAGCACATTGCCTTGATCTCATGATGGAGGACATCTCTAGACTCTGATGGGTGCACCCAATGGTTCATCCTGCACCAATAGGCTTTATACATAGAGATCGATCTTTGATAACATTTTCCTGATGCAGCTAGCAATGGAGCACAGAGTCACATTCAACCAAAAGGTAGTCTACTTGCCGATTGATTTTGAAAAATCTTTTGATCACATTGCTTGGGACTTATTGAAGCATACATGGAAAAATTGTTACCCATTGGGAATTGAGATTTACCGTTTTTGTCAAAGATAAGAGTTAATTAGGTAATGCAAAAAATCAAAGCTAAGATGGATTTATGACATTTGTCGGAATGGTCTTTTCATGCACAAGTGAGGATTGTGCAAGCTTTCATACAACCATACATCACGTACTGCTTGCTATCATTCAATTGGAAGAAGTTTCATTATCAAGATTTTGTTCTTCTACTGAAAAGTCCTTTTGGGATAAGAAACATACCCCCCCCCATGGTACTCTCAGCATGGTCCTGTGTTTGCCAACCAGAAGTAATGGAAGCCTTGGCCTATTACAACTTCGTATACATTCAAGGCCAGAAGAGCTTCGTTTCTAATGAGGATTTGTTCCAATGATGCTCTTTTATGGAAGGGAGTTTTTTGGTGCCTTGTCAAAGATGCTCAGGTCTACTTAAAAAAATTTGGCAGCTTGACAATTAGAATCTGGAATAAATTCTTCTCATGCACCATTTTGTAGCTGCTCTCTGCTCTGAATTTTATGAAGGATAGCTTTAAGTCAACGCTTGCACTCCTGAAATGGAATGGATGGCAGCACTAGACAGGAGACTCCTTTGGATTGTTGTCCCCTTTTTGGTCTTAACTCGTGAATCCACCTCTCATGCATTCTGTGTGTGCAGCTGCGAGGTGTTGGAACAACAAAGGCATTAAAATAATTTCCAATTGCTATGATGCTAGCTCAGAGTTCTTATCCTTTCCTACAGTAGGGAGACAATTTGCAGTGGGCACGGCTTATAGACGCAAATGGTGCAGTCTTATCATGTTCCTTGGACTATTGATGTATCGTCACCTTGCCATGACTGACTTTATGCTAACCACACTAAATGGTGGGCTGGTAAAACCAAAAGTTTATTATGCTCCTCTTTTATCTCCGATGGTGCATTCATTCAATGTAATGCACGTTGGAATCTTAAAAAATCAGGGGAATGGTTGAAAAAAAGATTTTACTGTCTTTGGAATCTGGACTATCATACAGAATGAAGACATTTATGTGGAAGATATTTGTGGGGCCCTTCACTCTAGCTTCATTCTTGGCCAAACATGGGATAACTCGTGTTAAATGCCCTCACTGCACTTCCTATGCAGAGAATATGTGACATACATTCTGGAGCTGCTCTTATTTGGGAAGATGATGAAGATCGTTCTTCCTCTTTCAATTCTGGAGAGAGAAAAACCCACTCGATTCAAATGCACTTTCCTCATTTTTGAGTCCACTGATAAGCAGCACCTTCGGTTGCTACATAGACACATCGCCTTCTTGCTTTGGAACGTCTGGCAGCATAGGAATAGGGATGCTTTTCATAATTGTACATTTGTTCCCAAATTTTCATGGTCTAATTGTAAAGCAAAACTTAAGATGGATATTGCTGCACTGCGACCGCATGATTGCGCAAAGCTCCTCGCTACTCTGAATGCAATGTAACACACTTGGAGGGGGCAAATTTGCTGGATGACTGCTCAATATATAATAGACTCAGACTCGCTATTATTTGAATGTCCTTCGTCATCCTATGAAACATCTATGTTCAAAAGATCATCATTTCCCCCCCTAGGCATTACTTGCCTATCATGAGCATCCATGCCTATGGGATGATGATTGGGTGAGTTGTTGAAGTAAGATCAACTCATGGTAAAGAATACACCTAGATGAATCTGGGTACGAAGCAAATTTGTGCAAACGCAAAAGTGCACTTCAAAGCTTGTGGTAGAAAACCACAAAACAATAGACGCATCAATTCATCATGCATACTGTATTATGTCATCAATTCCCAAAAGGGGGTGTAGAACTATAAATGAATACATGCTTTCCCACACACATGCACAAGAGCTCGAAATCTCAAGAAGCTTTAGAAACTTAGTTTCTCTCATTGCTTTTAAGACAAAAATCGTTGATAATATAGCTTTAGCACAAGAAAGCAACAAAGGCTAAAAAGGATGACAGCAACAAAGGAATAATTGTGAAATATGCATGTTTTGATAATATGAATCTAGCATATGGCTCGACAAATGCAAGTAAGAACAAAATTCAACCAAAAGAAAGGAGAACAAGCAATAATAATCTCCTAATAGTGGAACATAAGACTATATAACCATGATCCCCATGCCTATTGTTGAAAATGATAAGGTAAGACCATGAAAATTATCATAACAAATAGATCAAAGTAAAAATTACCAGAAATGTCAGAAGACTGCTTGCGCTGTATTCATGTATAGTCTTTGTGCTGAAAAGATTTCGGATGGCATCATCCTATATCAGGAGGGGATATGTTTTATCAGATTAATGAAATTTTTGAAATACATCAACAGTGAATATGATATGAATTGCACGTGCTAGTAAAATCTTCCCAAGTTAGGGTAATATCTTAAACAAAGAGTTAGTCCAACCTTTGATGAAATAGAAATGAATATTATTCGAAATATTGATCTAGGTATATCAAAACAAAAAATAAATACAATATAGCCATAAATTTGAGAAGAACTACGTAAGTATAAGCATAGATTATAGACTAAAAATATAGACTTCAAGCTCATATATGCTTCATGCGAAATTCATTGTACAATAACATTCTAAAAAGAATTTCAAACCTGTGTATTGAAGAATATGGTTGCAAGATCATTGTACTCATTTGGATTAGAACAATGGAACTGTCATAAAGGAGTTAGACACCCAAATCATAAGAATATAAAATTAACTTCCGTTAATCAAAATTGAAATATATTCAGCTTACATTCACATAATTTCCATAAGATCCTTCTGGACGAGGGCAGACAATATCAGAGTACTTGTCTCCTTCAGGACAAGTTGTACACTTTGTTAATAAAGGTAAACCAAAAGAAAGCACCGATGTCAGCAATGATACAAGGCAAGCTTCCATAATCTGGGGAATAAAAAAATTGAGGGTAATTATCCATTTCTTATTGGAAAGTGACTGGCAATTTAAATTATAGACTCTGATCTGCAAGCATACATGAAAAGGAAAGAATCACGAACATAATTGAGAGTTCAAAAGAGAGATCACCTTGACACGCTCTCCTCTTTTATGAAGAATATGCTTCCTCCATGACGATAAATAGAGGGTCAGTTGGTTGAATAGGGCACCTATGATGAGGAGAATGTAAATGAGATGTTAAACAAATACACAGCAACAAGCCCATGTGAAGGCACATTACCAAGAAGCCCACCAATCACACCAACCATAGCCATGGGCAAAAGCTCATAAAAAGAGTAATCATCCTGACCACTGTGATGCCAGTAAAACACACTTTCTTATTTCCTCAGCGAAGTGAAGTGGAGCTTTCAGTAATCATAATGTATTAATAACCTACCCAGACACATCCCAGATTATAAATCCACCAGACCCAAAATGTCCACAATGCCCATGTGTACACCAGCCCATTGCAGAACGCACCACAACTGCAACAACAGCTGAGGTGAAGAAGACTCTCCAAAGTAGCTGACTTCTCCACCTGTAATAACAGTCTTAGGAACCACATATCTACCCATTCCTTCAAAAAATCTTCATACAAATATATGTTGTGGGTAGGTAAAAGAAAAAAAAATAATCAAGGACACTGAACTGTTGAAAAGTGAGCCAGCTGTGTTAGAGAACAAAAATCCTGTATAAAACTGGACTGCCTATGGACATCTAACTCGGGGAGAGAAAGGCGGCACGTGCGTGTGTGTGGAGAGAAGAAAGAGCGGGGACTGAACCGAAAAAGAATAACGAAACAAGAAATTCTCTAACCAAGAAGTCACCTCCTCCAAAGCAAAGAGAACACCCCCGACAGGGGCCCTAAAAGCTGCAGAGACCCCAGCGGCACATCCACATGTTACCTATCATCAAAACAGATTAAGCATCCTCACAATTCATAACATGATGAAAGCATTATGTATATGCTAATTTCTCACCAGGTCCCGTCGATCTCTGTCATTTTTGAAGACTTCCAACCATTTCCATTTAATGAAATGCCGTACAGAGCCCCCCTGTTTTACATAACCAAGATTCAATTTCCCCAATAATTAACCACAAATATTTAGAAGAAATCTGAATCGAATCGACAAAAAGGAAAAGGAAGTTTCCATGCTATCTACGCATTGAACAATTCCATGTACAAGAAAACAAGAAGCAATGTCATTGCTCTTATCCCAACTGATGATAATGCAGACCTTTATAAACTAGACACATCTCACCTTACAGACAAGCAGTGCCAGTGCCAGTGCCAATGCAAGTGCAAGTGGTCGTGGTGGCAATGGTAGTAGTGGTGGTAGTAGTTGTAGTAGTAGTAGTAGTAGCAGCAGCAGCAGCAGTCGTAGTAGTAGTAGTAGTAGTAGTAGTAGTAGTAGTCGTCGTCGTCGTCGTCGTCGTCGTCGTCGTCGTAAACGCTGCAGCGGCAGTGGCAGGAGCGGGAGTAGGAACGGTGGTGGTGATGGTGGTGGTAGTTGTCATTATCATCGTAGTAGTCCTCCTCTTGGTGGCGGGGGCGGGGCCAGGGGCAGTGATAATAGTAGTAGTAGTGCTAGTAGTAATAGTGCTAATAGTAGAAGCCGGAGCAGGAGAAGAAGTAGAAATAAGAGTAAGAGAAGAAAAAATGGTAGATAATAGTAGTAGCAGCAGTAATAGTAATAATAACCGCAGCAGTGGTAGCAGTAGGAATAGTAATAATAAAAAGTAATAAATAGTAAATAATAGTAACAGCAATCGCAGCAGCACCAGCAGTAAGTACTAGTACTTGATAGTAGATAGTAGTGGTAGTGGTAGTGGTAGTGGTAGTGGTAGTGGTAGTGGTAGTGGTAGTGGTGGTGGTGGTAGTGGTGGTAGTAGTAGTAGACTGTAGTAAGTCATAGTGGTAGTGGTAGTGGTAGTGGTGGTGGTGATAGTAGTAGTAGTAGTAGTAGTAGTAGTAGTAGTAGTAGTAGTAGTAGTAGTAGTAGTAGTAGTAGTAGTAGTAGTAGTAGTAGTAGTAGTAGTAGTAGTAGTAGTAGTAGTAGTAGTAGTAGTAGTAGTAGTAGTAGTAGTAGTAGTAGTAGTAGTAGTAGTAGTAGTAGTAGTAGTAGTAGTAGTAGTAGTAGTAGTAGTAGTAGTAGTAGTAGTAGTAAGTAGTAGTAGTAGTAGTAGTAGTAGTAGTAGTAGTAGTAGTAGTAGTAGTGAGAGAGAGAGAGAGAGAGAAAGAAAAAGAGAAAGAAAGAAATATATATATTGACATCTATGGGGAGCCAAACTGGCCCATCACTGATCAGACAAGACATATAATCATAAGAGATAAGAAACCCCGTAATCAGTATAAACAAAGTTAAGAAACTGCTTTAGATTTTTTTTCTATTTTTGGGTGAAGAATGAGGGGCATGGGGTGCAGGGTCACCTTTGCATAAAAAATTAATATTCTTAGACCAAACAAACAAGAGAAAAATAGAGAAAAAAAAGAAAGAGAACCACTCACTTGCCCCACTAATGATGCAATGCAAGCACCCGTATGTACAAGAGGACCCTCTTTTCCAAGCGCCAAACCACCTCCAACAGACCCGATACTGCCAAAAATCTGTTGATGGCATCACAAAGCAAAATCAGAGATTAAAACAGAAGGATAGTATAACTCAAAATTATCCTAAAAGCTTCATTTAGGCACCTTTCCAACTAGAGTCCTGAATAGTAAAATGCCTGGCATGTCGATTCCTGAAAAGGATAATCTTAGTTAGACGAAACAAAGCTGTCAGCCCAAAATATAAATGTCCGAGTTCTTTCAAGTGTCAATTACTGAAGAACATGCCTGAATGCTCCTAAATGCAATATCTGGAAATCATTGCAATGCCAACTTGATAGAGAATTCGGTATCATACCATTCAAATACCCTTTAATCTCTGGTATACCAGATCCAGCAGCAGCAGGTGCAAATTTTGTGACAATATTTACTGAGGCAAAGACTAGTACTAGATTGAATAGGCAATACACCAGAAAACCCGCAATATAAGAATATTTCATTACGGTGAAGGTTGCAGAGAACTTCCATCCACTGAAGTTTTCAACAGCAATGTTGATGAAAAAGGCGGAGAAGCCAGTAGCTGCACATAATTTTGGAAAGAAGGGTCAAAAAAATAGTTGCAGCTGTAAAACACACTAGCAAATTCAGAGTGCATATATATCTATCAGATTCTATTACAGTCTCAAATCAGTTTATAAGTGCTCTAGTCTTCAATTTAGGCCTGAAGTAACTAAGACAGATGGAACGCCATCATTACAATGATGTGGAGGAAAACATAAATACAAAATAGAAGCTAAAGCCTAAAATTTTCCTCTTACGTAAGCACGCATAGACTTCACCACAAGTAGTTCACTGATTATGAGTCCCCCTAATAAAGAACAAGATCCACATACAACCAGACAGAATAAGCCAATATCTGCAACAACCACTTTAAACTGAATTATGCAACTAACAAGCTTTTAGAAGGGTGCTCTTGAGTTGCAGACATTCCACTCAATGAACTTAAAACCTCTCTCTCCTCAACTGAACTTTATTCAAGTTTCTAATAGTTCTCTTAACTGGAAAAAATATTTATCTTATATGTATGGCTATTTGTTAGAAAATAAAATCTTCCACAAGGGTAGCAGAAATATATGAGAAAAGTCAGTGTCATCAGGTGGTCAAGGGCTGGTCAACAGTGGTCAAAATGATCAAACATGTGCAAGTTTTTTAATGCAGATTTGGAAAGTAATCTCAAAGAGCTATCCAATCATATGTGACACTTGGCTATTTGGCAGCAAATTCAAGACAAAAAGTCAAACCCTAATTTCTGGAAAAAACGTCTAAAGCGGATTTTAAAGTCAATTTTAAGGTGCCACTTTCAAAATCCTAGACAATAAGACCGAAGGGTTCTATTTGTGTCACATCATCAACTAAAAACTCAATGAAAAGCAAAAAAAAAAGGGCCTCCCCACAATTCGCAGCGCAATCTCCGCACATAAGTCTTTCTTAGCTCTTTTTTGCATATTTTCGTGAGCTTTTTGACTTGGACAGTTAACCTATACAAAAACCACTTGTAAGAAGCATGAACATCAATTGTACACTAGCTTCTTGCGCACATACACTCTTGGAGCACTTGGAGTAGCATTATATGTACTTTTTGTAATCTATTGAGTTTATCTTTGAAGCACTCTAGCTCCTTTGCCATACCTTGTATGGTCTCTTGTCTCTCCATTCTCTCTTCTTCTCTCTCTCTCTCTCTCTCTCTCTCTCTCTCTCTCTCTCTCTCTCTCTCTCTCTCTCTCTCTCTCTCTCTCTCTCTCTCTCTCTCTCTCTCTCTCTCTCTCTCTCTCTCTCTCTCTCTCTCTCTCTCTCTCCCCCTCTCTCCCCCTCTCTCCCCCTCTCTCTCTCTCTCTCTCTCTCTCTCTCTCTCTCTCTCTCTCTCTCTCTCTCTCTCTCTCTCTCTCTCTCTCTCTCTCTCTCTCTCTCTCTCTCTCTCTCTCTCTCTCTCTCTCTCTCTCTCTCTCTCTCTCTCTCTCTCTCTCTCTCTCTCTCTCTCTCTCTCTCTCCCCCTCTCTCCCCCTCTCTCTCTCTCTCTCTCTCTCTCTCTCTCTCTCTCTCTCTCTCTCTCTCTCTCTCTCTCTCTCTCTCTCTCTCTCTCTCTCTCTCTCTCTCTCTCTCTCTCTCTCTCTCTCTCTCTCTCTCTCTCTCTCCCCCCTTTATCTCTTTATTGATTGTGGACTAAAAACCAACAATTGGTATCAGAGCAGGTTTGTGTGAGAGCGTGTAAGAGAGATAACTTGAGCTTAGTTTACTTAAGTTATAGCATAGTAGAGATATGGCAGCCACATCCATGGTAGCAATAGATCACTTCGATGGAAGGAACTTCCACACATGGCAAACACGTCTTTAGTATTATCTCATGATCATTGATCTATGAGATGAAATAGAAGCAGAAGTGAGACGGTTAGAACTAAGAGGAATTGGATTGTACACAGAAGCTCCACAAAAACTTTATACTACTCAAGTTCAAGCTCTAAGTGCTACATCATCTTCATCAAGTGGTGGAGTAAGGAGTACTCAAGTAAGAGAAGCAATAGTCCTACAACTCTAGGAAGGGCTACGACCTCAAGTGCTAGATGCAACGGCTCTATCTAGAAATAGAAAAGCTTTGTCCACTATAAGTACCAATTTAAGCAATATATATATTCATAACCTTGCAAGTATCAAGAGTGCAAGGGAAGCATGGATAAATTTGTAGGGAATATTATTGGTGTTTGAGGTATGCGGAAGCACACGAACAACACGAGGAAGAAGAAGTAGCTTGGAACAAAACACACTACTCAAAGTATTACCAAGTGAATGCACAAAGATAAGTCACCCATTAGGGTTGTAGGCGTATATACAAGCCAAGGGGAAAAACCTCCTAAAGAGGGCAAAAAGTGCCCGAACTGTCCTAAGTGTGTTCATAAGAACATATACAAAAAGTGTCCGGAGGCCATTTGGCCTTTCGCATGGATACTAACGGTAACAAGAAGAAACCAAAGGACCTATAATCAAAGTTCTTCATACAAAGGCCAAGATAATTATGCTTCTACAAGTTCAAAAAATGATAATCTCTTGACGATGCACATGAATGGGAATTCAAGCAAAATAGATAGCACTTGGTATATCGATAGTGGATGTAGCATCCATATAAGTTGCAATGCTTCTTGGTTTCCTAATCTACATGCTCCCAAATGTAAAGGACATGTAGAAACAGGTGATGATACAGCCCATGAGATCTCTCATGTCCGAGCCCATGAGATCTCCTATCTCCGATATGTAGCTTTGGATGACGAGGAGGAAGGAAGATGTCTCAAGGATCTCTTGCATGTGCCTACCATCACAAAGAACTTGGTGTCCGTAGGGAAAATGGTTGAAAAAACCTATCACGTAAGGTTCAATAAAGGTGGATGCTTTGTGGAGAACCCTAAGCAAGGGTACAAGGTCATAGCAAGAGGAAGGAAGCAATGGAGACTCTTCACTTTGTAGGTAAATTCTCATTCCACTCAACATGTCTACTTCACATATGAAAACAAGAAGATTTCGGAGTGTGACTTGTGGCACAAGAGGATAGGTCACATCAACATACAAAGAATGAAGGAAATGCAATTCAAGAGGCTGGTTGAAGGGCTTCCCACCTTCCAAGGACAAGGTATGAAGCATTTATGTGAATCTTATCAACTAGAGAAGCAAGAGAGACTTCCATTCAAGAAGAGTGGCTACATAAGCAAACATCCATTGGAGTTGATACATACAGATGTGTGTGGGCAAACCAAAGAGCAATCCATTGGAGTTGATACATACAGATGTGTGTGGGCAAACCAAAGAGCAATCCATTTGAAATAACAAGCACTTTGTCACTTTTATACATGATTGCACGAGGATGGTTTGGGTTTATTTCATCAAAAACAAATCAAATGTGGTTACATGTTTCAAAGCATTCAAGGCAATGGTAGAGAAGAAAACAGGTACATATATCAAGAAGCTAAGGTCCGACGAAGGAGAAGAATATTTCTCCAATGAGTTTTCTGATTTCTTATGGGATCAAGGCATCAAGAGGAAAGTAACATGCAGGTACACATCCCAACAAAATGAGGTAGCAAAGAGAAAGAATAGATCCATTGCAGAGATCGCTAGAGCTATGCTTAAGGAGATGAATGTACCTAACATGTTTTGGATTGATACAGTAAATACTGCCGTGCATTTTATGAATATGGCTCCTACCTCAAGGATCCATGGCTTGACACCATGTCAAGCTTATTATGGTAAGAAACCTGATCCCTCCCACTTGAACATATTTGGATGTACTTGTTATGTACACGTGCCAAGCGAATTGAAGCACAAGCTACAACCAAAGGCAGAAAAGTGCATGTTTTTAGGATATTCAAATTATCATAAAGGTTAGAGGTGCTTCAACCCAAAAACAAAGGACTTGAAGATATCAAGGTAGCATTTGATGAGCTACTCCCTTGGTATAAGAAGTATGATTGTATGTAGGAATATGAAAAAGAAAAGCGTGGACATGTTGAAGAACAAATCGACTTAGAGCTAAGCGACCCAAGGTGTTCCATGAATGAAGATAGCTCAAGCATGGCCTCACCATGGAGGGGGAGATTTTCATCAAGCTATGAAGCAAAATGAATCAACAAAGGAAAAGCAACATTTGTAGAGTTGGATGAAGAAGGTAATGAAGTTTAAAACCATGAAGGACACATGATGGAGAAAAAAACCACATCAAGAAAAGAGATCAAGTACCCAAAGCAAACGAGGTTTATTCCTCCAAAAGATGAAGGAATTAAGCCTTCTAGGGTTAAGTATCCAACTCAAAGGTTTACTTATGATTCTTACATGACAACTCATTATGCATATATGAACAAAGTAGTAGAAGATCATGAGCTCGATTGTTATGAAGCTGCAAGCAAGTACACCGAATGAAAAGAGACAATGCAAGAAGAGATTGACACACTTGAGGAGAGTCAAACATGGACTCTAGTGCCCAAGAAGGAGAATATGAAGGTAATAGGTAATAAGTGGGTACATAAAGTAAAGAGATAAGTGGGTATATAAAGTAAAGAGGAATTCAGATGGATTTATTTCTAGGTTTAAAGCAAGATTGATGGCCAAGGGTTTTGCACAAACCTATGGAGTGGACTTTGAAGAGACATTCAGCCATGTGGCAAAGATGAGCATCATTAGGATACTCATTGCAATGGCTTCAAGCAAAGGATGGAAGCTCTTCCAATTCACAGAAAGTTTCCACATCATGTTTGTAGGTTGAAGAAAGCACTTTATGGCCTAAAGCAAGCTCCAAGAGCTTGGAACCAAAGATTGGTGGATTATTTGATCAAATGTGGTTACAATTAATGCAAGGCGGATCCATCTCTCTTCATCAAGCAACCATAGCATATAGAGTTGGAGTGTTATCATAGTTTATGCATAGTCCAAGGACTACACACTAACAAGCTGCAAGAAAAATGTTACAATATCTCAAGGCTACTATAAATAAAGGATTGTTCTACTCATTTGATGATTATATGCAGGTCAAAGCTTATGATATGAAGGTCAAAGCTTACTCCGATGCTGATTTGACCGGTTCAAAGGAAGATAAGACAAGTACAACCCACAATGGCATTATCTTCCATAGAGGTTGAGAATAGAGCTTTGGCTCAAGTCACATGTGAGCTAATGTGGATTAAGAAGCTATTTATGGAGCTTAATTTGCAGGTTGACACATATCCAATCTTTTGTGACAATATGAGTAGCATTCATCTAGCATCGAATCCTCTCTATCATGTTCGAACCAAGCATATTGAAATGCACTATCACTTCATACGAGAAAAGGTGATATCCAAGAAAGTTTCAATACATCATTTTGGTACCAAGGACCAAGTCGAACCAAGCATATTGAAATGAACTATCACTTCATACGAGAAAAGGTGATATCCAAGAAAGTTTCAATACATCGTATTGGAATTTGGTACCAAGGACCAAGTTGCTGACATGTTTACTAAGGATTTGAATGGAGTAAAGATTTCAAAGTTCAAACAATGCATCAATATGAAGGATCTCTGATGAAGATGAAGATTTGAAGCTTGAGGGGAGAGTTAAAAGTCAAGCGTCACGCAAAAAATTTGTCAAACATCAATCATGGACATGTGCACCAATGTAAGGAAGGCAAAATCCACGAGATTCCATCAAGAAAACTCAATCAACCACTCCCCAATTCATCTTGGGAGTTCCTAGATTTTAGAGGCAAACTTCTCACTATAAAAGTAGCATGTACCCCAATGTCTTTTGAGTCATCCTCTTGGAGTTTTAGTTTATTTAGAGTGAGCACTAAGTGTTAAAGTTGTAATAAGCAAGCCCCTTGCTTAAGTTTATCCTTTTTTTGCTTGTTTGTTATCTTTGAGTAGGAAACTCTCTACCCCTCAGTTGTTAACATTGGTTCTCCCTTCTTATGTATCCATTTGATGTAACCTTGAGCCATTGGATAGCTAGCTATTAAAGTCTATTTTGAGCATACCAAATCTCTGGAGCATTCTTTGAGAATTTCAGGATAAACCTTCATTTTAGTGAAGTGTGGTGATTGATATCTCTTTTTGTGTGTAGGCTGTGTTGGAGCTAGTTTGCTCAAAGTTGTAAGGGCAAGTTCTCCTTCTCTATTTATCCATTTGCTATGCTTTTGGTGTCATTGGTTAGCCCTTAAAGTGCTCTATAGTTAAGCTAGGCTTGAGATTCATTCTCTAGTTATTCTCTGAAAAAAGCTTCTTGGAGTGAAGTGTGGTTTCTGTTTGACTAGCTACAGTGAGCATTCAACTAGCTCATCTTGTGAACATTGTTTCTCTTAGTGTGGGCATCCATTTGGAGTGAAATTTGTTTTGTTGGAAAGTCCTTAGTGTCTACAACACGTCCACAAAAGCTCATTGGATTTCTCTGCATATGCTCAAAGAAAATTACTTGTGGAGGTCACTGAGCCATTTATACTTGTGGATACAATAAAACTTAACAAGCCTACCTAATACCTATAGATCTTGCAAGTGAAGAAAATACACTGAATTTTAGAAACCACCTCGATCCCAGACAATTAAATGATTACACTAGTGCTTCTATTAAATAAAGCTCTTATTTAGATTCAAAACAATGGCCATTGACCAGTAATTCTGAGAACATACACTTCACTTTTCCATTATAGGATGCTTTCAGGCCGATTCTACTACTGTTGATTATTGAAGAAGGAAAAGGAACTTTTCAACACTGTTTATGTTCCTTATAAGTCACAATAAATGAAACTGGTTGGTAAGAGTTGCAGCGGATAAGCAGAGAAACTTTAGGACACCAATTAGGAATAGAAATAACCATTTGAGTAAAGAATGCTTCTGAACTGCACTGTTCGTCTTCGGAAAGAGGGAAAAGATCTTTTAAGCTACGTTCAATTCGTATCAGATGTGAGAAATTTGACCAATTGATAGAAATTACAGCTGATAAGTGGAGCACTTTACCGACACCAATTAGAAGTACGAACAGCCATTTGAGTGTCACATAAGATATATAATGAAATTTTCCTCTAGAAGCCTGTCAAAGTAAAACCGAGAATAAGTACTCCCGTCCGTCAAACAAGGTTTTCTAGTATTCGGAATACGTCCCAGCCATACAGAATGCTTGCAGGTCCTTTGTGATCATGCTCGCAAGAGAGCCTCCATAAATATACTACATCTTGACGCTGCTGCACTAATTACCCTCAGAAGGACACTCTTTGAAATTTTACCTGGTCTTCCCTGTAAGCTATGTTCTCGATAACCTCATAATCCAGACTTTCTGTGTCATTGCCACTTGATTGATCAATGTGATTAAAGGCATCGCCCACTGTATCTGAAATACGTAAACGTGACCAATGAGGCCATCTTCGGGGATACTCAATATTCATGACACTTTCTCCGAAATGAAAGAATGGATACTAGAAGAGGACTGCACCAATGATGGTGCAAAAACAGATTCCCGATTCGCACAAAAGGCATCAAAGAGAACGATAGAAATTGAGCTCAAATCTTCCCAGTCTCTAAATAACTGCGAGTGAAGAACTATCAAGGACAAGTCGGTTTATGCGGAAGTAATTTTACAAATCTGAACCCGAGGCTTGGTAACTAACAAAATATATCTTAGCGAGCAATGGGATTCGCAGATTGAACTGGGGCAGGTCTCTGCAAACAGCACGGTCTAATGCAAATACTGAAACCCGGTTCTACTATGACGATAAAAGGCAGAAGGTAGACAGGGTCTCTGATTGAACCAAAGACCATGGTGGAGTGCATCTAGCACAGTTTCTCCGTTTTCTTCCGGAGTCACGGAACTCCACGCAACGTTGAATTGAACATTCATCGCATAGCAAGTCACTGTAATTCTGAGAACAATCATTTGATACACCAGCCTAAAAGCTGGATTTTGTTGTGAGGCGTCCTCTCTCTCTCTAAGTTGATTCACCTCTCTCTCTCTAAGTAGCAGGATAAATCCATTTGGTGGGTTGCGAAGAATGGCATGCAAGAAGAGAGAGGTGGCCGTAGTTAAAGCTTTCCATAGCATCACTTCATAAAATATGCATTCTTCCATTGAGCTCTTTTCGTGGTCCTACTTTGTGACGTGTATGCACTCTTTCAACCTTGTTTTCTACAACGAAACAAATGTTTTAGTTGTAAGAAAAGAAGAAAAAGTTACATGTACTCAACAAGCGCGTTACATGATAATCCACGCATCCCCTTCACGAGGGATCATTGATTGATATAACGGGGGCTTTAGCGGTTTTTTTGAGAGCACAGTGAATTGAAAACACACTCAACTTCATAACATAGAGGCATCCATCTTTGAGGAACTCATAAATATCTGTCTAGTCAATATTTAAATTGAGGACTTCCTCCCTAAAAGTCAAGGAGCCAAACCACTTGGTTAAACGGGCTTAGACAAACGGGGACTTTAGCGTTGATCTAGATGCCATGGTGGAGAATTCGCTAAAGTAGGATTGATTTTTTCTTTATCTCAGGTTAAGTTCACACAGAGTGGCGGCACAAATTCCCATTCCAAATGAAAGAATTTCACTCGTTAAAACAAAACAAAAAATCTTTCGGGTCCACCATTTAAGGTCGAATAGTTTCTCTAAATCCCAAGAAGAACTTGTGGACTTGGAGAAACTTTCGGATAGTGTTAAGTCCCGATGCAACCCTCCAGTTTTGGAGTACGTCTGCACATTTCCCGATGAAGATGAAGCATCGGCTAAAAATCTGGAGATTCCTCACGGAGCTCGATGCTTGTATATCCGCCCAGCTGCGTGATTCATCCCCTATATATCTCTCTCTAGTAATCCATAACGAGTATGGCCCATGGCCCCTCACATGGGTGCCACTTGGCACTCAAGTGAGGACTCTACTTAAAAGGGCTAAGAGGTGGTTCATACCTCTTGCTAAGGGCCATAAGTTATGCTCCATGTAACATTTCCTTCCCCTTAACTCCATTTTTGTCCTCAAAAATGGTATTGGAAGGTCTATCAGAAGGAGAGAAATAATAGGACACCACTCCCACTATATCCCCATGTATTAAAATACATGGTCATGTCTTCGTGTTGCTTCCCCCTTTCCTTCCCCTTAAGAAGACTCTTGGGAAGCTAATCTAAATTTGGGAAATCGTCTCTGAAGGGTGCTAACCCGCTCCCATGTGGCACTATCTTCTGAACTATCTTTCCACTTTACTAGACACTCTTTATATAAGTGACTTCTTGTTCGTTTCTCTCGAGTGCGTAGTATGCTCTCGGGCTCATATGGAATAGATTGAACAGAAATAGGCTCTACTACTTCACTATCTGGAATGAGGTTGTCAGATTCACCCAGCCTTTTCTTAAGCCGGCTAACATGAAAAACTGGATGGATTTGACTATCCTCTGGAAGTTGGAGCTGGTAAGCCATCTTACCTATTCTCTTAAGTATTTGGAAAGGTCCACAATACCTAGTAGATAGTTTTGGACAAGGTCTCGTCTTCATGGTTTCAGACCTAGATGGCACTCTAAGATAGACCTGCTCTCCTACCTCAAAGTTGATATCTCACTTTGAGGGTCAGCATAGGCTCTAGCTCTATCTTGGGCACTCCTAATGTTGTCCTTAGCAAGCCTAAACATATCATTCATCTCTTCCAAGAAGTCCTTTGCAGCTTGAACCTTTTCATTATGCAAGCCTACCGCATAAGGAGCTCTTGGCTGAAACCCATACATAAGCATAAATGGACTATGTCCAGTGGAAGAGTGCTTGGCACTATTATATGCAAACTCTACTATAGGTAAGTACTCTTCCCAATTAGTTTTCCTTTCATTTACATATGCTCGAAGCATATCCTCTAGGATCTGGTTAACCCTCTCTGTTTGCCCATCCGACTGTGGATGCTCGATCGTACTCATGCTAAGTTTCGTATCCAACCTTTTGAAGACCGCTCTCCAAAAGTGGCTAGTAAACTTCCTATCCCGATCGGAAACTATGTCTAAAGGAAGACCAGATAACCGGTATAGGTTCTCTACAAAGAGTCTAGCCAACTCTGGTGTCTTCACTGTAGTACGTGTTGGAATAAACCTAGCCATTTTGGTTAACCTATCCACAATTACCCAGGCCGAGTCGTGCCCTCTCTGTGTCTTAGGTAATCCGACTATAAAGTCCATGGAGATACTCTCCCACTTCCCATTAGGAATATCCAATGGGTGTAGTAGTCCTCCAATCCTCAACCTCTCAGCTTTGTTGACCTGGCATTTAGTGCACTTAAGCACATACTCTAAGACGTCCTTATGAAGTCCAGGCCAATAAAACTGCCTCTTAACAAGATCATAAGTCTTGTTAACTTCTGGGTGTCCCACACTAGGTGTCTCATGACACTCATACAAAATATGCTGTCTCATCTCAATATCTCTAGGGACACACACCTTGCCTTTATATAACAGATATCCATCATGGACATTGTAATTCTTCCACTTGAATCCTTCTTGAGTACCCGTCGATACTCCATCCTCATTGGAAACCCGTATATCATGATCCCCATTCTCTATGGCTTCTCAAATCTTAGAATATGCAAGATCAAGCCTACATTTCCCTCTAATGGACTCAAATAGCTCACTAGTGATCTAAGTAAAACTCAGTCCATTGAGCATAGGCATACGGCTAAGTGAATCAGCCACTACATTAAACTTTCCCTTCCTATACCTAAGCTCATAATCAAACTCCTGAAGGGTCTCTGCCCATCGGGCCTTACGACCTTTAAGGTCTGATTGATTAGAGAGCCACTTAATGCTCTCTTGATCAAACACTATCGTAACTTTGGCACCATATAAATAATGACGCCACTTCTTCAAAGCATGGACAATAGCATACAACTCCTTCTCATAGATGGAGTAATTCTTTTGAGCCGGTTCTAGTTTCTTACTCTCAAAAGCTACTGGTCGACCATCATGTACTAAAACCGCTCCTATGGCAAAGTCAGTCGCATCAGTCTCAACCACAAATGGTTTTCTGCTATATGTAAACTTGGAGCTGTAGCAATTGCTACTTTCAACTTCTCCATAGTTTGCTTTTGTTCGTCTCCCCACTGAAAGGCTTTCCCTTTCCCTTTAAGTTGTTCCGTCATCAGAACAGCAATCTTGGCATAATTCTTGATGAATCTTTGATAGAAACCTGATAAACCTAGGAAGATATGCAGCTCTTCCAAGTTCCTTGGATGTGGCCATTCCATAATAGCCCTTACTTTTTCAGGATCCATCTGGATTCCATCTGGGAGACTATATGCCCAAGGTATCTAACCACTGTCTTGGAAAATTCACACTTTGACTCCTTAGCAAAGAGTGAATTTTCCCTTAGCACTTTAAATACTTTCCTCAAGTGTTCCAAGTGCTCCTCTTCTGATGCACTATAGATCAGAATGTCATCCAGAAAGTCTACTACAAAGTGTCCTAGATAAGGTCGTAAAACACTATTCATGAGCTTCATGAAAGTGGCAGGAGCATTGGTGAGACCAAAAGGCATCACCAAAAACTCATAGTGCCCATATCTAGTCATAAATGCAGTCTTAGGGACATCCTCTGCCCTAATCCTGATTTGATGATATCCTGATCTAAGGTCAAGCTTGGTAAAATACCTAGCTTGGTATAACTGATCAAATAGGTCTTCCGATCTAGGCATTGGAAACCTATTTTTGATGGTTACCTTATTGAGTGCTCTATAGTCTATACATAGCCTCATAGAGCCGTATTTTTTTTTAACTAGGAGCATTGGCGATGCCCAAGGTGAGTTACTAGGTTTAATGAAGCCCTTATCTAAATATTCTTGCAATTGCCTCTCAACCTCCTCATGTTGAGAAACACTAAGCCTATAAAGTGGCCTTCAAATAGGGTTAGTGTTAGTAAAAACCTCAATGGCATGGTCAATGTCCCCTCTCTCAGGTGGTAGCCCTCTAGGTAAGTCAGTGGGAAAAACATCTCTATACTCAAACATAAGATCCTTAAAACTTTTAACCACACACTCTTGCAAAAAAGAATAGTAGAAAGTCCTCTCCATATTTACATTTCTAGTATGAGAATATACATCAGATGAGCTGTCTGTACAATGCTCCATATCATGACTATACAATAAAAACATCTCCTGTACATGCTGAGAATAATAAAGAGTATACAACTCTAATGATGAAAGAGGTGCACTAGTTACATCTCTCTCTCCCTGAATACAAACTTTAATTCCATTCTTTTCAAATTCAAGTGTGTTGTTTTGATAGCTACGTTTAAGCGTGTCTCCCAACCCCCATAGCCACTCTCTTCCTAAGACTAGGTCTGTCCTCTCCATATTCATAATTTGGAAGTCCATATAATCTATATAGTCCTGGATCTTGACTTCCAAATTGGATACCATAGTATCCCATATCCTCTTATCTTGCCCTTGCATCATAGATACAATATACTTATGTGCACTATGCTGCTGGGGAATCTCTAATTTCTTGACCAAAGCATAGTTAATAAAATAATGAGTGGCAGAGTCATCTATCATGACTGGCACCCTGGTCCCGTACACACTACCATGCAGTTTAACTAGGTCATGTGGTCCAAACTGCTGTGACCACAATGACTGAGTCAAACAACAGGTGTGCTCTATATCCTCGTGCATCACCTCCACTCCCTTACAGCTAGAGCTGCCATGAATAGGAAGGGTGTGCACTAGGTGGACCGCCTTTTTGCCCTTTTCTGGGACCATACTAGACTCTGGTCCCTTCTTCTTTTCTTCCCCCTTCTTGAGTGGACAGTTCCACTGTGAATGGCTAGGAGACAAACACCTAAAGCAAAGGTTCTCTCTTTTGGCCCTCTCAAACTGATCTGTGGATAACCTAGGCCCTTGTGTGATCTTTGTTTTTTAATAAAAACTTTGTTTTTTCCAAAAGGTAACTTCTTCTTGAATTTTGTCGTACTAAGAGCTTGAGGGACTGATCCGTCTCCATAGGAGTATATTGAGGATGGTTATGGTCCTCATAGATCTGTGCATACTTGGTCGCCTCCTCAAACATCTTAGGTGCATTCCTTCTGACTTCCCTCTTTATGGCTTTATCTAAGCCCCTAACAAACCCTCTAGTCTTCTGGAAATCATCTAAGCCCTTAAGTTTCAAAATGATCTCTCTATAGTGGGATAGGTAGACCTTAAGAGGCCTACCTCTTTGTGTAATCCTATCCCACTCATCCCAATTCCTCTCCTCCTCATTCTCAGGAAGAAACTCTTTTAAAAAAAGAGTCTCAAACTGAGCTCAGTCATTAGGGATAGAGTTTGCCTCCTTAAGACTCATCCACCACGTATAAGCACGTGGGCCGAGGGAGAGACTCGCCTCTAGCACACGGTACTCTGGTGGGGTGCCCGTCAATTGATGCAAATCATGCCACTTTTGTAAAAAAGTGTAGATTGCATCCTTGTTTCTATCTCGATCATCCCCTGTAAAGGTAGGTGGCTTCAAGTCTTTCAAGATGGGAGCTTCCCTAGAGCTCTTTCCTTTATGCTTACTAGGAAGAGAAGTATCGTTCCTAGTAATTTCTAGAGGAATAGGAGGGGTTTCTCTTTCCTTCCTATCTAGGAAAGAGGTGACACTAGTCTCAAGTGAGATCATTTGAAACTTAAGTTGTTGTATGAGAGATGTGATGCTACCAAGATCTCTCTCTAATTTAAAGGTTTGTTCTTTCAAATCTATGAATTGGTCACGAGTGACAAACTCATCTAAAAGTTCCTCATAGGTATATTCCTCTTGCTGAGGCTCTTTTTCTTTTAGGTTTTCTTCTACTTCTTGCCCTAATTCTACTTCTTCCATTCTAGAATCAGGATCCTCTAGTTGTTCTTTGGATGGAGAAGTGTGTTCAATGACTTGTTTACCTTTAGATTCCATGTTTTACTTCCCTTCCCTCGTTTGCTAACTAGAGAATATGAAAATGAATGGAACTAAAGCTTAAATATGCAAGAAGAAGAGAGATATATCACAAGAGCACTTCCCTGTTACAAAATGGAGCTGTAGAAGCGAAATCCAAGTGATTCTTGAAGCTTTAGGTCGCTGATTTTGAATCCTCGCCGGGCCCAAACAAAAATTGGAAATGTCTGGTTGGTCCGGGGAGGTTCTAAACACCAAAAACCATAAAAAACAATGCCAAAACCACGTAGCAATAGCCCAACCGGGAAAACTGAGTAAAACTGAGCAACTTCTGAGATTTGATAGTCCTCACCAGTCCAAGGAATGCAGCCAACACCTGTACTTCAAAAATTTGAAGCTATCCCAAGTAAAAAAAGTGAATTTGGACACCGGATGATGAAAAACTAGGCCCGGGAGTGGCCGCCTAGTTCCTGTTGAAGCTCTACAGAGAGATTTTGGTGGGGCAAATCTCGTCCAAATCTAATGTTGATGGTTTCTAAACGAAGCTTAAGAGTGTAGCTCCATAATATGACCAAGATTTTTGAAATCGGATATCGTATGAGGAAGTTATGGTGCGGAGAAGTCGGGTATGTCACAAATAAGAAGTGGAGGACTAATCTTCATGGAAGGGTGACATTGAGAAGCTCCAAACTTAGAAACTGAAGCTTTTTGAATCAACCCAAAGTCCATACCCCATATCCACAGCCCGTATTACATGTATACCTCATCATTCTTATAAAATCTTGATCCAAAGTATCCTTTCTATCTCCGCAAACTTAAGAAAAAATTCAAAAATCAACTGCTATTGTACCTCCTTGTAGTCTTCTGATATGGAATCGACGTAAAGCAGCCAGATGACGTCTTTTAATCCCATATAGACAAAATAGAGCACCGAAATCACAATATAAGAGATGGGCCAACTTCATATACTCTTCATCCTAGAGGGAGGGTAGAGGGAGAGACCTCATGGGTCGCCTAAGCTCTTCTGTCGGACGCGTGCATGCGGCTGTTACTGGGCTCCTTTGCGGGTAGTTAATGTCGATCAGTTAATGCCTCGATCCGTGCATGTACCTGCTCCGATACCAGCTATTAAGTCTCGATGAAACCCTCCAGTTTTGGAGTACGTCTTCACATTTCCCGATGAAGATGAAGCGCTAGCTAAAAATCTGGAGATTCCTCACGGAGCTGGATGCTTGTATATCCGCCCAGCCGCGTGGTCCATCCCCTATATCTCTCTCTCTCTAGTAATCCATAAAGAGTATGACCCATGGCCCCTCACATGGGTGCCACTTGGCCCTCAAGTGAGGACTCTACTTAAAAGGGCTAAGAGGTGGTTCATACCTCTTGCTAAGGGCCTTAAGTTATGCTCCATGTAACAGATAGAGTCAAGTAATTTGAGAAGTACCTCTCTATACTTATCTACGTACTAAATGGTTTGGTTTTTTTGACTGATGAAAAAGCAAGTGTCTATTGCTCTAGCCTCTCATCAAGCGATACAAAATTATTATAGAAAAAGACTTTAAATTGCTTCCATGTTGTGGGCTCTTTCTTGTCTTGCTCCATTTTACACCACCACCTCTGGGCAATGTCCATGAGATTATATGTGGCCTGCTTAATTTTATGCCTATCGTCCACGATATGGCATGAACGAAGCACTTCTCCCACTTGTTGAGCCAGCGCTCAATGACATCAGTAATCCTAGCACTAGTAGAGTCGTGATATCTTGGTGGCTTAAGGTCCTTAAGCTTCCATCGGGCCTCTCTAACTAGTATGCTCTCTCTAGGAATCTCTGGAGTTTGATGCTTGCCTAGAGAATCGAACTCCATTCTTGGTAGGTTGGTCTCTAGCACAACTTCCTCTTTCTTGGAGTCATGCACGTGCTCCGAGATATCATGAAGTGCACTCTCTAAGTGTGCTATCCTAGCACTCATGGTCTCTATAGGATCTGAGGTATGCTCAGTGATAGTGGAAATGAACTAATCACAAGCCTTTGTATAAAGAAATGATAAAAAAAGAAACTTTTAGTATGTTTTTCTTACTTTTTATGCATATGCATGCTAAATTTTAAAAATTTCGGCAGCATTTCGGCATGAAGATGGAAATTGAAAAAAAATCTAAGTGCACTACACACACTTCCAAACCAAAAGGTGTCAGCAGGCACAATATATACACAATGAAACCAAAGGGACCACACGTCTTTGTTAAAAACCTCATGCTTGCGACATGGTATAATAAATAAGAACACTAAGAGTTCTTATAACTTCTTGGTTGTACCTACAAGATCAAACACTAACAAAATGCTTAGCTGAACAAGCCTCTAATCAAACTTATGTTATATATGCTATGCATTATGCTTGTTTTACATGCACAACATGCATGAAAAGAGCAAGAATGCATAAACATTGACAAGAAAACTTATCTTGGAATCCAAAACTTTTATGTGCATGTGTGTGCAAGTGTTGGAAATGGTCAGTGGACACTCCTATTGAGTCTACAAGAATATCCCAATCGTTATTGCATTGAAAAGGTGCTTGTATGTGGGTCTTCATTATTGAAAAGCCAACTTTGGAACTCTATACAGGTCTGAAGATGGGTTCAAATGATACCTTCTAATATTCAATGGACAGATTCAGCAAGGAATCTATATACAGTGAAATCACTGAATTTGGATACCAAATGGGTGAGATATGCCCATTTGAGTGGATCTAGGTAATTGAAACAAGCATTTGTGGAAACGCTATGGCTATGAAAGTAAGAAATAAGTTCAAATTTCTTCTCTAATGCTCTGCTTCAACCAAAAACAAGCGTTGAAATCTTCTATTATCCCAGATACAAAGTGATGAGCATAGAATTCGGCTATATAAAGCTGCCTAATTTCATGTAGCTCTCAACACTTGAGAAGAGAGAGCTTCTATGAAGTCCTTCTTCGAACTCAGGCAACTTGTAGAAGTGTGCAAGCAGCATGACTGATATCCTAGACAGTTGTACATTTCTTTGTGCTTTGAGTACTATGCACACATGAGCCCTTCTTGGGGGGGGATTGAGGCTCCCCTCAGGGGGGGAAGGGGGGTTTCAAAACTCCCCTTTTTGCTTGTTACCCATGAATCCACTCAACAACAACAACAACAACAACAAAAGAACATGATGAAGGCAATGATGTGTTGGCACAGTCCCTGAGGCAACCCAAAAGTTCCACATCAAAATTCTCAAGAAGATTTGAACTTTCCCAGCTTCCCAATCAAGCTCTAGATACCAAATTTGAGAGTTAACTCTTCCAGCAAGAAATGAAGGCTTGTGAATGATGTGTGTGCCACTCTCCTCCCATCCAATACATCCTCTTGCATCCAAAATAGTAATGCTCTGGAATGGTCTAGTGCCACCATGTGGCCATCATGCAACACTCATCCCCATTACCATTGAACTACCTTAGGATATCAACTGACCTTGGGACCTTGGCTATGGCTAGCCCCAATCCCACACACACATGGAGTGGTCTTTGTCAACCAATGCCTGAGAATGCATAGCCCTACCATAGCATGGGCCCATATGCCCACATGTAGAACACCCACATGGATCAGGGAATAGTAGTCTTGGGACTCTTGCATGTGTGTATGTGAGATACATAAATTGCTATGAGCCTTTCCATGACTTCTTCACTCTTGGCTCCCCATGCATGATATATAGACTATTAAATACTATCATAGAAGCTGCAACATATGTGAGATATATCAATTTCTATGAGCCTTTCCATGACTTCTACACTCCGTTTTGTGCATATATAGATTTTTAAATACCTTCATATAGTGTATGTGTGATATTCAATTGTTATGAGATTTTCCATGACTTGAAGGGGAGCTTTCAGATCCTTGCAACAAAGCTTATCTTTTTCGATGGCATCACAATGCTCCTTCATATTTTCTTGTGTAGATTTGTGGAAAAATATAAAAACCAAAAAGCATAGACTATCAATTTTTTGTATGCAAGTTTAAAAATGGGTGGTATTAATATAGTTTGTAGTTGACTAGAAAACTATATGTTTTATTAGGAAAAATATATACAAGAGCATTCGATGGCCATTTGGCTTTTCACATAGACACTAATAATTCATAAAAACCTCCCACTAAAGGCCAATATGACTGATATGGCCAAGAAAGAAAAAATAAATAATGACAAAGAATACCTCACTATGTGTGTATGCCCTATACCTCCCACTTGATGGGCATGTTACATAGCGTGCAAGGGACTGTGAAAAACAAGATCAAGTGACTCCCATCAAGTGAAAATAGTGCCTAGAGCTATCTTGTAGTAAAATAAATTCAATGGCTAAGCAAACACAAATTGTTTTTTACATGATAGA
Organism: Ceratopteris richardii; assembly: GCA_020310875.1. Classification (NCBI taxonomy): domain Eukaryota; kingdom Viridiplantae; phylum Streptophyta; class Polypodiopsida; order Polypodiales; family Pteridaceae; genus Ceratopteris; species Ceratopteris richardii. Next base: position 27,457,562 of record CM035408.1, on the reverse strand, counting down.
TTGAATTTTTAGCCAATGCAATATCACTTTGACTATCACTGAATAAAGGAGGTACATGTTGATGTATGTCCATGTCACATGCCAATCTAAAAAGCCATAGTGCTCCTTTACATGCCTCATAGGTTGCAATATACTCTACTTCTATTGTGGAAATAGTTGTACATTCTTGAAGGCAAGACCTCTAAGAAATAGCACCTCCCATGAAGTGAAAAATATACTCTAAAGTAGACTTCCTATTGTCTACACAACCAACATAGTTAGAGTTGTGTATCCAATAATGGATGCATCACCTCTACCCAAGCATGTACACATATCATTGGTGCCACTCACATATCTCAATATCATTTTGATCGCTTCCCAATGCTTCTTGCCAAGAGTTGACATAGATATGCTCGCAACTCCCACTACAAATGCAATGTCTAGTCTCATAGCTACCATAACATACAATGAGACTACCAACAATGGATTGATAAGGAATTTTTGACATGAATTCATTTTCCTCATCACATTAGGGACAATGATTCGTGCTCAACCTCACATATGTAGGCAATGGTATACTTAATCACTTTCCACCATGCATATTGAATTTGTGAAGTACTTTGGTTATGTACTCACTCTAAGACAAGTACATGCATCTATCACTCATATCACGAGTAATGTGCATGCCAAGGATATCCTTAGCATCTCCCGAATCTTTCATGTCAATATTGTAACTCAACTTTGTCTTTGAGAGAGACAAGCATTTTGAGGACTTCTCGAAAATCAATAGATCATCAATATAAAAGTATCAAGCATATCAAGCTACCATCTCAACATCTCTTAGTGTAGAGATAGTGATCCTCTTTGCTTCTAGAATAGCTTTGGGACTTCATGAATGCATCATATATATATATATATATATATATATATATATATATATATATATATATATATATATATATATATATATATATATATATATATATATATATATATATATATATATGTATGTGTGTGTGTATGTATGTATGTATGTATGCATGCATGCATGCATGCATGTATGTATGTATGTATGTATGTATGTATGTATGTATGTATGTGTGTGTGTATATATATATATATATATATATATATATATATATATATATATATATATATATATATATATATATATATATATATATATATATATATATATATATAGCTTTTGATACCACTGTCTAGGTGACAACTTAAGTCCATACAAGCTCTTTTTGAGCTTACACACTAGAACCTTTTTTTCAAGGACTCCATAGCCCTCTAGTTGTTCCATACAGATCTCATTTGTAAGATCTCCATGCAAGAAAGCAGACTTTACATCCATTTCACCAGCAATAAGTCCTTTGGATCTTGGAATAGGCATTGCTTCCTCATCAGATACAATCCCATATAGATTTCTTTCTTGCAAATAAGCCTCCATTTTGATTTGCCAAGCAGCATAATTGTTTTTATCAATCTTCTCAATCATTGATGGAAAGCCATCTCACATCTTGAAGTTGCTTTGATACCATTGAAGGAAAGTTGGAGAAGCTTGGAGAGGCTTGGAAAATTGAGTTGTCAAGTGGTGAAGTTGGTCCAACAAACCAGTATAGGAATAGAAAACCAACCTAGGACCAGCCCTAGCTCTTTGGATATGTAAATTAGACCCTGTATGCTTGTGGTTATTGCAATGAAACTGTTAGCTCAGAAAATGGTTGGTTTTTATGCACTAATGCGGTTCTATTTGGCCAGGAAAATATGTTTGATTTCAGGTACTTGAAGAGTGGAAGTGACGATTGATGAGAAGTATTTGGAGGTAACACGACAACTTGTTGGTCGACGAGATGGGCTACCTCATGGGCAAAGAATGTCAAGAAAAATAGCTTTCTCCTCTTCGTGGGTGATTCTTGGTTGATATGTTCAAAGCAGAATGACAACAAAAGGGGCTAATTTCACAAATGCCATCTTGGACCGTGTTGTATTTGATGGGTCAAACTTGCAAGGTGCTAATTTCAAGAATGCAGTTCTATCAGGATCAACATTCGATAATGCAAAGCTAGAGGATTCGAACTTCGAAGATGCTCTTATAGGTTATGTTGACCTTTAGAAGTTATGTAAGAACACTACTCTATCTTGACATGACCGAGGTTACTATGTCCAAGGCTTATGCAGTAGGTGCAAGCTTAAAAGGGGCTTCTTCTTTTTCGGATTTCAAAAGAAACGTGTGCTGGGGAATGATTTCCTTATCAAAAAAGGGTAGAAGAGGGGCGCCGATGGACAGATAAGGGAGCGGTGTAAAAGCAATCTTGGAGGGGAGTCTTCCCTCTCGTTCGTTTCTACCATTGGAAGGCGGGCTTATCAATTTGGGGGGAAAAAAAAGAAAGAAAGATGGAAGATGAATGCGCGGGATATGAAGAGACGCTATGAATCAAGAAGGGAAGGGCTATGTGGAACAGAAGAGAGGGCGCTTGCATTGAGGGAGGAGGAATGTTTTGATTGGACAGGCACGAAGGCGGATAAGAATAGGGAGGAAATTTTTGTTAAGGCTCTCTCGGTTGCTGTTGCTCAGGACATACATGATCCATCGATAGAGGAAACTGTTGCGCAGTGGTAGAAGAAAGGGATCGATTCAGGAAAGGAGGCATAAAGGAGAATGAGAAGAGATTAAGGACACCAATTTATGCGTTTAATTCAGGCATGGATTTCTTCGAACAATGATGTCATCTTTGATTTGCTACAAGGCACATGTATCATGAAAAAGGAGAGGCGAGAAGGTCTTTACGTAGTCTATGGAAGGGATGTCTTAGCACAAGATCCCGATAGATCTGAAGTTCGTGCGTGCTGATAGAGAAGGGAGGAACAAGGCCAGAACTGGGAAGTTACACACAGATGTAGCGGCACAGAACTTCTGCTCAACTATGTTGTAGATTGGGATGCTATTTGAAATGAACAAGGCACAACATATTCATGCTTCGGTGTCCTACAGTGTGTCATAGTTGAAACTGGCAATAATGTTCTGAAGGAAATTTTTGTTGCCTCATGTGCACAGTTTAATAATAGTAAAGAAGAGATTGATGCAGAGCTCGAGCTGTTTGCAGCAGATCTTGTGATATAGGAGCTGCCTCATGGGCTGCTAAAATAGTTTTTTTACGAATATACCCGCTGCATGAAGCTACCTTAGTTTCAAGAAGGATCCATGCCATTACGCACGTCATGGTTGATGTACTTGGAGGCTATCTAAGCAATTTTATACCTCTGAATGAACTTGACGAAGGCATATTCTGAGTATGAAAGGAAGACGGATTGTTGCTGATAACAAAAGAACTCGATGTGATCATGCAGGTTCGGAAGGTGGTTAGAAAGAAGAGCAAGCGGACATAAACAAGGGCTGAAGATTTTGTTAAATCAAGTGAGAATATCTCAAACAGGTGAGAGCTCGAATGATTTCAAAGATTAGCGCTGGATTCAATTTATATATGCTTTACCATATGCTTCAGTCTCACTGGCTTGACTCCTTTCTTCTCAATAGTACATTGACAACAAGTGGTTTCATAATTACAGTCCATGATGTTTGGCGATTTCTTTATGTTTTAAATAATTGTACTTCAACGCTGATATCCAGTCTTAAGTTTGTTGAGTGCATACATTTGAAGTATAATGCCTATCTCATCTGGGAAAAAGGAAATGTGAGTAAACTAGGAAAAAGAAAGTAATGTGATAGAGCATCGAAGAATCTATTGAAAGTAATGTCTGTGTGCATAGTTGGAACATGGATATTGTACTTAGAAGAGTAGCATCTGCATATAAATACAATAATGAAATAAGAATTTATTTTGTTTCCTTTTTACAGATGCTCTTCTCGGGTTTGATTGAATTTGCAACAGTGCTCACAGTGCTCTTATCCCATCTATTTCACAGGCTTGATATGATTATATAAACTGCTTTTAAATGGGCATAAGAATAATTAATACATGTTAGACTTTCATGTTCAAATGTTCGTGACTTTGAAAAGTAAGGTGGTTTGCTCCCGTCATTTTCATTTTTTACTAATGTATGTATAAAAAGAATTTGGTGGATTAATCCATTCTGATGTTAGGTTACAAACTATAAGAGTTGATGTTTGCTTAAACTGGTGAGTTTGTGAGTAGCTTGAAATAGCAATCTCTCTCCATTGACTATAAGTGGATCTCGGTGTGGACTATACTGTTGCTCTTATAAAGTCAGAGAGCCTCTTGTCTCAAATCACTATCCTTCCATGCGAGGCTTTTTATAGTGTATTTGATGACATCCTCACACAGCGTAATCAAGGTTGCATGTTCTCTAGTATGTCGTCATTAACAACCCCTTTATGTTATCTTCTAGTGAAGTTGCTTTCGGATAGACATATGGCATAACAAACCTCAATCGAAAACATTAATGCTATGTATGTTATACGCTATGCTGATTTGGAGTTATGTCTTGTGTTTTGTTTGCTTAATATGCTAAAACAAAGGAGAGGTATACGTGAGCTGACTTGTTGAATAACTCAAATAATAAGAATGGTTGAATACATAATCCATCTCATTTATATAATGTGGACAGATAAGAACATGCTGAGTTCGTCTAAGTAAAACTTCATGTATTAAATAAATATTATTTCGTGTGAGGTTCATGAAAGTGTGCCTAATGACGTCTTAGCGTAGCAGTCAAGAATGCATAATTGCAAGTGAGCATAAACACGAGATCCAATGACTGCACTAAAATACAACATGCTTGATGATCAATGAAAACAAGCATTCTCATTTTAGAAGTTACTTTGAACTTCACTACGATGGAAGAATATTCAACAAGTTTATATGACTTCACAACTTGACTTGAAATTTTCTATATCACATCCTAGGGGTTCACAATGACCAAATGATATTAACAATTTGAAGCTAAGTAATAAAGCATCTGGTTTTTCTTCCTTCACTTCATACAAGTAAGGTTGGATTTTCCAAGACCAATTTGTTGCATAGGTTAGACCCTCCCTTCCATGAACCCCGCGACATACCTGGTGAACCCGACGTGAAAGGAGGGGGTTGAGTAAAGAAAGGGAGGTTACAGGAAGTGACCACTGGAGGTGGATATCCACTTGCGCATGCGTTTTCTCGCCTCCCCCATCAAAACTTTGGGGTGAAATTGTGGACTTAGGGGAAACCAAACTTGACCTAGTATCAACAGAGTTGGGTAAAACATCATTGTGTATAGGCACTTTCCCTTGGACTAAGAGGCTAAACATTTTGGTGCGTTTGCCGAGAATCCCAAAGTGGATAGACTTGAGGATAGTTGTGAAACAAAGTGACATAGTGTAAGAAAATTAGGCAAAATATCATTGAGCGTAGGCACTTTCCCTTGGACTAAGAGTGCCAAACATTTTGGTGCGTCTGTCGGGAAATTAGCTTGGCACGTCTCTATAAGAGAGTGCCATAGGTTCGCCTAGCGCCACATGTTGGCCGAGCTTGTGGACCGAAGATCTAGTACATGAGCGAGGGGAGTTCATCCTCAGGGGCAACACAAACACAAAGAGAGGAACGCGCTCAGAGAAGAGCCTTTGAAAGAGAAAGGAAGAGGTGGGAATCGCAAGTTGAGTCAACCTCGACTGGCTCGAAGAAATCTGCCATAAACGTGTACTTTCGTAGGAGAGTCGCGAATCAAGTACAAAAGTTTGAAGGAGGGATCCTGAGGCCGCGTGTGCTAAATTTCTGGGATCGAAGTGATATTGACATCACACCTCTGTTTGAAATGGCTCAGCGGATTTCGGTTCATTTGGGGGACTTCACCAAGTTCTCAAGTGCTTGGGACGAGGATCCGGATATTTTTATCCAGCTATTTGAGGTTACGTGTGAGGCCAATGAGGTAGTTGACCAGGGTCAAAGGTTGAGGATCTTTCCGGCTACTCTTCGTGATGAGGCAGCCAACTGGTATGGGAATTTGACACCTCAAGAGTGTGGAACTTATCAGATGCTCAAGGAAGCCTTCTTGGCAAAGTTTCGACGACAAGGCTTCCAAGATAGATTGGCCCAACAAATGGATTACTTGCGACAGGGAGTCAATGAGAGCATCGATAAATACATTCAGAGAATGGAAATGTTGGTAAGAAAGATGGGCGTGAATGCCCCGAACGATGAGACATTGAAAAGAAGATTCATTTTGGGATTGAGAGATCCTACAGCACAGCAGCATATCAGCCTGACAAGACCTGCAACTTTAATGGATGCTAAGGAACAAGCAAGGCTTTGGGAGGAAGTACAATTATGCCAACAAAGGAAGATGGAGCTCTTATACGAGCCAATGGGAGGCCCAGGGAATATTCCAATAAAAGATCCTGGCCAAGGAAGTCCCGCATTGACGACCCCAGCTTTTGTAGCTGCCACTAGCACGCCAGGTGAGGTAAAACCTGCGTTAACTGAAGAACAAATATTGGAGTTGGTCACACAAGCTATAAAAGCTGCCACAATGACCCAGGAAACATACACAGTAAAACCCGAGGTAACTACAAACCCGAATCAAGTGTTTAGATCAAATACATGGTGTGGAAAGTGCCATGGTTACGGCCATTTGGCTTCAAAATGCCCTACAATCTCGAGGGTATTCACAGATAGATCACCACCTAGAATGCGTTGTACTTTTTGTGGAAGAACAAATCAGACGGAGAACCGATGTTACAACAAGAGAGCCTATGAAGAGAGGACCATTAAATCAGGAGAGACAAGAGAAAGACCTTACACGGGATTGCCCGCTCAAAGTGTCCCACCTACATCTCGTTGGGAAAACAGACCGACTTATGGATATGGTGCTCAGGGTCAAGGAGGAGATTATCCGAGAGGAGTCGCACGTGATCAAAGAAGAGATGGTCCAATCCAGTGCTAGAGATGCCATGGCTTTGGCCATACTCAATCTAGATGTCCAAACGAAAAGAAACCAATTGATTATACCCCACTATGTAGGTACTGTAGTGGAGAGGGCCACTTTGATGAAGATTGTCCAAAACGACGAGCCGCCGCCGGCAAGGAAAAAGGACCAGTAGGGTCCTCGAATTATGTTGATACTCAGATGCATTCCACATCCAGAGCTCAAGAGCACGTTCCTACGATCGGAGTAGTGTTCAAGACACCGAACCCTCAAGAAGGCTCTAGCTCGTCAATGCATTTTGTAGATGCTTACCAGACCAAGAAACCACATAAAGAGCCAACTGTGGCAGTAGTCACAAGGACCCAAGAGTATTTAAAGAAGCATCCAGAAGACGAAAGCGAAAAAGCAAGCCAAAAGAAGATAGCTGAACATGGAGAGGTAGAAAACCAAGTTGGAGGATTTGCTGAGCAGCAAGAGTTTGAGGATGGGGAAGAGATAGAGATTCTTCCACCAGTGACCAAGGAGTTTGTGCCAGGCATAGCACCATTCCCTGAAAGATTGAAGGCTCCTAAGAGTAGGAAGGAAAGACAGAGTTTGGAGGAAGTGGATATTGTAAAGTTGCTCGCTGACACGGAAGTCACGCTAGACATTGGCACATTACTGAAATGTTCACCTGCATATAGGAAACAATTCTACAACGAATATATTAAGAAGCCGAGGAAAGCTCGAGATAAAAAGAGACAAGATAAAGACGTCCAAGGGCTCATTCAAAGCATTACGACGCAAATTGATTCGAATGCTCCAGCTGTGACAGTCGAGATTAAAGGGTATGCAGTCCCTGGTGCTCAGTTAGATAGTGGAGCCGCAGTCAACTTAATGAGTGAGTTCATGATGAAAGCTTTGGGCCTCAACCACATGGAAGAAACTCCGATGTCCTTGAGAATGGCAGATCAAACACAAGTGAAGCCTGCGGGTCTTTTGAAGAATGTAAGCACAGTTGTGGGCGGTCTAGAGTTTAGAGTTGATTATCTAATAGTAAGACCAAGGACCTCAGAGGCTACCTTCTCGATCTTACTTGGACAGCCATGGCTGGTGCAAGCCGAATGTGTGCACGATTGGCACACAGGATTTATCACAATTGGACCGAAGGCTGATCGAATACAACTTCAAGTGTCCCCAAACTTGACCGGCAAGAAATCGACAACAGCTGAGGAAAGGGAGCAAAAAGCAAAGGAAAAGGTTAGACAAGAAATGGCGTGGGTAATATTTGCCTTGCGCACGGAGACTTCCAAGGACCTTTCACAGGATGGATTTAATCTGCAATTGGCCAACCTCCAACATGCGAAAGTGGGAGAGTACAAAGATCCACTATGTTACAAGGATGACTCAGACCAGGAGTTGCTAGGATGGTTGACACATACAAGTGAATTTGAGTGCTACATGTCGAGTATAGACGCAAAGGAAAATAAAGCTACTCAATCCCTGGAGAAGGGAACTTCAAAAGAAGAGTTGAAACTGGAGTTAGCTCCGACAATGGAAGTACAACAGTTGAGAGAAAGGGTTAGAATGCTAGAACAAGAGCTTCTAAGGAGAAGTCGACAATCAGACAGAGAAGTGGAAAGTAAAATTAAAGTGTCGAAAGCCATTGCAAAAGCTGAACTAAAGAAATTGGGTTCGGTTAAAAAAGGACAAAATAATGATTTACTGGCCAACCATGCACGCGTGATTGGAGAGCACGTTCCAATCACAGTGTCATCAAGGAATAAGGAATATTCACGAGAAGCTCAGGTGGAAAAATGGGAAGTTTTTCCAGAAAAGTTCTTGAGTGTGGGGTCAGAGCTACCGGATGGAGTACGAGATTGTATTAAATTGGCACTCAAAAATTTCAGCAAGGCCTTTGCATGGTCATACAGTGATCTGAGAGGAATTGATCCCCGAATCTGCCAACATTATATAGATTTGGAAGAAGGCACCCGACCAATATGTCAACGACTCAGGCGGACGAATCCAGTCTACTCGGAATTGATCAAGCTAGAATTGACTAAATTATTGGAAGCAGGATTCATATATCCCATCGCATCCAGCGAATGGGTATCACCAATTGTAGTTGTTCCGAAGAAAAATAAGAAAATCTGTATTTGCATAGATTATCGAAAGTTGAATGAGCGCACAAAAAAGGACCACTTCCCTCTGCCATTCAGTGATCAAATCTTGGACAGAGTGGCTGGCCATAAATTGTACTCATTTTTGGATGGTTTCAGTGGGTACAACCAGATCCAAATCCATGAAGAAGATCAATAAAAAACTACTTTCACGACAAAATGGGGTACGTATGCATATTGTGTGATGCCATTTGGATTATGCAATGCACCGGCCACATTCCAGAGAGCAATGATAGCTGCATATCAAGACTATTTGCAGGATTGGATGGAGATATTCCTCGATGATTTTGCAATCAGGGGCAATGATGAAAACATGATGGAGAGGATCAAAGCTATTTTAAGAAGAAGCATTGAAAAAGGCATCGCATTAAATCTTGAAAAGTGTACCTTTGGAGTACAAAGAGGATTGCTTTTGGGACATGTTATTTCCGAAAAAGGGATCGCGGTTGACGAGGATAAAGTAGAAAAAATTGGACAACTTCCACCTCCTCAAAACTTGCTACAACTCAGAGGATTCTTGGGTCATGCTAATTATTATCGACGATTTATATTAAATTTTGCATCAATAGCAGCACCACTGACGAATCTTTTGAGGAAAGACCAACAATACCAATGGACTGCAGAGTGTCAAGTTGCATTCGAATTGATCAAAAATAAATTGATAAATGCGCCAATTTTAGTAGCACCTGATTGGACGAAAGAATTTCATGTGCACACAGATGCTTCTCATACTGCGGTTGGAGCAGTGCTATGCCAAGCTGATGAAAAGAAATTGGACCACCCTATTTATTACGCAAGTCGAAACTTGAATAGCACGGAAAGAAACTACACAACTACAGAAAAGGAATGTCTCTCGATGATCTTTGCGGTAAACAAGTATCGGCATTACTTGATGGGAAAACATTTCACGTTTTATGTGGATCATGAAGCCCTAAAGTACATCATTAATAAACCCGAGCTATCAGGGCGATTGATGAGGTGGATGCTACTCCTACAAGAATTTCAGTTCACAGTGGTAACCAAACCAGGCAAAGTGCATATATTGGCTGACCATTTATCTCGAATTGTTAATGAGGAGCCAATCTCTGGTGTGCCTGACGATGCTCCTGATGGACATCTATTCCAGGTCGATGCTAAAGTACCTTGGTATGCCGACTTGGTGAACTTCTTATGCACCACTAAATATCCGCCAGGAGCAAGCAAGAGAGAGAAGCAAAAACTATTAGCACTGGCAAAACACCATAGCATCATTGGTGGGCAGCTCTATCGATATTTTGTACATGAAAGCATTTATCGGAGGTGTCTCGAGGAAGAAGAAGCAGCCCTAGTTTTGAGGGCATTGCATGATGAACCCTGCGGTGGGCATTTTGCTGGTGAATTGACGGCAAGAAAGATTTTATTGGCTGGGTATTGGTGGCCAACGCTGTTCAAAGACTCTCACACATACTGTAAGAAATGCGACAAATGCCAAAGAATGGGCAAACCGACATTAGCACATGCTGCTCCTCTTACGCCGGTGCTGGCTCTTAAGCCGTTTGAGAAATGGGGAATTGATTTTGTGGGGCCTATTGATCCTCCCTCAAGATGTCGGTCTAATAGGTATATTTTGGTTTGCACTGACTATGTTACCAAGTGGGTAGAGGCCAAAGCTCTGAAGACTGACCGAGCTGTTGATGTGGCCAAATTTTTGTATGAACAAATTATCACTCGATTCGGATGCCCATTGGAGATAGTGAGTGATAGGGGAACACATTTTGTCAACAAATTGATCGAGGAGTTAATGGAATTATATAAGATTAAACATAGAAAAAGCACTCCATATTACCCGAGAGCGAATGGACAAGTGGAGGTCACCAACAAAGTTCTTGAACAGATTCTAACAAAGACAGTAGTTGTGCATAAGAGAGACTGGGATGAGAGACTTTTGGAAGCCTTGTGGGCATATCGAACATCTTACCGAGTGACAACTAAGAGCACTCCGTTCTCCCTAGTATATGGCGAGGAAGCCATCTTTCCCATCGAAAAAAAAGTTCTGACCTTAAGAGTAGCCATAGAGGCCACGCTGGGAGAGGAAGAGTCATTGAAGGAGAGTTACATACAACTGGTCAAGCTAGAAGAAAAGAGACTCATTGCACAGCAAAGTCTGGAAGCTATTCAGAGAAGACGTAAAGAGAGGCATGACAAGAATCTCTGGACCTATGCGATTCAAGAAGGGGATTTGGTGCTAGTTTATGATAGTAAATATTATAAATTCCCGGGGAAGTTACAGACAAGATGGGCAGGACCGTTTAAGGTGGTGGAACTCAACTCCAATGGTTCCATGCAAATTCAAGATTTAGGAGAAGAATGTGCTCCCATGAAGGTTAACGCGCTTCGAGTTAAACCATATTTCAAGTGACATTAGGACGGGAGAAGCCAGACGAGATCCAAGCAGAAGGACGTAGTAGATTCCTTGTACATAGATGTATAGTTATATATATATATATATATATATATATATATATATATATATATGCGCATATGTAAGTTATGATTTGTGTGTCATAAATTTTCTTCCTTGCTAGCTCAAGAATTTTGGACTTCTAATTATTTTTTGTGTTGCGCAGAGACTGTTAGGAGCGAAGTAATAAAATGGCAGATCAAATAACGCAACTCTATTTGTACGAGCTAAGGATATATTTCTCGGACCAAACATTCGCCCGCATGGACATAGATGTCGACGACTTTGAGACGGAATATGATGTGGAGGAAGCGCATTGGATGGTATGCTTCATAAACCAGGGTTTGGATGTTATGTTTTATATTGAGTGTTTTGAGGAATACCTGACCCGACATGTAGGATGGGCGGGGGATCGATATTACTATTTCGACCCTTCGAGGGAAATGCCTAACAAAGAGAACGATATCACTTGGGCTTGGGCAGATGTGTTAACAATAGGAAGTGATGACGGAGCTCCTGAAGTTGAGCCTGACTCGCCCTAGGGAATTCATCGGGATGCGAGTACGAGTTGAGGCTATATGAGACATCCCGGAGACTCACATTCTAGAGCACCTAAGGATAGGTATACGAGGGACCAAGGCATAGCCGGTTGTAGTTACCTAGTGAAAAGTCAAATCGATGAATACATATGTAGTGTCTGTAATTGAGAGAATGGAGTGAAGAGGTGGTTGATCTCTCAAAGGCTAGAGTGTATATGTTTGCATGCATGTGTGGGAAAAGTGGGAAAAATCCCTTTCTTCCTCTCCCTAATTCTCAGGACTTGGGTAAATTAATTAACTATGAAAAAAAAAGAGAAGAAAAAGAAAAGAGAAGAAAAAATTTGTGTTGCTGTGATCGTACCAATGCGCTATGGTGGGCTAGTAGGTGGGTGGATTTATCCTAGCCGGGTGGTTAGAACCACGAGCCGCAGCTAGTTTCGCCATAGGCTTGGGATGTATATGTTTATGTCTTAGCTACGCGCCATAACGGGTTGGTAGGTAGGTGGAGCCATCGTGGCTGGGTAGTCACGACCACGAGCCGTATCCAGCTTCGTTATGGGCTAGCTGATATATGTTATGTGTTATCATTGTGTGTTTGTGTGTTGTGCGCTGCATTGCATTGGTAGATGGGTGGAATGAACCTGATCGGGTGGTCAGGTCCACGTATCGCATCCAATGTCAACGTAGGCCAACGTGTGATTAAAATAAAATTTACCTATGAAATTATTCCCCACTCCTGAGGGGGAGAGAGAGAGAGGAGAGGGCGACGATCGCCTGGAAGGGAACGTTATTTGCTTGTGTGATTGGTATGTGATGGCTTGTGAGAGATCAGCTCACTTTGAATCAACATTCTTGAAGGCACGGAGACTCTATATGTACTTATGGATGAGGCTTTAGCGAGGTAATGCAACGGTCTTGCTTTATAACTTGTGTGCTTTATCCGAGGGTTTTCCAGTGTGTGGGGGCACTCTCGGGTTTTTATGTAGGTCTTGACTTGTACTCGAGTCTCGATGGCTTTTGTAGGACGACGATGCGGATTCTTCAAGAGTGTCTGGTCATGGAATATGTGTACATAGCGAATAGTAGGTCAATAACAGGAGTATGCATTTTGGGTATGTTGCATCTCCTGTTGAATTCATTTCAGTTATTGTTGTTTATTTCGGTATTTCCATTTCTATTTGTTCGTAATGATAGTTGCATGTGTAAAACATAAAAAGGTATGAATGTGATATTTTGGTTGAGACTAATTTCATAATGGAATGCATGAGCAAATTGATGCATGGTTGAAAGGGAATTGCATATATGTGCATGCTCTGGGATCATTTTGGAAGTGACTGATTTGTATGTATTCATGAGTGATTTTTTTAGCACTAATAGCTTCAATGAGTGCAGGTCCACTTGGAATGATGGCTCGATGAAAAGGTATGCGAACCAATTGTAAATTGACATGTTCATGGTTGTTTGGATTTTATTGCAGCAAGAATGGCTTGTCGAGGACGACTTCGCAAATGAGAAGAGGGGAGTATGTTAGCTCAGAAAATGGTTGGTTTTTATGCACTAATGCGGTTCTATTTGGCCAGGAAAATATATTTGATTTCAGGTACTTGAAGAGTGGAAGTGACGATTGATGAGAAGTATTTGGAGGTAACACGACAACTTGTTGGTCGACGAGATGGGCTACCTCATGGGCAAAGAATGTCAAGAAAAATAGCTTTCTCCTCTTCGTGGGTGACTCTTGGTTGATATGTTCAAAGCAGAATGACAAAAAAAGGGGCTAATTTCACAAATGCCATCTTGGACCGTGTTGCATTTGATGGGTCAAACTTGCAAGGTGCTAATTTCAAGAATGCAGTTCTATCAGGATCAATATTCGATAATGCAAAGCTAGAGGATTCGAACTTCGAAGATGCTCTTATAGGTTATGTTGACCTTCAGAAGTTATGTAAGAACACTACTCTATCTTGACATGACTGAGGTTACTATGTCCAAGGCTTATGCAGTAGGTGCAAGCTTAAAAGGGGCTTCTTCTTTTTCGGATTTCAAAAGAAACGTGTGCTCGGGAATGATTTCCTTATCAAAAAAGGGTAGAAGAGGGGCACCGATGGACAGATAAGGGAGCGGTGTAAAAGCAATCTTGGAGGGGAGTCTTCCCTCTCGTTCGTTTTTACCATTGGAAGGCGGGCTTATCAATTTTGGGGGAAAAAAAGGAAAAAAAGATGGAAGATGAATGCGCGGGATATGAAGAGACGCTCTGAATCAAGAAGGGAAGGGCTATGTGGAACAGAAGAGAGGGCGCTTGCATTGAGGGAGGAGGAACGTTTTTATTGGACAGGCACGAAGGCGGATAAGAGAAGGGAGGAAATTTCTGTTAAGGCTCTCTCGGTTGCTGTTGCTCAGGACATACATGATCCATCGATAGAGGAAACTGTTGCGCAGTGGTAGAAGAAAGGGATCGATTCAGAAAAGGAGGCATAAAGGAGAATGAGAAGAGATTAAGGAGACCAATTGATGCGTTTAATTCAGGCATGGATTTCTTCGAACAATGATGTCATCTTTGATTTGCTACAAGGCACATGTATCATGAAAAAGGAGAGGTGGGAAGGTCTTTACGTAGTCTATGGAAGGGATGTCTTAGCACAAGATCCCGATAGATCTGACGTTCGTGCGTGCTGATAGAGAAGGGAGGAACAAGGCCAGAACTGGGAAGGTTACACACAGATGTAGCAGCACAGAACTTCTGCTCAGCTATGTTGTAGATAGGGCTGCTATTTGAAATGAACAAGGCACAACATATTCATGCTTCGGTGTCCTACAGTGTGTCAGAGTTGAAACTGGCAATAATGTTCTGAAGGAAATTTTTGTTGCCTCATGTGCACAGTTTAATAATAGTAAAGAAGAGATTGATGCGGAGCTCGAGCTATTTGCAGCAGATCTTGTGATATAGGAGCTTCCTCATGGGCTGCTAAAATAGTTTTTTTTACGAATATACCCGCTGCATGAAGCTACCTTAGTTTCAAGAAGGATCCATGCCATTACGCACGTCATGGTTGATGTTCTTGGAGGCTACCTAAGCAATTTTATACCTCTGAATGAACTTGACAAAGGCATATTTTGAGTACGAAAGGAAGACGGATTGTTGCTGATAACAAAAGAACTCGATGTGATCATGCATGTTCGGAAGGTGGTTAGAAAGAAGAGCAAGCGGACATAAACAAGGGCTGAAGATTTTGTTAAATCAAGTGAGAATATCTCAAACAGGTGAGAGCTCGAATGATTTCAAAGATTAGCACTGGATTCAATTTATATATGCTTTACCATATGCTTCAGTCTCACTGGCTTGACTCCTTTCTTCTCAATAGTACATTGACAACAAGTGGTTTCATAATTACAGTCCACGATGTTTGGCGATTTCTTTATGTTTTAAATAATTGTACTTCAACGCTGATATCCAGTCTTAAGTTTGTTGAGTGCATACATTTGAAGTATAATGCCTATCTCATCTGGGAAAAAGGAAATGTGAGTAAACTAGGAAAAAGAAAGTAATGTGATAGAGCATCGAAGAATCTATTGAAAGTAATGTCTGTGTGCATAGTTGGAACATGGATATTGTACTTAGAAGAGTAGCATCTGCATATAAATACAATAATGAAATAAGAATTTATTTTGTTTCCTTTTTACAGATGCTCTTCTCGAGTTTGATTGAATTTGCAACAGTGCTCACAGTGCTCTTATCCCATCTATTTCACAGGCTTGATATGATTATATAAACTGCTTTTAAATGGGCATAATAATAATTAATACATGTTAGACTTTCATGTTCAAATGTTCGTGACTTTGAAAAGTAGGGTGGTTTGCTCCCGTCGTTTTCATTTTTTACTAATGTATGTATAAAAAGAATTTGGTGGATTAATCCATTCTGATGTTAGGTTACAAACTATAAGAGTTGATGTTTGCTTAAACTGGTGAGTTTGTGAGTAGCTTGAAATAGCAATCTCTCTCCATTGACTATAAGTGGATCTCGGTGTGGACTATACTGTTGCGCTTATAAAGTCAGAGAGCCTCTTGTCTCAAATCACTATCCTTCCATGCGAGGCTTTTTATAGTGTATTTGATGACATCCTCACACAGCGTAATCAAGGTTGCATGTTCTCTAGTATGTCGTCATTAACAACCCCTTTATGTTATCTTCTAGTGAAGTTGCTTTCGGATAGACATATGGCATAACAAACCTCAACTGAAAACATTACTGCTATGTATGTTATACGCTATGCTGATTTGGAGTTATGTCTTGTGTTTTGTTTGCTTAATATGCTAAAACAAAGGAGAGGTATACGTGAGGTGACTTGTTGAATAACTCAAATAATAAGAATGGTTGAATACATAATCCATCTCATTTATATAGTGTGGACAGATAAGAACATGCTGAGTTCGTCTAAGTAAAACTTCATGTATTAAATAAATATTATTTCGTGTGAGGTTCATGAAAGTGTGCCTGATGACGTCTTAGCGTAGCAGTCAAGAATGCATAATTGCAAGTGAGCATAAACACGAGATCCAATGACTGCACTAAAATACAACATGCTTGATGATCAATGAAAACAAGCATTCTCATTTTAGAAGTTACTTTGAACTTCACTACGATGGAAGAATATTCAAGAAGTTTATATGACTTCACAACTTGACTTGAAATTTTCTATATCATATCCTAGGGGTTCACAATGACCAAATGATATTAACAATTCGAAGCTAAGTAATAAAGCATCTGGTTTTTCTTCCTTCACTTCATACAAGTAAGGTTGGATTTTCCAAGACCAATTTGTCGCATAGGTTAGACCCTCCATTCCATGAACCCCGCGACATACCTGGTGAACCCGACGTGAAAGGAGGGGGTTGAGTAAAGAAAGGGAGGTTATAGGAAGTGACCACTGGAGGTGGATATCCAATTGCGCATGCATTTTCTCGCCTCCCCCATCAAAACTTTGGGGTGAAATTGTGGACTTAGGGGAAACCAAACTTGACCTAGTATCAGCAGAGTTGGGTAAAACATCATTGTGTATAGGCACTTTCCCTTGGACTAAGAGGCTAAACATTTTGGTGCGTTTGCCGAGAATCCCAAAGTGGATAGACTTGAGGATAGTTGTGAAACAAAGTGACATAGTGTAAGAAAATTAGGCAAAATATCATTGAGCGTAGGCACTTTCCCTTGGACTAAGAGTGCCAAACAGAAACCCAATAGGTACTTTGGAACATCAACAAGAACAAGTTGATGCAAGATAGATAACTTGCACGTTGACTAGCTCGCAAAAACCTTCTAGATGAAAGTTGTGACTTCAAACACTTAAGGCAGCTAGCATAGTAGCAATTGGAAAAATTCCTCTTGAGTGTCATACATAGGGTTGGCTTGCTAAAATGCATAAAAGTCCTAATTTATATCATCCAATGAAGGAGCAATCACCTTAACACTAATTGGGTGTCATCCCGATTTTTCAAGGATGTGGAGAGAATGAACCCGAGACTATAAAACTTCAATTTCCATGAAATTAAAGAACCAAATGACTTGCAAATTTGTACACAAACTAGACATACCTTTCCAATGAATTCTTAGACACTTGATTTGGAGCTCTGTAGAGAGAGAGCAACAATCTCTACAAGTTGATTGAGTCCGAGGAAGAAGGAGCAGAGAACAGAAATGGCACCGAGCAATGATTAAAGAGTATATGTATTGCTTTAAATTAGCACTCTACTTAATGTAAAAATGTTTTAAAGTCTTTATATAGACTCTTGAGGATATGATGTCACTTTTCTTCATGGATTTGAATTCTAAATTAGGTGGGTTTGATAGTTTAGATTGATTGGAATCTTTTCCTACAATCCAGGAATCTTTTAGGCCTTTTATTCTTTCCTTTAACAAATGTAAATACCTTGAACCTTACAAGAAATGATCATAAGTGATCAAACAATTAATACAAAGAAATAATGTGCACATAAGTGCTATTCTTCAAGGCATATATTGTTGATATATTCAGGTAGTGATGTGTGTGAGCACTCTAGGACCGTCGGGGCACTTTTTTCCCTCTTTAGGAGGTTTTTTTCCCCTGGCTTGTATATACACCTATAGCTCTAATGGGTTACTTATCTTTGTACATTCTAGTCCGTAATACATTCAGTATTGTGTGTTGTGCTCCAAACTTCTTCTTCCTTGTGTTGTTCATGTGCTTCCACAAACGTCTAACTCCAACAATTGGTATCAGAGCAGGTCGCTGCTTCATCTAGGGCATCGTCAACACCCCTCAAGTCACAGTCTAAGAATCACATGAAATTCGGTATGCATACTCAAGGTGATTAGGAGATCAAAACGGCTTCGCTTTGTGGTGCCAAACTCACAAACTGAGCTCATTTCCACCTCTAAATGCACTATCATAGTGCTTGTGCAGCCTATTTCATCTTTTTGTGCCAAAGGTATATACCAACTTTGGTTTGCCAATATGAGCATCTCGGAGTCTACTACAAGTTTAGTAGAACTCGTCAGGGTACTTTTGTTAAATTTTTCATATACAATCATTTTTCTGCATCAGGGTATGTTAGTCAGTGGCCATGGCTGAAAGCAATGATGTATTCCGCATGTTGGATGCTGAGGATAAGTTAAGGTCATATTTGGGCTAAATATTAGCATAGTCATGAATTTGATCAAAGGCAAACAACAAGCACTTAGTGATAAGGATGGTACCAATTACCCATTGTGGGCTTATATGATGCAACATGTATTGGTTGCAAAAGAACTGTGGAATATTATGCAGGGTGTTGAGAAACATCCTATTACACCTACAAATACAGGTATTGAAGGTGATGCAGATGGCATTGAAGATGTTGATATTATTCATCTTCTTGTTCGTGCTACGACTTCTACTGCACCTACTATAGAGAAAATTCTTTGGGATGGCAGAGATGCTCAAGCACATGCATTGATAGCCTTGTCTGTCAAACATGCCATTATTCCTCATGTTCACTCTTGCAGAACAACTAAGGATGCTTGTGATACACTTACCACATTGTACCAGGCTAGGAATGAGGCTCGTGTTAGGAAACCATACTTCATGGGCCTGCATACACCCCTTGCATACTATGCCATCCACATCAAAGTAGGTTGTTTCTAGTCTAAAATAGTTGCAACCCAGGAGTGCGAGTGAGTCAAAAAATCATAATCAAATCATGCTTCAAAATGTCCTAATGTAATTAGAGCATTTTCAATAGAATTAACTAGCAAGAGGAGAAGAGCCCTGCAAGACATAGGTTAGATTTTACAATGATTCCAAAGATGAGCCATCCACTAAATCACATGCCCATAGATTGTGCCCTCTCGTAGCTTTGTGCTCAAGTCCGTAATCTTAGCAAAGATGAGTGAAACAAAAGTATTCAGTGACAATTTATTCAAGAAGTCATAATTGATATGTATGTATGATTTTTTGAACATATCCTCAAGAAAACTTCCTTTGAAAACTAAAACCATGAGTAGGCTATTCATATAGGGGTTGATTCAAACCCTGTTTGTGGTCATTAGATAGATATGTCTCCTTTAAAGGACTCCCAGCCTTAGTTCCCAGAGTCTTAAGGCTTGATGCCCACACCAATCATTAGAGACTTGCCCTTCAACTATCATTAGGTATAAACAAGACAGAGTAGAAGAGCCATTCACATAGAGGACCAAAAGAGAAACCAAACAAACTTGACTTCATCCTATCCTACTTCTTTGAGTATAGCAACACTTATTATTGTAGTTGGTAGAGGTGCATGGACAAGATCCTCATGGAGGGACAATCACTTCGACCCCTAACAAAACACAAAATGTAGCAAGTCTCTCATTGCCTTCCAAAAATATTATAGTAGTATCATGTGAGAATATGTCGGTTGAGAGTTAGGCTTCTGTTTCTCATGGAGATTGTTATAATTAGAAGTAAGAAAATGAGAGGATGGAGGCAACCAAGCTTTCAGATGTCCCCGATATTATGCACCTCCATTGGTGCAAGCAACTAGTAATGGTGTGTGTTTAAGCCCGTTATCACTCTGTAGTTAGGAGAGAAGAACGAAGCACTAAAGCCAAGAACAACAAGCATATCAAAAATTACTATTATCAATTACAAAAATAACACGCAAGTTAACATATTAGCATTGCACCACATTGGTAGTGTTGTGCACAAGTTTATCAAAACAGAATAAACTTGTTTAACAAGCAAGTTTCACATCTCGGTACCTTCAAAATAGAGTTGAGGACAACAATTGCAGAGGTAGACAGTGCATGCATGACTCCTTAGGCAATAGGCCTTAGCTATATGCATATCCTACAATGTCTCTTTCCCTATCCCTAATTTTCAAACACCTACATCAATAAACACATTCTTATCAATGTATCCACCCCCGTTGTCATTCGACGCTATTGTTCTTGCTCTTAGAGGAGTGCAACAGTCATTGGTTACCAGCATGCCGCGATTGCATCTATTGAGATCGACTACATAGCTCTGTACCAGAACCGAGAGGGGATGATGGACTTCTTCCTACAGAGTTTGGTAATTTTGGAGGGACCATGAGCAAGGAGTGTAGCCTGAGGTACAGAGCTGAAGTAACTTCATCAACAACAGACAATGCAGGGCAGCTGTATTGCATGTGGAGTGAGGCATGCAAGCTCTGATGAAGGCCAGACACAATAAGTTGGTATTTATTTTTATAGATGTACATCCATCATTGAGGTAGGCACATTTGAGTGATAAATCAAATTCTGGGATCATAAAGAGTCCTTATTTCAAAATCAAAATGTTTTTTGGACTCAAGCCCTATATACAACTCTCATAAGATGTAAGTAATAGAGGGCAAGAAATACTTTAGCTACATAAAACTTAGCTGCAAGCCCAAAAAAGTGTTTGCTAGGTTGTTTCTGTGAGATATGAAGATCGCGACCAAGGTAGAACTCCATCACCAAACATGTGAATTTTTCTTACCCAAAGTGTCCATACAAAGACATAAGGAACAAGTGATCAAAGCTCTGCAAGATTTCCTACTCCGATTGTGATCACAACATGTCTTGCTAAAAATCGATGCCTCAACATAGAGTCTTTCATATAGCATAGTGGCATGGAGTTATGTCTTGCCAAGGAGGTGAATCAAAAGGGGAAGCCAAGGCATAGATGTCACTAGAACGTGAGGATGAAGAAGAAGGAGCAACTCGGCTCGACTCCAATAGCAAGACATGCGAGAGGATGAGAAAGCACGAAGGCACAAACCCACCGCCCTTCAACATGAAACCGATAGGAGTAGAAGTTGCATATACTTGTCTCAAAGTGAGTACATATCCAAAGTACTTCACATGTTCCATACATAGGCTGGAAAGCATTGAGTACACCTTTACCCAGATATGTGAAATTGAGAAATATGATTGCCCCAAATCAGATGAGGAAAAGGAATTCATAACCAAAATTCTTTATTAATCTGTTGTTGGTAGTCTCATGTATGCTATGGTAGCTACGAGACAAGACATTGCATATGCAATAGGAGTTGGGAGCAGATATATGTCAAATCCTAGAAAGAAGCATTGGGAAGCAGTCAAGATGATTTTGAGATATCCGAGTGGCACTAAGGACAAGTGTCTATGCTTAGGTAGAGGGAAAGCATCCATTATTGGGTACACAGATTCTGATTATGTTGGTTGTGTAGACAATCATAAGTCTACATGAGGGCACATTTTTCATTTTCTTGGAGGTGCTATCTCTTAGAGATCTCGAGTGTACAACTGTTTCCACTACAGAAATAGATTATGTTGTAGCAAGTGAGGCATGTAAGGAATCATTGTGGCTTTTCCATCTTGCTTGTGACATGGGTCTACGTCAGCATGTACCTCATTTACTCAGTGATAGTCAGAGTGCCATTGCATTGTCTAAGAATCTGGTCTATCATGCAAATACCAAACACATTGAGGTGAGGTATCACTTCATTAGAGATTGCTTAGCCACTGAGTGCATCATTCTTGAGAAGCTTCATACTCAAGATAATGTTGCAGATGCTTTGACTAAAGCTCTACCACACAATAGCTTTCGACACTATTCTCACTTGATGGGGGTTACTTGATTCATGACCTTACACAATTACTTGTATACTATGTAACATGCCCATCAGGTGGGAGGTATATTTTGTATACTTACTCGCAGGCATTCTTTATCATTCTTTATTTTTCTCCCATAGACACGTTGGCCATATTGGCTTTTGGTGGGGATTGTTATGGCAGTGTCCATGTGAAAGGCCAAATGGCCACTGGACACTTTTGTATATGACTTAATAAAACATATAGTGGTCTAGTCAAGAATAGACTGTAAGCCACCAAGGTGAGGAAGAATCAACTATGGATGGAGTTCACATTCCTCAAGAAGAAACCCAAGAAGTAAGAAGCATTGGAGTTGTCATAGATAAAGAACAAATAGTCAAACAAGTCATCAATGGAATCAAAGTAGATGATAAGTGGGAAGCATTCACCGATACCATGGACTTATACATGGACATGCAAGTACAAGTTCTCAACGCACTCATGGGACAACTCTTCAGTCATGAAGCCAAGCTTATGAAGAATGGAGATACACAAAAATGTAATTAATAATCTGCCCTATATGGTGATAAAGTAGAAGTAAGGATGCCAATTGTAAAGGGAAGAAGTTTGATGAAGAAGCAATCACCTCCAAGGCTAACTTTCCAATTAGAGGGAGAAGTTCAAGAGGAAGAGGTAGAGGAGGTAGACAAGGGAGGGAGAGATCTCAAAGCTGCTCACCTTGTGCTATTTGTGGAATTACCAATCATATCACTTAGCATTGCTTCAAGAACATAAGGAACCATAGAGGAAGAGGATATAATAGAGGAGGATATAGAGTTCCTAGAGGAAGATCCGACAACAACTAATGCTAAAATGGCAATAACAACTTCAACAACAACTATCAAGGAGTTTATAAAGGAACGAGAGACTATAACAATTATACCAAGGATCAATCACAAGAAGAATCTCTTCTACTCATGAACATGACTATGAAAGGAGGTAAATTAGATGGGCATGTATTCTATATTGATTTTGGATGCTCAAATCATGTAGCAAGGAATGTAGCACTAATCTTTGATTTGGAAGACCCCAAGAACAAGCATGAAGTGCAAACACGAGATGACACAAGGCACCCTATGGAGAAGATAAGAAATGTGAAGACATGAAATGGTAAGTTGAATTTGTTGAGAAAAGTTATCAATGTACCTAGCATCACCAATAATCTGATAAGTGTAGGTTAGACTGTGGAGAAAGGATTTTAGGTGAGGTTTACAAGGTATGGATACCAAGGATTCAAGAAGATTTCTAAAGGTGAAAAGACAGGTAAAATATTCATCTTTGAACCCTAAGACACAAAGAACATAGCATTGTTAAATTATGGCACACAAACTCTATTAGAATTAGAAGTTTGGTAGAAAAGGTTGGCTCACATTGGAGAGATTATACCAACAATCTATAGGAAAGCAACATTCAATGACACAAAACATAGCCTCAAAGAATTCCACAATACACTATAAGGCTTTCCCAAAATTTATCCTAGGACTCTAAAAGTTCACAAGTTGGCTAGCATGACACACTAGGGTGAGTAGCCCAACCATAGGAATACAAAAAGATACAAGGGATATAGTCCTATGATAGAGGAGAAGAGCTCATCCTACACACATGAATAAGGCAACAATAGTCCCAAAAATCGTCCTAGTAGTCATAGTAGTTGCAAGCAAGTGTCAAATAGCTACTTGTATAGATACAAGATGGCCACATTAGTGGCTCTGCACAAGGAAAGATGGTCCTTGGATGAGGGAAAAGGTGCCCCTTGACATGGGTTGCAAACCACAAAATGGCCTGGTAGGAGGTGACTATTAGTAGAGAGTAGCTACCCAATTGAGCTTCCACCTTTGGTAGGGTAACTGCCTTTAGAATTACTCCCCATCCATTGGATTTTGAACTTGCATGACTTGGAGAGTCTTCAACATGACTTTGGAGACTCTTGAAAACCCCCCACTTCAAGGTGACTATTTATGAGCTTGTACTTGGGCTGACTATAAATTCTTATTGTGAGGTCAACCAAGAACTTGGGGAACCATGCCTTTTGGTGAACACATATTGAATATCAAGGGGAAGGTTGGAGTGACTATCACTTGGAAAGAGTATAGACAAGGTTGGGATGACCACAAGTTGAGATGCTAAGATTGGGAGACCATCAAGTTCATGTGGAGTAAAACTTTGGGCCAACACAATTTGATGAGGTGGAGTCAAGCCTAGGCAACCACAAATTTGGATGACCACAATGATGATGATATTCTTCATGCTCTTGTTCGTGTTGTGGTTTTTGTTGCACTTACTACAGAGCAAATTCATTGGGATGGAAGAGATGATTTGGCACATGCATTGATAGCCTTGTCTCTCAAACATGCCATTATTCCTCACATTTGCTCTTGCAAAATAGCTAAGGATGCTTGGGATATACTTACCACTTTATACCAAGCAAGGAATGAGGCTCGTGTTGCTTACCTCCGAAAACAATTGGAGAGTGAGCAGATGAATGAAGGAGATTCCATGGACAATTTTCTCACAAAGATCAAAGATTTGAAGGAACAGTTGATTTCTACTGATGAAGTCTTGCCTGATAATTCACTTGTGCAAACTATTCTAAATAGTCTTCTCGATTCATACGAGAGTTTTGCTTCTACTCTTCATTTGATGATGAAAGGCAATCCAAATACCTTGACAGTTAGTCTTTGTTCTGTTGCAGGAAGATTAGTCTAGGCAGAGCGAGTCCATTATGTGTGTTACAGATCAAGCTTTCTTGGCTAGCCAGAAGGGAAAAGGTAAATGGAGCTCTTCTAATAGTAAGCAAAAATGTGCTAATTCTACATAATGAAAGAAGGATGACAAGAAGAAAATAGAAAAGAAAAAAATGTTTTGCATTACTCTGCTAGATATTCAGGTTCCTATCTCATAGATTAGCAGATTTGTGCATTGCCCATGTGTGAAGCATTGGCATGCAGTTAAGCGCATCTTTTGCTACTTGAGTGGTACCTCGATACTTGGATTGTTTTATCCCAAGTGGGGATCACTACCACGATATTTACATGATTTTTTTGACTCTGACTAGGCTGGTTGCTATGACACGTGTGTCCACTAGTGTATTTTGCTTCATGCTTGGTAGTTAATGTATATCCTCGTTGAGCAAGACGCAACCTACTGTGGCCACTTACAGTTGTGAGGCTGAGTATAGGGCAATTTTCACAGCAATTGTTGAGTGTGTGTGGCTCAGACACCTTATGGCTGATTTGGGTGTTGGTCAGTCTCCTACCACCACCATCTTCACTGATAGTCAGATTGCATTGACAGTTGCAAGGAACCCTATGTTCCATGCTTGCACTAAGCACATTAAGGTACATTATCATTATGCCAAGGAGAGGTTCTCTATTGGAGATATTAGCTTGGCATATGTGCCCACGCAAGAGAACATTGCAAACCTTTTCACGAAGGCTCTGCCTAGGGAGAAGTTTGAAGCTTTTCGCAAAGATTTGGGCTTAATTCCTTTTTTCGATTGATTCCACATAGCTTTGCACTACCTTATACATGAGTGCCAGCTCCTTGTTCACCGCATCATTCCTAGGGGGGATTTGTTGATATATTTAGGTAGTGATGTGTGTGAACACACTAGGACCATCAGGGGCATTTTTTTCCCTCTTAAGGAGGTTTTTTCCCCGAGCTTGTATATATGCCTATTGCCCTAACATGTTACTTATCTTTGTACATTCTAGTGGTAATACATTTAGTATTGTGTATTGTGCTCCAAGCTTCTTTTTCTTCCTTGTGTTGTTCACGTGCTTCTGTAGACCTCAAACTCCAACATTGCATACCTCCTAGTTCAACAAGAAGTCCAAGGTAAACAAGCTAGTGAATGCATTTAATCCGGCATATATTAGATAACAAAGGTTGCATATTGTATACCTAAGAATCAAGTAGCATAGATGTGATTTTTTCCAAAACTTTCTTAAGAATAATTCCAATTGCCTTAGACATTTATGTTTCAAATCTTCCTTTCATTTAATACAAATGACTCATTTGTTGAAAATGGAAGATCAAATTTATTACCAAGAGTTGATCTTTGTATTTCTCTGAGACATCTCTTCCATTTTTTCTCTTGATAGTTTCCATCATCAGAAGGATATTCTAGAACATAAACAAGAATTTGAGATCTCAAGTTGTTGCAACATAGATACGTGCTTTCTTCTAACAGTAGATCATTAGTTGGAGTTGCAAAGAGATGACATAATGCAACCATATTCTTCACTAAATAAGTATAATCAATGATCATACTTTTCATTGCTCTATGAATTTTTCCATGAAATGAAAGAACCTTCTTTTAACATAGAAGCTACAAGATGAAGCAAATAAATAACTCCATGTAAGGTAAGTTAAATTTGATTGATTAGAATTACATGGGACATGGATTTCGTAGAATGTAAGTGCACATGTTTGATAGACATGAAAAATTTTAAAGATGAAGGTAAGGTTTGTTACAAAATTGTATGCATATACAAATAATATATGATGAGATATTTGAGTCCATCTCACAATAGTACAATTCATTTGATAAGCATGGAAGCCCATTTTCATAAAAAATCCATAAGCTCACTATGAACATTTTTTCCTTAAATGATGATGTTGGTAAAAATGTTTATACTTGCCAATCTAGAGGTCTCAAAATTTTTGACATATGAATATTGGTTTACAAATTATTTCTTTGTTTTAAATTCATTAGTGTATTTTAACATTGATGTGTGTGAACACATTTAGGGCTGACAAGGGTTTTTTTCTCCTCTTTAGGAGGTTTTTTTCCCCTCCACTTCTATATAAATTTGGAACCCTAAAGAATACTTATATTTGTACATTACACACTTACTAATATCATTGCGTTATGCTCCCAAATGTATCCTTCTTCCTTGTGTTTTTTATGTACGTTCCTTCCCTCTCACACTCAAATTGTTATCCAAATCCTTTTTCCTTGTGTTTTTTATGTATGTTCCTTCCCTTTCAAACTCCACTTGATATCAAAGTAACAATGATTTATTGAGTTGTATTGTCGAGATATGCTCACTATCTTAGATTTCTAAGAATTTAGTGGGCATTATTAGGTAAAAGAATACTATACTCAAGCTTGAAGAATTTGTTGTCATCGAAAATTCCATTCTATATCATTTTGAACTCCGTTCACACTATTCCTAGGCAAATTTGTCCTTCTGTGAGAATATATATATATATATATATATAATTTACTACTATAACCATCCAAAAATTTGTTGCAAGGGAAATGGAGATCCAAAGGGTCCTTATGCTTGAGCTTTGATATGAATATATAACTCTCTGCACCATGTTTCAATTGTTGGTCATCATTAAAAACAATGATGTATTCTATATGGCAAGTGTTGAGGATAAGCTTGATCATTTTGAGTACCCACTATGAACATATATGATGCATCATGTATTGATTGTGAAACATTGTTTGAAATATGCCCTATTATAGCTACAAGTATTCCAAATATATCCAATATAGGTGGTATCAAGGATGCTATAAGTCCTAGTTTTATTGCAATTTTTCTTGTATACCAAGTGCACCATTGTCATGCCACACCACTATAGATCAAGTTCCAAAGGATGAAAGAGATGCACAATTGCATGCTTTGATTAATTTCTTTTTGTCAATCATGCAATCATCCCTTATATTCACTCATGCAAAATAGCTAAGATTACTTAGGAGAATCTCTCCATATCAAGCAGGAAATGAGGCTCAAGGTGCTTATCTTTTTTTTTTGTAAATGGAGAGTGAGCACATGAATGAAGATAATTCTATCAATTGTTTTCTAATGAAGATCAAAGATTTGAAAAAGCAATTGATTATTGCATATGAATTTCTATTAGAAAGGTCACTTCTGCAAGATGTTGTTAATAGGTTGCATGATTCTTATCATAGTCTTGACTCCTTCTTTTTATTAATGATGAAGGAAAATCATATGCCCATCCATTTTGAGAGTTATTGCAAGAAGATCAATCTAGGTAAAATGGGTTCATTATGTATGTTACAAATCAAACTCTTATTGCTAGTTTTTTTTTTAGATAAGCTAATTTTATCAATGTCACACTATCAAAAAAGGAAAAGAAGAGAGAGAAGGGATTGGAGCAATAGAAAGAATCATTGATATGTTTCAATAGTGGTATGTGAACATACTTAGGACCATCAGGGCACTTTTTTTCCTCTTTAGGAGGTTTTCCCCCCTAGCTTGTATATATGCCTATAACATTAATGAGTGACTTATCTTTGTACATTCACTTGATAATACATTTTGTGTTGTGCTCCAAGCTTCTTCTTCTTCTTCTTCCTTGTGCTATTCACATGCTTCTATGGACCTCAAACTCAACCAACTGGTATCAAAGCAAGTCTTTGCTTCATCTAGGGCATCCTTGACACCCTCTGGTCATAATCTCATAATTGCACATAAAAATAGGAGCATACTTGGGACAATTAGGAGTTCAAAACAACTTCTTTTGTGGTGTCAAAATTTTATCTGAGCTCGTTTAGCCTCTGAACACACTATCGTAGTGACCGTGCAAGTAATTTTTTCCTTTTGTGCCAAACATATATACATGTTTCCATTTGCCAATACAAGCACCTTGAAGTTTGTTACAGGTTTAGTAGAGCTTGATAGGGTGTTTTTGTTCAACTTTTTGACATAAAGTCAATTTTCCGCATCAAAGTATTTAGTCGTTGGCCATGGCTGAAGGCAATGATGTATTATGTATGTTGGTTGTTGAGGATAAGTTGGATGGAAGGTTGCTTGGTTGTGAAATTTGTTGATGACAGGTGTACAGTTCATGATCTGTCAAATGGCGATGTGATTATTGCTTTTGGCATTTTATGTTGTGCGCTATATAAGCTCATAGACTATGACAGATCAGTAAATGATCTGGCATGTGTAGTAAATGATTCTCAGGCTATGTCACATGCAAAGCTTTGGCATGCACGCTTTGGTCATCTAAATTTTGCTAGTTTGCTACGCGTGCAAAAATCTGAAATGGTGTCCTCTTTGCCCAAACTTGAGGCATCTCGAAAACATGTTTGTGAAGGCTGTATTTTGGGCAAAATGCAGCGTTCGTCCTTTCCAAAAGATGGTTCATTTTGGGCTACTCAAAAATTGCAGCTTGTACATAGTGATGTCTGTGGTCCTATGCAGACATCTTCTTTTGGAAATTATCTTTACTTCATGACTTTCATCGATGATTTTTCCAGGCATGCATGGGTATATCCATTGAAGGCAAAGTCCGAAGTGTTCATGTGCTTCAAACAGTTTTTCGTTTTGGCTAAAAATCTGTGAGCATGTAAAATGGGCACCTTTCGTTCTGATCGAGGGGGGGAATATATGTCTTCTGATTTTAATGCATTTGTGGCTGAACGTGGGATAAAACACTAGTGTACAGTGCCGTATACACCTCAATAGAATGGAGTTGCTGAACGAAAGAATAGGTCACTCATGGAGATGGCGAGGTGTATGGTCAAGAGTCAGGCTTTATCACATAGTTTCTGGCTTGAGGCTATCATGTGTGCAGCATATGCACTGAACAGGTGTCCCACTAAAGCACTGCAATCTATCACTCCATATGAGGCTTGGCATGACCGCAAGCCATCTGTTGCTCATCTGCGTGTTTTTGGTTGTTTGGCATATGCATTAGTGCCTGAACAACATCGCAGAAAATTGGATGATAAAGCAGTAAAATGTATTTTTGTTGGGTACAATTCTGAAAGTAAAGGCTATCATCTGTATCATCCACAGACTAAACGCATTTTGGTTAGTCGTGATGTTGTTTTTGTGGAGGATGCTATTCAGCCATTGCTTTCATGTGCTAAGGAGACATTTGTTAGCTCCAAAGACATGTACGATACTTTGCTGCCTCTTTTTACAGGTGGACAGTCTAGTGCTGGTCCTAATGAGGCAACTTCTCAGCCTTCGCATGTTTCATGTGATGATGCATATCATTCCATTTCTGATGCAGATTTACATGATGCACTTATTGATGAGAGAGCTGATATTGAGCAGGCAAGAACTATGCCAAAATGGCTGGTGCAGACCTTGCGTGATAGCAAATTAGATGCACCTCTGTCATACCGTACTCGATCAGGCTCTCATACTGCCTCTTTTGCAGCAGATGGCTATGCTATGACTGCATCTAGTCTATGTGATAAGACTGAGTCTGTTTCATTTGATGAAGCACAAAATTCAAAAAATTGGATGGCTGCTATGCAATCTGAATATGATGCAATAATGAAGAATGGTACTTGGTCTTTATGTGACTTGCCACCTGGCAAGAAGGCCATTGGCACTAAGTGGGTATACAAGCTGAAGCATAAACCTGATGGTACAGTTGACAGGTATAAGGCTAGGATTGTTACAAAGGGTTATGCGTAGGAAAGAGGCATTGATTTTGATGAGACCTTTGCACCTACATGCCGTATGACTACTGTTCCGAGCATTTGTGCACTTGCAGCCCATCATGGTTGGAATGTACATCAGTTGGACATTAAAACACCATTTCTAAATGGTGACTTGCATGAAGAAGTGTATGTTTTTCAGTCCCATGGCTTTGTGCAGAAAGGGCATGAAAACCAGGTGTGCAGGTTAAAGAAGGCATTATATGGTTTAAAGCAAGCACCACGTACCTATCTGATTGCACATGGTTTTGAGAACAGTCCAACTGAAAGCACCTTATATGTTAAGCGTGCTAATGATGTGCGTCTCATCATTGTTTTCTATGTTAACGACATGCTGCTCACTGGTCCTATTGAGAAGCATATTGCCGATTTTATGGTTGATTCGCATGCCTCATTTGAGATGTCTGATTTGGGGCATTTGCGTCACTATCTGGGCATTCAGTTTATGCAAGTTGATGGTGGAATGACTTTGTGTCAAACGAAATATATTGACACATTATTGCAACGTTTTGGCCTTGAATACTGTAAGCCTATTGCCACTCCTATGGAGAGAGGTTTACGATTGGGTCTTCATGATGCTGGAGATGCATTTGATGCTGTTCTCTATCAAAAGGCTGTTGGATGCTTGATTTACTTATGCATTACTCGGCCAGATATTCAGTTTGCTGTCTTGCAGATGAGCAGGTTTATGCATTGCCTAGGAGTCGAACATTGGCAGGCGATTAAGCACATCTTTCGCTATTTGCGTGGTACTCGGCTACTTGGGTTGTTTTATCCCAAGGGGGGATCACTACCGCCAGATTTGCATGCTTTTTCTAACTCTGATTGGGCTTGTTGTTATGACATTCGTGTGTCCACTAGTGGCTTTTGCTTCATGCTTGGTAGCTCATGTATATCTTGGTTGAGCAAGAAGCAGCCTAGTGTGGCCACTTCCAGTTGTGAGGCTGAGTATAGGGCAGCTTTCATAGCTAGTGTTGAGTGTGTGTGGCTCAGATGCCTTATGGCTGATTTGGGTGTTGGTCAGTCTTCTGCCACCACCATCTTCACTGACAGTCAAAGCGCATTGGGAGTTGCGAGGAACCCTGTGTTCCATGCTCGCACTAAGCACATTGAGATGCATTATCATTATGTCAGGGAGAGGTTCTCTGCTGGGGAGATCAGCTTGGCATATGTGCCCACGCAGGAGTCATTGCAGACCTTTTCACGAAGGCTCTGCCTAGGGAGAAGTTTGAAGCTTTCCGCAAAGCTTTGGGCTTACTTCCTTTTGTGGAGTGATTTCCACATAGCTTGGCACTTCCTTATACATGAGTGCCAGCTACTTGTTCATCGCATCACTCCTAGGGGGGATTTGTTGATATATTTAAGTAGTGATGTGTGTGAACACTCTAGGACCACCAGGGCACTTTTTTCCCTCTTTAGGAGGTTTTTTTCCCCCGGCTTGTATATGCGCCTACTTCCCTAATGGGCTATTTATCTTTGTACATTCTCTAGTAATTCATTCAGTATTGTGTGTTGTGCTCCAAGCTTCTTCTTCTTCCTTGTGTTGTTTGCGTGCTTCCGCAGACATCTAACTCCAACAGTTATGTGTGTAAAATGTGTCATTATTGCTTAAATTCGCTCCTCAAAAACAACATATACTTGGGATACACGTACCACTTTATACCAGGAAAGAAATGAGGCTCATATTGCTTACCTCAAAAGACATTTGGAGAGTGAGCATATGAAAGAAGAAGATTCTATGGACAACTTTTTGACAAAGATCAAAGATTTGAAGGAGCAGTTGATTTTCGTTGATGAAATCATGCCAGATAGTTCACTTGTGTAGACTCTTCTTAATGGACTTCCAGATTCATATCAACATCTTGCTTCTACTCTTGGGTTGATGATGGAAGTGTTGACATGAAAATATGCCACAAGAACTAAGCTAAAGTGATATTAGATTACCTCCACAATCATCAATAGCTTAGCAAAATTTCCAAAACTGAAAACTTTATCACTGCGATTAATGAAGCCCAAAAAATTCACTTTCCAGAAATCTGTGTCTTTTCCAGCTTCAATTCTGATCTGATTTAACTCACTCTTTACAATTCTTTTGTTTCTTTACTATTAGACATTCTTGCTCCCACTTAGCTGCACCAAAACTGTGTTGTAAACTCACCGTGATATCACTGTAACCTTACCGGAATATTACTGGAATGTTATCGTAATGTCACCAAAATGTTACCAAAATCAACTGCAGTTCTGTTCAAAATTACTTCAAGTGATTGTAGATGAAGTAAAGAAGTAATACCTGAACTTTCTTCAGTAATTGAACTGTATTTGAAGTTTGAGAAGTTTCTTTATCAATTTGAGATACCTTTACTGTTAGACTAAGTACTCTGAGTACATATCCCGTTTCACAAAAAACTTTTGATCAATTTTTAGTTGAAGATAGTAGCTTCAAAATGAGCTATCATTCATAAAAAACTTTACACTATAATGTGAGATCTAAGTCTTAGAAGTTCAGTAAAATGTGCGCCAGAAAAACTCGTAACTATTAACTAACTTTCACATTGATATGAAGAATACTTAGTTTTTTTCAACACAAGAAGAATTTGCTCGAATTCTTCTACACAAACATGTGTTTTCTATTAGAGAAGATGTGTACAGAATGGCTTGGCCTCATTTCACTCATAGCCATGAAAAACTCTCCTACTCTGAGTAGTTATTCCTCACCATCTCTCTCAAAGAAAAATTCCCAACAAATCAGGTTTTTATTTCTCTATATCTTCTTCCTATCTCATGCACACTTTCTCTATCTCTCTCTCTCTCTTTTTTCTTTTATTCAAACTAACTTATATATACATATCTGCTTGATGCTCCAAGATTCAAAACTCGTAATTCTAGAAGTTTTTATGCACTATATTACAAGTGTGAATTTGTCCCTTCACTAAGGCTTGAATTTCTGAATGCTTTGTTTCCGCTTTTCTTTGTCTTTCTTATCCTTCATATGTCTTCATGCTTTTTATGTCTAATTAGTGAGTGAATCTTCAACAGCTCCCCCTCAGTCACTAATTAGCATCCTCTATTCTTTCATATATCTTTCTTTCCTTTTATTCCTGCCATTCCTTTGAATCCACTTGTCTTTACTCCATCCAAGCTCTTTGTCATAATATTTGCAATCTGATTTTTTGTAGGAGTGTATACTATTTCAACCTCCTTCTCCATTACCTTTTCTCTTAGAAAATGATATTGAATCTCTATGTGCTTTGTTCTTGCATGAAATACTGGATTTGCTGCAAGATACAAGGAACTCATATTGTCTCCATGTATGATAGGTATTCCTTGATCAATACCCAAACTTTTGAACAAGGTCTGCATCCATATCACTTCTTTAGCTGCTTCCACAAGTCCTTTATACTCGGCTTTAGTTGATGATAAAGCCATTGTATGCTTCTTCTTTGAACACCAACAGACAAGCTTATCTCCTATGTATATCATATATGCATGTCTTGACCTTCTATCATCTTGACTTCCTGCCCAATCTGAGTCATTGTATGCTCTCAACTTTATATATGATGTAAAATGATAATATAATCCTTCCTTTATGGCTCCTTTGATATATCTAAGAACTCTTTGTCTTGCAATCCAATGTTGATCCTTCGGACAATGCATAAAGTGTGAGAGAACTCCCACTGCATAACTAAGATTAGGTCTTGTTAGTGTAGCATAGATCAAACTTCCCACTAAAGATTGATACTTCCTCATATCTTCAAATTCTACACCATCATATTTACTGAGTTTATGATTGACCTCAAGTGGTGTTGAGGCTTCTCTGCAATTCTCCATGTTAAACTTCTTCAATAAGTTTAGAAGATATCTCTCTTGTGAAACATATATACCATGATTTGCATAAGTGGTCTCCATTCCAAGAAAATATGATAAGTTTCCTAAATCACTTATCTTGAATTCTTTCTCAAGTAACCTCTTCACCTCCTTGATTCCTTCATTCGAAGTTCCTGTGATTATAATATCATCTACATAAATACAAATGTAGATCATACCTTCATCTGTTCTCTTAATGAGTAGACTTGCATCTGCCTTTGAACTTTGATATCCAAGATCATTGAGATACTTCACAAGTCTATAATTCCAAGCTCTTGGAGCTTGCTTTAATCCATAGAGTGCTCTTATTAACCTGCAAACATGATTTGGACAACTGGAACTTACAAACCCTTCAGGTTGTTCCATGTAGACTTCATCTGATATATATCCATTTAGAAATGCATTCTTTATATCCAACTGACTTAATTTCCATCCTTTTGATGCTGCAATAGCAATGATTGTCCTTATAGTTGACATCTTTGCCACAGGACTGAATGTCTCATCATAATCTATGCCATGCGTTTGAGCATAGCCTATTACCACCAGTCTAGCTTTGTATCTATCTATTCTTCCATCTGCAAGTTTCTTAACTTTGTAAACCCATTTATTTCCAATCACTTTCTTACCATTTGGTTTTGGAACAAGTTCCCAAGTTTTGTTCTCCTCAAGTGCATTGAACTCCTCCTTCATTGCTTCTTCCCATTGTTTCTTACCCTTTGCTTCATTATAATTCCGAGGTTCTTCATCTTCCTTCACCATGTAGGCATAATTTTTCTGAGTCAAATAAGAAGTATCATAAGAATACCTTGTCGGATGTTTCCTTAATCTAGTTGACCTTCTTGGTTCATACTCTTCATGTGTATCTGAATACACTTCTTCATCAAATCTAGGTGCATCTTGATTTCTCGTAACTGTTCCAATCCTGGATGTACTTGCTTGCATATAATCTTCACCTCCATTTACCTGCATATGTGATTTACCTTTTTCACTTCTTCTTACCTCTTCTTCCAATGTTTCAATGTTATGCTCTTTATCTGCATACCAACTCTTATGTTCATCAAATGATCTCTGGAAATAATAAACTGTTTGGTTAAAGGACTCCATAGCCTATAACCCATCTGCTTTTCATCGTATCCAATGAACACATATTTTTCAGCCTTTGGTTCAAGCTTATGTCTAAGTTGTGATGGTACATAAGCATACGCAATTGATCCAAACACTTTGCAATGATCAAGTGTTGGTTTCTTACCCCACCAAGCTTCATAAGGGGTCATTCCATTTAAAACTACACATGGTAATCTGTTTACAAGGTATGTGGCTGTATTTACAGCCTCAGCCCAAAGATAATTTGGACAGTTCTTCTCCTTTAACATTGCTTTGGCAAACTCAACCAAAGTTCGATTTCTCCTTTCTACCACTCCATTTTTTTGCGGTGTATACCTCCAAGTTATTTCTCTTTTGATACCTGCATTCCAAAGATAATCATTGAATTCTTGAGAGAAGTATTCTCCTCCTCCATCAGACCTTAGCCTCTTGAGTTTCTGTCCTGTAACTCTTTCAGCATATGCATGAAAATGCTTGAAGGCTCCAAACACTTCTGATCTCTCCTTCAAGACATAAAGAGTTATCCATCTTGTCGCATCATCAATAAAAAGAACATAATACCTAGAACCATTGATTGATCCATCTTTTGTTGGTCCCCATACATCTGTTTGTATGAGTTCTAGCAAACCATCATGTTTGTAACCTCTCTTCTGAAATGGTAACCTATGTGCCTTTCCCATTTGACAAGCTTCACATTTGTGAATCATATGTTGACTCTTCATATTTGGTAACCCTTTTACAGATTGTTTTCCACCATAGTTTTGATTCCTTTTTCATTAAAGTGTCCTAACCTCTTATGCCAGAGGTCTAATTCTGTAAATACTTCATCACCATGTGTGATCAAGTCTTAACCAACATTCCCTTGCACTTTAAGAGTAAAAAGTCTACCTTCCTTCTTACCATAGACAACTTGATTGTATCCATTCTCTGGATCTTCAACAAATACTCCTTCATTCGTAAATCTGACTTGAAAATCTTTCTCTAGTATTTGTCCCACACTAATCAGATTCTTTGGGATTGTTGGAACATACAAAACATTTGTTAGTAGGTCAGCTCCACTCTTGCACTTCACTTTTCCAATTGAATGCACATTATGTTTTGTGTTATCACCTGTTTGTACTGTATGATTTGAAATGCCTTCTTCCAATTCTGATAATAATTCTATATTACCTGACAAATGATTTGAACAACCAGAATCAATATAGAATACCTTGAGGTCTTCATTCTCTAATACGCTTATTGAATTCATCATCAATGTTGTATGATTGTCATTTTGTGTATCATTTGCATAGTTGTAGTAGGTAGTGTTGTAAGACTGATTCTGTCCCCAACTTCTTCCTTCACCTCTACCATATCCTCCTCTTTGACTTTGTCTTCCTCTCTGAAAATAACTTTGATACCTTCCACCTTGGCCTCTTCTATTATTGTTTTGATTTTGATTTGATCCTTGAAGATTATGCCAGCAGTCATGAGCCGAATGATTGCTCAATCCACATATCCAGCAAGTCTTCTTGTTGTTATTCTGATTTCCTCTTCCTTTTGTATTTCCTCTACCTTTACCTCTGATGTTTCCTCTTCCTCTTGCATAATTTGCTTGAGTAGTCATTTCTTCTTCATCCTTTGCTTTACTTTTGTCACCTTTGTTCTTATTCTTTGCATACATAGCAAAACTATGTCCTTTATCTCCATCTGTCTTCAAGTCTTGCTCAAATGTAAGCATTAGTCCAAGCAACTGATTTAAATCTGGTACAAAATGATTTAATGAAAGTTCAGTTGAGAGTACAAAAGGTTTCCACCTTTCATCTCCTCTCAATCCTGCAAGCAATTGTGCTATCAACCTGTGGTCTTCAATATCTTCATCAATAGATCCAAAATTGTCTGCCAAGTCCTTCATCTTAGTGACATAATCACTAATGCTTTGACTTTTTTTTTTCTTGAACGTTGTAAACTTTGACCATAAGCTAGCCTTCCTAGCTTTAGTAGTGTTTTGGAAATGATCTTCCAATGCATTCCATATATCTTCCGCTTTTTCCAAACCTCTAATGTGTGGTAGCAGATGATCTGTAATAGTACTATAGATATAAGCTCTTGCAGTTGCATCTTTCTTCTACCACAACTCCAAGGCTTCTAATTCTTCTTTCTTTGGTTGACTATCGTCTTCAAATGTAGGCTTCTTTTCTTCTCCTGTCACATATATCATCAAATCCTTACTCATAAGTAAGGATTCCAATCTCATTACCCATGCGGGGTAATTATCTCTATCCAATTTGTCAATAGAGATATGATCTATGATAGTCTCCTTGTTTCTGTTGCAATCATTTGTTGTTGATTACCTCAGCTTTCACCTTTCCAATGAAAAATTCTTCAATTTCTCTTGTATCTGCACTTCCCTTTACTCTTGAGGACCTTAGTGCTTTGATACCACTTGTTGACGCAAAAATATGCCACAAGAATTAAGCTAAAGTGATATTAGAATACCTCCACAATCATCAATAGCTTAGCAAACTTTCCAAAACTGAAAACTTTATCATTGTGATTAGTGAAACTCAAAAATTTCTTTCCAAAAATCTGCGTCTTTTCTAGCTTACATTGTGATCTGATTTAACTCAATCTTTACAATTCTTTTGTTTCTTTACTATTAGACATTCTTGCTCCCACTTAGCTGCACCAAAACTATGTTGTAAACTCACCGTAATATCGTCGTAACCTTATCGGAATATTACCGGAATGTTACCGTAATGTCATCGAAATGTTACCGAAATCAACTGCAATTCTGTTCGAAATTACTTCAAGTGATTGTGGATGAAGTAAAGAAGTAATACATGAACTTTCTTCAATAATTGAACTGTATCTGAAGTTTGAGAAGTTTCTTTATCAATTTGAGATACCTTTATTGTTAGACTCAGTACTCTGAGTACACGTCCCGTTTCACAAAAATCTTTTGATCAATTTGTAGTTGAAGATAGTAGCTTCAAAACGAGCTATCATTCATAAAAAACTTTACACTATACTATGAGATCTAACTCTTAGAAGTTCAGTAAAATGTGCGCCTGAAAAACTCGTAACTGTTAACTAACTTTCACATTGATATGAAGAATACTTAGATTTCTTCAACACAAGAAGAATTTGCTCGAATTCTTCTACACAAACATGTGTTTTCTATTAGAGAAGATGTGTACAGAATGGCTTGGCCTCATTCCGCTCATAGCCATGAAAAACTCTCCTACTCTAAGTAGTTATTCCTCATCATCTCTCTCACAGAAAAATTCCAACAAATCAGGTTTTTATTTGTCTATATCTTCTTCCTATCTCATGTGCACTTTCTCTATCTCTCTCTCTCTTTTCTTTTATTCAAA
This sequence comes from Ceratopteris richardii, assembly GCA_020310875.1. Lineage (NCBI taxonomy): Eukaryota > Viridiplantae > Streptophyta > Polypodiopsida > Polypodiales > Pteridaceae > Ceratopteris > Ceratopteris richardii. The sequence goes on along the minus strand of CM035408.1, from coordinate 27,418,664 downwards.
CTAACTTATATATACATCTCTGCTTGATGCTCCGAGATTCAAAACTCGTAATTCTAGAAGTTTTTATGCACTATATTACAAGTGTGAATTTGCCCCTTCACTAAGGCCTGAATTTTTGAATGCTTTGTTTCCGCTTTTCTTTGTCTTTCTTATCCTTCATATGTCTTCATGCTTTTTATGTCTAATTAGTGAGTGAATCTTCAACAGAAAGGAAATCCAAATGCCTTAATATTTGAGGAGTTAGTCTCTGTGTATTAGGAGAAGATCAACCCATGCAAAACAAGCCAATTATGTGTGTTGCAGATCAAGCTTTCTTAGCTAGTAAAAAATGTGCTAATGTTGCATAGTCAAAGAAGGAAGACAAAGATGAGAAGAAAACAAAAATATAGAAATAATTTTGCAAATACTATAAAACAAATGATCAAGTCATAAAGAGTTATCATAAATTGGCTGCAAAAGTGACAAAGAAGAAAGAGATTGGAATGGTTATTGCAGAGGTCTCTACACCTAAAATAGAGTTGCCTAATCTTGTTCAAAATGAAGAATGGGCATTTACTACTATTTGCAGTTATGACTCAAATGTTTAGCACTTTGATAGTGGGGCAGCCAAACATATTATCTCACAGTGCAGTTTCTTAAGTTCACTTGAGCGTGCCCCCTACAAAGAATACTAATACATTGCTAACAAATCCTCTTATCCTGTAATGGGAGTTGTTAAGATCATTTTTACTAGTTCTAAACAGTCCTATATACATCTCAATAAAAAGGAGTTGTTGAAAGAAAGAACACGTCTCTCATGGAGATGGCGAGGTGTATGGTCAAAATTCGGGCTTTAACACATAGCTTTTTGATTGGGGATGCTATGTGTGCAACATATGTAATTAACATTTGTCCCACCAAAGCATTATAATTAGCCTTTGGTTGTCTTGCATATGCATTAGTGCTTGAACAACAGCAGAAGAAATTGGATGATGGGGCAATAAAATGTATTTTTGTTGGGGTACGGTTCTAAAAGCAAAGACTATCATATTGGAGTTAGACGTCTGCGGAAGCACGTGAACAACACAAGGAAGAAGAAGAAGCTTGGAGCACAACACACAATACTGAATGTATTACTAGAGAATCTACAAAGATAAATAGCCCATTAGGGTAATAGGCGTATATACAAGCTGGGTTAAAAAAACCTCCTAAAGAGGGAAAAAAGTCCCCAGCAGTCCTAAAGTGTTCACACACATCACTACCTAAATATATCAACAAATCCCCCTGAGAGTGATGCAGTGAACAAGTAGCTGGCACTCATGTATAAGGAAGTGCCAAGCTATGTGGAAATCACTCCACAAAAGGAAGTAAGCCCAAAGCTTTGCGGAAAGCTTCAAACTTCTCCCTAGGCAGAGCCTTCGTGAAAAGGTCTGCAATGTTCTCCTGCGTGGGCACATATGCCAAGCTGATCTCCCTAGGAGAGAACCTCTCCCTAACATAATGATAATGCACCTCAATGTGCTTAGTGTGAGCATGGAACACAAGGTTCCTCGCAACTGCCAATGCGCTCTGACTGTCAGTGAAGATGGTGGTGGTAGAAGACTGACCAACACCCAAATCAGCCATAAGGCGTCTGAGCCACACACACTCAATAGTAGCTGTGAAAGCTGCCCTATACTCAGCCTCACAACTGGAAGTGGCCACAGTAGGCTGCTTCTTGCTCAACCAAGATATACATGAGCTACCAAGCATGAAGCAAAAGCCACTAGTGGACACACGAGTGTCATAGCAACAAGCCCAATCAGAGTTAGAAAAAGCATGCAAATCTGGCGGTAGTGATCCCCCCTTGGGATAAAACAACCCAAGTAGTCGAGTACCACGCAAATAGCGAAAGATGCGCTTCATCGCCTGCCAATGCTTGACTCCTGGGCAATGCATAAACTTGCTCATCTGCGAGACAGCAAACTGAATATCTAGCCGAGTAATGCATAAGTAAATCAAGCATCCAACAGCCTGCTGATAGAGAACAACATCAAATGCATCTCCAACATCATGAAGACTCAATCGTAAACCTGTCTCCATAGGAGTGGCAATAGGCTTACAGTCTTCAAGGCCAAAACGCTACAATAATGTGTCAATATATTTCGTTTGACACAAAGCCATTCCACCATCAACTTGCATAAACTGAATGCCCAAATAGTGATGCAAATGCCCCAAATCAGACATCTCAAATGAGGCATGCAAATCAACCTTAAAATCAGCAATATGCTTCTCAATAGGACCAGTGAGCAGCATGTCGTCAACATAGACAACAATGATGAGAAGCACATCATTAGCACGCTTAACATATAAGGTGCTTTCAGTTGGACTGTTCTCAAAACCATGTGCAATCAAATAGGCATGTATCTTCTCATACCAAGCACGTGGTGCTTGCTTTAATCCATATAATGCCTTCTTTAACCTGCACACCTGGTTTTCATGCCCTTTCTGCACAAATCCATGGGGCTGAAAAACATACACTTCTTCATGCAAGTCACCATTCAGAAATGTTGTTTTAATGTCCAACTGATGTACATTCCAACCATGATGGGCTGCAAGTGCACAAATGCTCCGAACAATAGTCATACGGCATGTAGGTGCAAAGGTCTCATCAAAATCAATGCCTCTTTCCTGCGCATAACCCTTTACAACAAGCCTAGCCTTATACCTATCAATTGTACCATCAGGTTTACGCTTCAGCTTATATACCCACTTAGTGCCAATGGCCTTCTTGCCAAGTGGCAAGTCACATGAAGACCAAGTACCATTCTTCATTATTGCATCATATTCAAATTGCATAGCAGCCATCCAATTTTTTGAATTTTGTGCTTCATCAAACGAAACAACCTCAGTCTCATCACATAGACTAGATGTAGCCATAGCATAGCAATCTGTTGCAAAAGAGGCACTATGAGATCCTGATCGAGTACGATATGATAGAGGTGCATCTAATTTGCTATCTTAGATTTGCTATCATGCAAGGTCTTCACCAGCCATTTTGGCATAGTTCTTGCCTGCTCAATATCAACTCTCTCATCAATAAGTGCATCATGTAAATCTGCATCAGAAATGGAATGATCTGCATCATCACATGAAACCTGCAAAGGTTGAGAAGTTGCCTCATTAGGACAAGCACTAGACTGTCCACCTGTAAAAAGAGGCAGCAAAGTATCATATATGTCTTTGGAGCTAACAGATGTCTCCTTAGTACATGAAAGCTAAATAGCATCCTCCACAAAAACAACGTCACGACTAACCAGAATGCGTTTAGTCTGTGGATGATACAGATGATAGCCTTTACTTTCAGAACTGTACCCAACAAAAATACATTTTACTGCTTTATCATCCAATTTTCTGCGATGTTGTTCAGGCACTAATGCATATGCCAAACAACCAAAAACATGCAGATGAGCAACAGATGGCTTGCGGTCATGCCAAGCCTCATATGGAGTGATAGATTGCAGTGCTTTAGTGGGACACCTGTTCAGTACATATGTTGCACACATGACAGCCTCAAGCCAGAAACTATGTGGTAAAGCCTGACTCTTGACCATACACCTCGCCATCTCCATGAGTGACTTGTTCTTTCGTTCAGCAACTCCATTCTGTTGAGGTGCATACGGCACTGTACACTGGTGTTTTATCCCACGTTCAACCAAAAATGCATTAAAATCAGAAGACATATATTCCCCCCCTCGATCAGAACGGAGGATGCCCATTTTACATGCTCACAGATTTTCAGCCAAAACGAAAAAATGTTTGAAGCACATGAACACTTCAGACTTTGCCTTCAATGGATATACCCATGCATGCCTGGAAAAATCATCGATGAAAGTCACGAAGTAAAGATAATTTCCAAAAGAAGGTGTCTGCATAGGACCACAGACATCACTTTGTACAAGCTGCAATTTTTGAGTAGCCCGAACTGAACCATCTTTTGGAAAGGACGAACGCTACATTTTGCCCAAAATACAGCCTTCACAAACATGTTTTCCAGGTGCCTCAAGTTTGGGCAAAGAGGACACCATTTCAAATTTTTGCAGGCATAGCAAACTAGCAAAATTTAGATGACCAAAGCGTGCATGCCAAAGCTTTGCATCTGACATAGCCTGAAAATCATTTAGTGCACATGCCAAATCATTTACTGATCTTTCATAGTCTATGAGCTTATACAACCCACGACATAAAATGCCAAAAGCAATAATCACATCACCATTTGACAGATCATGAACTGTACACTTGTCATCAACAAATTTCACAACCAAGACAATCTTGGCTAATGCAGAAACTGATAACAAGTTCTTCTTGATCCCTGGCACAAATAAAGCATCTCACAAAGTGAAAGAACTATCATCAGCAGTAGTCAAAATGATCTTACCAACTCCCATAACAGGATAAGAGGAGTTGGCGCATGTAACAGTATTCCTTGTAGGGGCAGGCTCGAGTGAAGAGAAGAAACTACGCTGTGAGGTAATCTGTTGTTGATATATTTAGGTAGTGATGTGTGTGAACACTCTAGGACTGCCGGGGCACTTTTTTCCCTCTTTAGGAGGTTTTTTTCCCCCGGCTTGTATATACGCCTATTGCCCTAATGGGCTACTTATCTTTGTACATTCTCTAGTAATACATTCAGTCTTGTGTGTTGTGCTCCAAGCTTCTTCTTCTTCCTTGTGCTATTCGCGTGCTTCCGCAGACGTCCAACTCCAACAATTGGTATCAGAGCAGGTCGTCGCTTCTTCTAGGGCGCCGTCGACACTCCTCCGTTTGCAGTCTCAGATTCGCACGAAATTTGGTGAGCATACTGAGGGTGTGTCCAAGATCAAAACAGCTTTGCTATGTGGTGCCAAAATCGCGATCTGAGCTCGTTTCGGCCTCCGAACGCACTATCGTAGCGCTTGTGCAGGCTATTTCGTCCTTTTGTGCCAAAGGTATATACCAGTTTCTGTTCGCCAGTTTAAGCGTCTCGAAGTCTGCTACAGGTCTAGCAGAACTCGTTTGGGCAGTTCCGTTCAACTTTTTTAGATACAGTCAATTTTCTGCATCAAGGTATTTTAGTCACCGGCCATGGCTGAAAGCAGTGATGTATTCCGTATGTTGGTTGTTGAGGATAAGTTGGATGGTACCAACTACCCATTATGGGCTTATATGATGCGACATGTACTGGTTGCAAAAGGATTGTGGAACATTGTGCAGGGTGTTGAAAGACGTCCTGTTACACCTGTAACGACAGGTACTGCAAATACAGGTGTTGGCGCTGATGAAGATGGTGTCGAAGATGATATTCCGCAGATTCCTGTTCGTGCTGCTGTTTCTGTTGCACCTACTGCAGAGCAAATTCGTTGGGATGGCAGAGATGCCCAGGCACATCCATTGATAGCTTTGTCTGTCAAACGTGCCATTATTCCTCACATTCGCTCTTGCAGAACAGCAAAGGATGCTTGGGATACACTTACCACTTTGTACCAGGCTAGGAATGAGGCTCGTGTTGCTTACCTCCGAAAACAGTTGGAGAGTGAGCACATGAATGAAGGTGATTCTATGGACAGTTTTCTTACAAAGATCAAAGACCTGAAGGAACAATTGATTTCTGCTGATGAGGTTATACCAGATAGCTCACTTGTGCAGACCGTTCTGAATGGTCTTCCTGATTCATATCAGAGTTTTGCCTCTACTCTTCGGTTGATGATGAAAGGCAATCCGAATGCCTTGTCATTTGAGGAATTAGTCTCTGTTCTATTGCAGGAAGATCAGTCCAGGCAGAACAGGTCCATTATGCGTGTTGCAGATCAAGCTTTCCTGGCTAGTCAAAAAGGCAAAGGAAAATGGAGCTCTTCTACTAGTAAGCAGAAATCTGCAAATGCTGCACATTCAAAGAACCAAGACAAAGATGAGAAAAAATCAGAAAAGCAGAAATTGTTTTGTAAGTACTGTAAAGGCAATGATCATATCATAAAGAACTGTCCAAAACTAGCTGCTAAAGAGGCAAAGAAGAAAGAGGCTGGAATGGTTGTTGCAGAGGCCTCTACACCAAAAACAGAGTCTGCAAATCTTGTGCAGGAAGAAGAATGGGCGTTTACTACTGTCTGCAATTTTGACCCATCTTCTCCTGATCAGTGCATGTCTGCAGTAGACTCAGATGTTTGGTACTTTGACAGTGGGGCGACCAAACATATTACCTCGCAGCGCAGTTTCTTCTCTTCACTTGAGCCTGCTCCTACAGGGAATACTGTCACATGCGCCAATAACTCCTCTTATCCTGTTATGGGAGTTGGTAAGATCATTCTGACTACTGCTGATGGTAGTTCTTTCACTTTGTCAGATGCTTTATTTGTGCCAGGGATCAAAAAGAATCTGTTATCAGTTTCTGCATTAGCCAAGATTGGCTTGGTTGTGAAATTTGTTGATGACAGGTGTACAGTCCATGATCTCTCAAATGGCGATGTGATTATTGCTTCTGGCATTTTATGTCGCGGGCTGTATAAGCTCATAGACTATGAAAGATCTGTGAATGATTCGGCATGTGCAGTTCATGATTCTCAGGCTATGTCAGATGCAAAGCTTTGGCATGCACGCTTTGGTCATCTGAATTTTGCTAGTTTGTTACGCTTGCAGAAATCTGAAATGGTGTCCTCTTTGCCCAAACTTGAGGCACCTGGAAAACATGTTTGTGAAGGCTGTATTTTGGGCAAAATGCAGCGTTCTTCCTTTCCAAAAGATGGTTCAGTTCGGGCTACGCAGAAATTGCAGCTTGTACATAGTGATGTTTGTGGTCCTATGCAGACACCCTCTTTTGGAAATTACCTTTACTTCGTGACTTTCATTGATGATTTTTCCAGGCATGCATGGGTATATCCACTCAAAGCAAAGTCCGAAGTGTTCATGTGCTTCAAACAGTTTTTGGTTTTAGCTGAAAATCTGTCAGCATGTAAAATGGGCACCCTCCGTTCTGATCGAGGGGGGGAATATATGTCTTCAGATTTTAATGCATTTCTGGCTGAACGTGGGATAAAACACCAGTGTACAGTGCCGTATACACCTGAACAGAATGGAGTTGCTGAACGAAAGAACAGGTCACTCATGGAGATGGCGAGGTGCATGGTCAAAGGTCAGGCTTTACCACATAGTTTCTGGCTTGAGGCTGTCATGTGTGCAGCATATGTACTGAACAGGTGTCCCACTAAAGCGTTGCAGTCTATCACTCCATATGAGGCTTGGCATGACCGCAAGCCATCTGTTGCTCATCTGCGTGTTTTTGGTTGTTTGGCATATGCATTAGTGCCTGAACAACATCGCAGAAAATTGGATGATAAGGCAGTAAAATGTATTTTTGTTGGGTACAGTTCTGAAAGTAAAGGCTATCGTCTGTATCATCCACAGACTAAACGCATTCTGGTTAGCCGTGATGTTGTCTTTGTGGAAGATGCTATTCAGCCATTGCTTTCATGTACTAAGGAGACATCTGTTAGCTCCAAAGACATGTATGATACTTTGATGCCTCTTTTTACAGGTGGACAGGCTAGTGCTGGTCCTAATGAGGCAACTTCTCAGCCTTTGCAGGTTTCATATGATGATGCAGATCATTCCATTTCTGATGCAGATTTACATGATGCACTTGTTGATGAGAGAGCTGATATTGAGCAGGCAAAAACTATGCCAAAATGGCTGGTGCAGACTTTGCGTGACAGCAAATTAGATGCACCTTTGACATATCGTACTCGTTCAGGCTCTCATAGTGCCTCCTTTGCATCAGATTGCTATGCTATGGCTGCATCTAGTCTCTGTGATGAGAATGAGCCTGTTTCTTTTGATGAAGCACAAAATTCAGAAAATTGGATGGCTGCTATGCAATCTGAATATGATGCTATAATGAAGAATGGTACATGGTCTTTATGTGACTTGCCTCCTGGCAAGAAGGCCATTGGCACTAAGTGGGTATACAAGCTGAAGCGTAAACCTGATGGTACAGTTGACAGGTATAAGGCTAGGCTTGTTGCAAAGGGTTATGCGCAAGAAAGAAGCATTGATTTTGATGAGACCTTTGCACCTACATGCCGTATGACTACTGTTCGGAGCATTTGTGCACTTGCAGCCCATCATGGTTGGAATGTACATCAGTTGGACATTAAAACAGCATTTCTGAATGGTGACTTGCATGAAGAAGTGTATGTTTTTCAGCCCCGTGGCTTTGTGCACAAAGGGCATGAAAACCAGGTGTGCAGGTTAAAGAAGGCGTTATATGGTTTAAAGCAAGCACCACGTGCTTGGTATGAGAAGATACATGCCTATCTGATTGCACATGGTTTTGAGAACAGTCCAACTGAAAGCACCTTATATGTTAAACGTGCTAATGATGTGCTTCTGATCATTGTTGTCTATGTTGATGACATGCTGCTCACTAGTCCTATTGAGACACATATTGCTGATTTTAAGGCTGATTTGCATGCCTCATTTGAGATGTCTGATTTGGGGCATTTGCATCACTATTTGGGCATTCAGTTTATGCACGTTGATGGTGGAATGGCTTTGTGTCAAACGAAATATATTGACACATTATTGCAGCGTTTTGGCCTTGAAGACTGTAAGCCTATTGCCACTCCTATGGAGACAGGTTTACGATTGAGTCTTCATGATGCTGGAGATGCATTTGATGCTGTTCTCTATCAGCAGACTGTTGGATGCTTGATTTACTTATGCATTACTCGGCCAGATATTCAGTTTGCTGTCTCACAGATGAGCAGGTTTATGCATTGCCCAGGAGTCACGCATTGGAAAGCGGTTAAGCGCATCTTTCGCTACTTGAGTGGTACTCGGCTACTTGGGTTGTTTTATCCCAAGGGGGGATCACTACCGCCAGATTTGCATGCTTTTTCTGACTCAGATTGGGCTGGTTGCTATGACACTCGTGTGTCCACCAGTGGTTTTTGCTTCATGCTTGGTAGCTCATGTATATCTTGGTTGAGCAAGAAGCAGCCTACTGTGGCCACTTCCAGTTGTGAGGCTGAGTATAGGGCAGCTTTCACAACGACTGTTGAGTGTGTGTGGCTCAGACGCCTTATGGCTGATTTGGGTGTTTGCCAGTCTTCTGCCACCACCATCTTCACTGACAGTCAGAGCGCATTGGCAGTTGCGAGGAACCCTGTGTTCCATGCTCGCACTAAGCATTGGCAGTTGCGAGGAACCCTGTGTTCCATGCTCACTATGTCAGGGAGAGGTTCTCTGCTGGGGAGATCAGCTTGGCATATGTGCCCACGCAGGAGAACATTGCAGACCTTTTCACGAAGGCTCTGCCTAGGGAGAAGTTTGAAGCTTTCCGCAAAGCTTTGGGCTTACTTCCTTTTGTGGAGTGATTTCCACATAGCTTGGCACTTCCTTATACATGAGTGCCAGCTCCTTGTTCACCGCATCACTCCCAGGGGGGATTTGTTGATATATTTAGGTAGTGATGTGTGTGAACACTCTAGGACTGCCGGGGCACTTTTTTCCCTCTTTAGGAGGTTTTTTTCCCCCGGCTTGTATATACGCCTATTGCCCTAATGGGCTACTTATCTTTGTACATTCTCTAGTAATACATTCAATCTTGTGTGTTGTGCTCCAAGCTTCTTCTTCTTCGTTGTGCTGTTCGCGTGCTTCCGCAGACGTCCAACTCCAACATCTGTTTGGTCGCCTCCCTGTCAAAGTACCAAACATCTGAGTCTACTATAGACATGCACTGCTCATGAGAAGATGGGTCAAAACTGCAAACAGTAGTGAACGCTGCACAAGATTAGCAGACTCCGTTTTTGGTGTAGAGGCTTCTGCAATAACCATTCCAACCTCTTTCTTCTTTGCCTCTTTTGCAGCCAGTTTTGGACAGTTCTTTATGATATGATCATTCCCTTTATAGTACTTACAAAACAATTTCTGCTTTTTTTATTTTTCTTATCTTTGTCTTGGTTCTTTGAATGTGCAGCATTTGCAGATTTCTGCTTACTAGTAGAAGAGATCCATTTTCCTTTGCCCTTCTGACTAGCCAGGAAAGCTTGATCTGCAACATGCATAATGGACCTATTCTGCCTGGACTGATCTTCCTGCAACAGAACAGAGACCAACTCCTCAAATGACAAGGCATTTGGATTGCCTTTCATCATCAACCGAAGAATAGAAGCAAAACTCTGATATGAATCAGGAAGACCATTCAAAACGGTCTGCACAAGTGAGCTATCTGGTATAACCTCATCAGCAAAAATCAACTGTTCCTTCAAGTCTTTGATCTTTGTTAGGAAATTGTCCATAGAATCGCCTTCATTCATGTGCTCACTCTCCAACTGTTCTCGGAGGTAAGCAACACGAGCCTCATTCCTAGCTTGGTACAATATGGTAAGTGTATCCCAAGCATCCTTAGTTGTTCTGCAAGAGCGAATATGAGGAATAATGGCACGTTTGACAGACAAAGCTATCAATGCATGTGCCTGGGCATCTCTGCCATCCCAACGAATCTGCTCTGTAGTAGGTGCAACAAAAACCGCAGCACGAACAGGAATATGCAAAATATCATCATCTTCAACACCTTCTGCATTAGCTTCAGTACCTGCAGTTGTAACAGTTGTAGATGTGATAGGACGTTTTTCGACACCCTGCACAATGTTCCACAGTCCTTTTGCAACCAACACATGTCGCATAATATAAGCCCATAACGGGTAGTTGGTACCATCCAACTTATCCTCAACAGCCAACATACGGAATACATCACTACCTTCAGCCATGGCCGGTGACTAAATTACCTTGATGCTGAAAATTGATTGTATCTCAAAAAGTTGCACAGAATCGCCCAAATGAATTCTGCTAGACCTGTAACAGACTTCGAGATGCTTATAATAGCGAACAAAAACTGTTATATTCCTTTGGCACAAAAAGACGAAATAGCCTGCATGAGCATTGCGATAGTGCGTTCGAAGGCCAAAACGAGCTCAGATCGCGATTTCGGCACCACAAAGCGAAGCCCTTTTGATCTCTGAAACACCCTGAGTATGCTCACCAAATTTCATGTGATTCTGAGACTGCAAACGGAGGAGTGTCGACGGCACCCTAGATGAAGCGACGACCTGCTCTGATACCAATTGTTGGAGTTAGACGTCTGCGGAAGCACGCGAACAACACAAGGAAGAAGAAGAAGCTTGGAGCACAACACACAATACTAAATGTATTACTAGAGAATGTACAAAGATAAATAGCCCATTAGGGCAATAGGCGTATATACAAGTCGGGGGGAAAAACCTCCTAAAGAGGGAAAAAAGCCTCGACAGTCCTAGAGTGTTCACACACATCACTACCTAAATATATCAACATATCGTCTGTATCATTCACAAACTAATGCATTTTGGTTAGTCGTAATGTTTTTTTTTTTTAAGATGCAATTCAAACATTGCTTTCATGTATCAAGGAGACTTAAATTAGTTCTAAAGATATGTATGACTCATTGCGGCCTCTTTTTATAGATGGATAGTCAAGTGTTGGTCCAAATGAGGTGATTTCTCAATCTTTATAAATTCCACATGATGATGTAGATGATTCCATTTTTTATGCAGATTTACATTATGCACTTGTCAATGAGAGGGCACACATAGAAGAGGCTAAAACTATGCCTAAATGGCTGGTGATTGATCTTTTTCCACATTACTTTGTACTTCCTTCTACATAGGTGCTAACTCCTTGTTCACTACATCTAGGGGGGGATTTGTTGATATATTTCAATAGTGGTGTGTGTGAACACACACTTAAGACTGACAAGGCACTTTTTTCTCTCTTTAGGAGGGTTTTTCCCTCGGCTTGTATATATGCCTATAACCCTAACGGGTGACTTATCTTTGTACATTCACTTGGTAATACATTTTGCATTATGTTGTGCTCCAACCTTCTTCTTCTTCCTTGTCATGTTCATGTGCTTCTGCAGACCTCAACCTCCAAAAACAATATTGTAACTACTATAAGGCTAATGATCATGTTATTAAAAGCTTTTTTAAACTCATCACTAAAGAGGCAAAGGACAAAAATGTTTTTTTTTTTTTGTCAAACTTTTTCTTTCCCTTTTTTTTAACAAGAACATGAGAGGGAATTGCAATACATGATCATAAACCTATCATCCCCTCTACGTGAAATCCATTCCCTTTTCAAATTATCTCCTTGAATTAAAAATTTCATTGTGTCAAAATATGTAAAGAATTTTGTAATTCTTGATTTCCATACCTAGGAGAGCTAAGAACTTTTATATGGAGAATTCCTTGGGTGTCTTTCCAAAGTTGATAGCACATTTTTCCTTCCAATTTTTCCACAACACCTCCCTTGATAGCAATTCCAAAGGGCAACAATGCACCCCATTGCCTCGAAAAAATTAGTTGGACAATCGCACATATCTTTTCTTACAAGAATAATTTGTTTTATCTTATGCATAATGAAAATTGGACATTCACAACACAATGTAGCTATGATCAAAGAGATCAAGTGCATTTGGTTTGATGCATTTGGTGCATTTAAGATTCACCCGAGGTAAGGTGTGTTCCCAAAAAGTAATCTTATATATATATATATATATATATATATATATATATATATATATATATATATATATATATATATATATATATATACACACACACATACATACACACATATATATACATACATATGTACATAAGTACGTGTATATATATATATATGTATATATGTATGTATGTATTTATATATGTATATATGTATGTATATATGTGCGTATGCATGTAAGTAAGTATGTATGTATGTATGTATTTATATGTGTGTGTGTGTATGTGTGTATGTATGTATAATGTGTGCATGTACGAATATACATATGCATATGACCTTTTTCTCTCATTAAAGTGACCTCAAGATAAGATCGTATTCCTCAAGAGGCAGCTTGGAAATCATAAAAGTCTATTGTATTGACGCACAATCACCTATATTTAATCCATAAGACTCCCAACTTTTTTAAGGTACGCTCAAAGAACATTAAGGCACCGAATGGAACCTTAAGGTCCAAACCGAATGGAAACTCAAAGATTATGGATGTGTGGACCGGATCAACTATGGCTATGATCCATCATGTCATGATCATTATATGTCTATTATTGACTCAAATATTTGGTACTTTAACAATGGTGCTACCAAAAATATTAACATGAAGTGTAATTTCTTCACTTCACTTGAGCCTAGCCGTAATCAAAATATTATCACATATGCAAAAAACTCTTTTGGAAAGTTTGTCCTTATTGTTGCTAATGTCATCATATTCACGTTATCACATGTTTTATTTGTGCCAAGAATCAAGAAGAATCTATTATCAATGTCAATGCTAGCCGAGATTGGGTTAGTAGTGAAATTTCTTGATGAGCAGTATAGAATATGATCTCCTTGATGGTGACGAAATCATTGTTTGTCATACGCTATGTAATTGGTTGTATCAAAACACTGATTATGAAAATTTGTAGATAGATAATTTAGCATGTGCAGTTTAAGATTCACTAGGCATTTCAAATACAAAACTTTGGCATACTCAATTTGACCTTCTTGATTTTGCTTGTTTGGTAAGGTTGCAAAAATTTATTATGGTGTCATCTTTGCCTGAACATGAGGCACCCTCCAAGAACATATGTGAGGACTGTTTTGGGCAAGGTGCAACTTTCTTCCTTTCCTAAAGATGATATAGTAAAAGCCAAACATAAATTGCAACTTGTTCATACCGACGCAATATGCAATCCTTCGAAGACACCATTGTTTGGTAATGACCATCTTCTGTACACAAGTTACTGTCAAAGATTCCAACCATACACCAACTTCAAAAAGATTTTGTTGAAGATGGCAATGTCCAAGGCAAGGCTTCCTTATCCTTGGAGAAATGAGTTCTGCTCTTGCAATTGTATTGATAATCTAATAAGTTTCTGTGAGCAACTATGTAATAGTGGCTCTTCCTTACCCAAGTATGGGTGGAAACTTCTTTGGGGTCAGATTACTTTTACAGAAACGCCTTCTAGCCCCTTCCATTTTGTGTTCCTTCTTAAGATCCAGAGAAGGTTCTTATCATTATGACTCAATTTCACAGGGCCTGTTTCAGTCAACATGGCTCACCTATCCCCTTCACTCTTTCTTGAGAGTATGATCAGTTGTTGATTACTATGGCTATGGTCAGGGTGCTCAGAGGCCTCCACTTTGTGTAGCTTTCAACAAAGCAAGTAGGTTTTTAAAACGGCAATGCAGAAACCTGCTGAAATTGCAAGAAATGATGACATCCCTTCTCTTCCCATTTTAGAGCTTTCCAATGTTAAATCTTAACTTTGGAATAAAATGTAACTTCGTTCAAAGAGCTCAACCAGGTGATCCCTTAAGCAGACCATTTGGCAATACTTAATCCAATCCTACTATACATCACCGAACTCTAGCGGTCCTCTTTAGCACATATTGCACCAAGTTGAAAGGCTCGTTAAAAATCTCTCGTAAGTCCCAAAGTTATCAATAACACAGTGGTCAGATGAGGACAATGCTTTCTATCCCACCCAGAGGAGGCATGACTAGGCATGGAAGATCATTAGGATTATGCATACACCCACCTCTTCTTCTGAGAGAGAACCGAGTATCAATTGTAGGAAAACCTTGAGCTGTGAAAGAATGGCATGCTTCTAAAGAGACGAGCTTCGACATGACATTGAAATCACAGAAAGCAGATTCCCAAAGTTATCAATAACAGTGGCCAGATGAGGACAATGCTTTCTATCCCACCAAGAGGAGGCATGACTAGGCATGGAAGATCATTAGGATTAGCCATACACCAACCTCTTCTTCTGAGAGAAGACCAAGTATCAATTGTAGGATACAACCATATTTGGAGGTAAGCAATAAGATAATTGAGAAAAGATTATATCCCTTAGTAACAGAGATGGGGACAGTGGATTCAAATAGAAATCATATCCTATTATGGCATAACAACTAGAATCTTCTTGATGTAAAGTGCAAAAAATGTGAGCTATTCGACATGCTGAGCTACTTGACATGTTTGTAACGAATAAGATAACCGAAAAAAGATTATATCCCTTACTATCAAAGATGGGGACACTGGACTGAAATAGAACTCATATTCTATAATGGCATAACAATTAGAATCTTCTTGGTCTCAAGTGTGAAAAATGTGAGCTACTTGACATGTTCTGAAAAATATGAGCTACTAACATGTGGGCAATTGCAGATCTGCACTAGGGCAGATGCGTTGTGCTTCTGTAGTTATTTAGCAATGGACATGAGAGAAAGGAAAATGGCATGTCAAGTTTCCAGTGATAGATACAAACAGCTCAAGCAAAACAAGCGAGAAGCACCCTCTTCAAAATTCCTAAGAAGGTCCCCAAGTTAGATTCATTAAACAGAAGCCTATCAATTCCGGCAGAATGTGGACATCTGAATCCTGACGGATTGGAACTTGTAAGGACCTCCCGTCTACATGCAATAAATTACAACATATTTAGGGCATATGGTCAATGTCGATTTTACTTTTCACAGTCAGAACAGGTGACTTGGTGATAGCTCTGAGACCATCTGATGGATGCAATGGATAATTTGCTGTACACAGTTGTATATATGTTAAATTTCGACTGAACTCTTCACAGTCAAAAGAGCTGACTTGGTAGTAGGCCTGAGACCCTCTGATGTACACAACTCATTTTTTGCCGTGGATAGGAGAAGCTCCTGCCTTAAAATGTGAATGGCTGAGCCACCAATTAGATGGGTAGAGCACCTTTCTGATTTCTGCCCCCAAAGGCCCTCAAAGATTGCAATGTCCATGACAGGACACCTCTTACAAGGCCACAGAGAGACTTGTCCTAAGGGAACTTTCTGAGATGACAAATTCTTTTTCTCAGGATGTAATAACCACTAGCAGGCAGTTATGAAGGTTTTCTATTTAGCATACCTTGCATACAAGCTCACTATTAAACACGTGAAAAACACAAGCTACATAGTTGTTATCGTGCAGTACTCTCACCAAAGACAGTTTAGAGCTCAAAGTAATCCTAGACAAAAGACAGTTTAGAGCTCAAAGTAATCCTAAACGTCATATTCATCCCTTTGTATTTATAAAGTTATGCTTTTCTGAAACAACCTGTTAATTACAGTTGGTGTTCAACCCACCACAAAAATAAAACTAAATGGTACAAAGAACTGTAAGCTGGCCAGTTACATTGCACTCAGATGGCACTGGTAAATTGTTATGCACATTATGTCCACAATTCTGAGAGAGAGAGAGAGAGAGAGAGAGAGAGAGAGAGAGAGACACACACACACACACAGAGTAAGAAATTTTAGGTGGTCAGTTACATTGTACTCGGATCATACTGGTGCATTCTGATACATCATCAGCATTTTTATTAGTCAGAAATACAATTAGTATATGAGCACCAATCACAGTCCATGATCTCAGAGTCATACATAATTTTGTAGCTTCCCACGGCTTCTTCGTCTTGTCATATAACCACTTCTAGAATTTGAAAGAGACTTATCTCCCAATTGTTGAGAAGGTTGTTTGTTCATTCTTTGCACAGTTTGATCAGGTTCTGCTGTATAGTAAGGTGGCTGTGTATATCCTGTCATATTCTGGGGACTTGGTTCGCAAGTCTGCACTGATGCATAGTCTTGGTTAGCATTAATTGCAGAATTTGGTTTCTGACAAAGAAATTCTGTTGCTGGTTTCTCATAAAGATACTCTGCTGCTGACACAGGTTGTTGGTTCTCTGAACTTGCTCCTTGACTATCAAAAGGGGGAGGGAGGTGATTATCATTGTGCAGAGGACGATTCCTGAGTGGTGGACGATAGTCAGGTTGAACAGATGCAATAGAACGGAGGTGATAATCATTGTGCAGAGGATGATTCCTGAGTGGTGGACGATAGTCAGGTTGAGCAGATGCAATACGTTCTATTGCTGGTACCAACTGTTGGTTATCTGACCTCAATCCATCATTATGAGGTTGGGAAGGAGGGTGAACACCATGATGCTGGTGAAGATTCAAGGGTGTAGGCTGAGAGCCATGTGGCGAAGGAGGTTGATAATTCCCCTATCCTCCAGCAAATCTCTCTCTCTCTCTCTCTCTCTCTCTCTCTCTCTCTCTCTCTCTCTCTCTCTCTCTCTCTCTCTCTCTCTCTCTCTCTCTCTCTCTCTCTCTCTCTCTCTCTCTCTCTCTCTCTCTCTCTCTCTCTCTCTCTCTCTCTCTCTCTCTCTCTCTCTCTCTCTCTCTCTCTCTCTCTCTCTCTCTCTCTCTCTCTCTCTCTCTCTCTCTCTCTCTCTCTCTCTCTCTCTCTCTCTCTCTCTCTCTCTCTCTCTCTCTCTCTCTCTCTCTCTCTCTCTCTCTCTCCCCCCCCCTCCCCCCTCCCCCCCCCCCCCAATAAGTCCGGCGATATGATGGACCCAGGGAACTACAGGACTATTATGATAGGCCATATCCTGGCCAAGATCTATGGGGCAGTACTAGAGGCAGAGCTCAGTACACACGCTGAGGAAGCTGGGATCAGAGCACCCAGCTAGGCAGGCTTCCGCCGCACTTTCTCCACCATCGACCACATCTTCGTGCTTCGTTGCTTGATTGAGAGCGCGAAGGCGAGGAAGCAGAGACTATATTGTTGCTTTGTGGATTTCCGCAAAGCCTTCGACATGGTCCCTCGAGAGAGACTACTACGGAGGCTCCAAGAGTTACAACTACCATCAGACATGCTATGGGCCATCCACGCTTTGTATGCACGAGTCACAGGCAGGGTACGCTGCCTTGGCGGTCTATCAGACAGCCTTGTTAGCACCATTGGTGTGAAACAAGGTTGCCCTCTCTCACCCACTCTCTTCGGTCTCTACATCAACGAGATCATGGAGTATATACAGCGAGCAGGAGGGTGAGGAGGAGACCTCGGAGGTACGCCAGTACACATCCTATTATATGCTGATGACAATGTTTTGCTTTCAGAGTCACAAGAGGGGTTGCAGTCACATTTACAGGCGCTCGATACCTTTTGCATGGAGAGAGGACTCACAGTGAACCTTGGCAAGACCAAGGTCATGATCTTCCATACCTCCAGGACAGTACGCCATCGTGCCTCTTTCACGGCAGCTGGAGGACAGATAGAGGTAGTGGACTCCTACGTCTACCTAGGTGTCACCTTCTCGGGCAGCACAGGGGTATTCTCCATGGCACAGGCAGCGAGAGATAGATTGACGCGAGGCTATGCGGCACTTGCAGGATTGGAGAGACGCTGCTTTCAGACACATTTTCAGGAGCCCCGGACTAAGGGGTGGCTCTTTGACACTCTAGTGACACCCGCATTGATGTACGCAGCGGCAGTATGGGCACAAGGGATCACAGAGGCGATGTGGGCGCGGATTGAGAGACCCCAGGTCACCATGATCTCACGCTTGCTGCGCAGCAAGCCCTCCGTTCCACATGACATTATACGAGCTGAGCTTGGCACACCACCGATGCTAGTGGAGGCCCTCTTCCAGTTGGTGACCTTTATTCTGAGAGTCAGAGAGCTCCCCACCAGCAGACTCACCAGGCTTGCATTTGAGAGCTCTAGACATTTGGCAGAGACAGGGCATGAGAGAGTATGGTATGCACAGACTTACCCATGGCTGGCAGACCATGGCATGACCATTACGGATCTCCCCCCTTTTCAGTATGACCTCTCTTCCCCCCACATTACCCTCTCTCGTTCGGAGAGGAATAGGATCATCCATCAGGACCTACTACAGATACACATCAGGGAGACATGGATAGCACCACGGGAGCCTCTTCCCACAAAGAGGCAACACTACAGAGAGCACTTCCTGACTGTGACAGCAGATGGTTTCATTCAGAGACCACGATACATGGATACATATATGGCACCAGCTGAGAGAGTGGCCATTGGGCAGCTCAGAGTATCATCACACCAGCTCGAGATTGAGGTTGGGCGAGCCACACCTACCCCGAGGGATGAGAGATTATGCAGGATATGTAGAGAGGAGGTGGAGGATGAGGAGCACTACACATGTAGATGCCAGGCATATGAGGACATCAGAGACCGCTACCCATAGCTCTTCAGGGGGCCCAGAGAGATCAGGGCTTTATTGGGAACAGAGGACCAGCGCCCTCTAGGTCGTTTCCTAGTAGAGCTCCAGCACCGCCGTGCATCACTCCTCCAGCAGCAGATGGAGATACACCTGGCCCCTCCCCCTCAGACTTATATAACAGATTTTTTCAGACCCACAGCCACTCGAGGACCCAGCTCGATGCGGGGTGTCACATTACACAGAGCAGAGGAGCTTAGACGACAGTGTCGCAACCGAGACCCCCAGTCCGGAGAGCCCGTCCACATCAGAGAGAGATTCAGGCGATTCACGCACGCCATGACATGGAGATACGGAGACGTAAGCAGCGCACCCCTATCGATTTGGACGCTCAGAGCATTTTGAGGATCGCCATGATGCCTTACCCACCGATGCATTATATCCTACACCCACTCCAGGCATTTAGTGGGTTGTGATACCATCGGAGCCTCCCCTCCCTATGCATATCATGTTTGTATCTCACCCATTGAGCATATAGAGTGCATACCCATAGCACCCCACACCCTTGATGCCAGTTACTATCCACTCCTTTTATACCCATTTACGGTACTCACACTTTATTTTCCTTTTGGGATCACAGTGGATTGGATCATACTGATGTATATGTTTTGTCTCATAGGCCGATTTTGGCCTCTAATAGACGTTAAAAAGTCTCTCTCTCTCTCTCTCTCTCTCTCTCTCTCTCTCTCTCTCTCTCTCTCTCTCTCTCTCTCTCTCTCTCTCTCTCTCTGCCCCTACAAGGAATACTGTTACATGCGCCAACAACTCTCTCTCTCTCTCTCTCCACCTGTACCTGCATGTGACTCCTTGCCCAAAACTCCATTCTACCTGCACGCTGTAGCACAATGACATATATGCAATTGCATGAAACCATAAACTTGCATGCTACCCGACCTGTTCGAAACCATGAACACACTCATACCCTTCTTTCTTTTCCCATCATAGACCTGCAGGGATGCATAAACAGGTAACCATGCCTTCCCCCATCTGCAAGACGCCCACACTGACATTAAAGACAACATTCAAGCTCATGAACAAGAGGCTTGCACAATTGCACAATTGCACAATTGCACAAGCTACTGAATGGCGAGAAGGATAAAATAACACTAGAAATTCGTCTTCTCAAAAAGGAGAGGGAAAGAAGAGAGAGGGAAAATGTGAGGGATAAGGAGAAATAGAGGAGAGAGAAGGAAGAGATCAAGGCACAAATGGA
This sequence comes from Ceratopteris richardii, assembly GCA_020310875.1. NCBI lineage: Eukaryota > Viridiplantae > Streptophyta > Polypodiopsida > Polypodiales > Pteridaceae > Ceratopteris > Ceratopteris richardii. The sequence continues at coordinate 27,398,315 of CM035408.1, read as the reverse complement.
ACTCCATCATGCCTCTATCACATCCCTCACTCCGGAAGAAATTGAAGTGGAGGGCAAAAAGGAGATCACTAAAGCCCTCACCACAAGCATGGAAGACAAGCTTGAGGCCACCAAAGAAGGATGGATCGAAGTGATCAAGAAGAACAAAGAAGCCAAAGAAAAGCCCAAACGGATGGAGCACTCCTTGTACACAGAACCATAGATAAGAAGATGTGACAAGCCCGTCCAATGTGAGGGTGACAGGCATCAAAGAAGAAGGGTCCACACTCACAAATGATGAGAATGCCTTGTGTGAGAATAATCGGATACAAAGAAGAGGAGATCCCTTCCTTCTATAGTTGCATCGCAACACATTGCGAATGGTCCGCAATTTCGCCACCTCAACGTTGCTATGTTTGCAACACATTGCTTTGCATTCAATTTTTTTAATCCAAAAACATACCAAAAATATATTTTCTCTTCAGAGGGATAGAAAATGATCTAGAACCTTATCCAAAAACTTCAAAACATGCAATACAAAAAATTGTGGAGAAGAGTAAAGATTCATTTATGTGTGATTTTCTTTTTGGACCCTATCATCTTGAAATAGATTGATATTTTGGAAATGATAGGCAACGTTGCTTTCCACTATGGTATGAACACTTTGTGACTTCATATTTATCGATTGTCACTTATGATTTATGCCATGACTCATATGATTTGTCATAGTGATTCTCTATGTTTTTAGTATGATGTATCAATGATCATGTATGATGTATCATCATTCATGTATGATGTTACATTGTTAAATGTTATGTTATGAATCATATGATACTCTCTCTCTCTCTCTCTCTCTCTCTCTCTCTCTCTCTCTCTCTCTCTCTCTCTCTCTCTCTCTCTCTCTCTCTCTCTCTCTCTCTCTCTCTCTCTCTCTCTCTCTCTCTCTCTCTCTCTCTCTCTCTCTCTCTCTCTCTCTCTCTCTCTCTCTCTCTCCCTCCCTCCCTCCCTCCCCAGAGGGGGAGAGAGAGACTATATTGCTGCTTTGTAGACTTCCGCAAAGCTTTTGATACAATGCCACGTGAGAGGCTCTTCCAACGCCTCCAGAGCTTGGGAGTACCATCAGGGATGATTTGGGCCATCTATGCACTTTATGAGCAGGTGACTGGGAGGGTACAGTGTCCAGGAGGTATGTCTGAGACCATTGCTAGCACCATCGGTGTTAAGCAAGGTTGCCCACTCTCTCCCACTCTATTTGGTCTCTACATCGACGAGATTGAGGACTACATTCTCCGAGCTGGAGGAGAGGGTGCAGACCTCGCAGGTACACATGTCTACATTTTATTATATGCCGATGACATTGTCTTGATTTCAGAGTCACCCGAGGGATTACAGCGCCACCTGGAGGCCCTGGATGATTTTTGTACACAGAGGGGCTTGACAGTAAACCTTGGCAAGGCCAAGGTCATGATCTTCCACACCTCCCCCATGGTGAGGAATGGAGCAGGATTCAGAGCTTGCGGTGGACAGATTGAGGTGGTCACTTCCTATGTCTACCTCGGAGTCATTCATGAGCTTGCCTGGCCCCTTCAGCATGAGACAGGCAGCCACCGATAGACTCACACGCGGATATGCAGCTTTAGCCATGTTAGAGCAGAGATGTCACCAGGCACACTTCCAGGAGCCCCGCACGAAGGGGTGGCTATTTGACACACTAGTCCAACTAGCTATGATGTATGCTTCGACGGTTTGGGCCCCAGTCCTCACAGCCACCCAGTGGTGTGCAATCGAGAGGCCACAAGTACGTATGATCTCGCGATTATTTCGCGGGAAACAGTCGGTACCACAAGACATCATCAGGGCAGAGCTAGCCGCACCACCCATGGTAGTAGATGCACTATTCTAGACTATCTGCTTTATTCAGAGGATGAGGGAGCTCCCTACAGATAGACTCACACACAGAGCTTTTGAGGCATCTATACCAAGGTGGTACGAAACGTTTGGTACGGCACGTATGGTACATGTACGGAACGCGATGTCGTACCAAACGTCACGGTATGGAACGTTACCTTATTAACAAAATAATAATTATGATTATATATATACATATATATATATATATATATATATATATATATTCATTTATGTATATATATATATATATATATAGGATATGAGAGAGCTTGGTACACTCAGGTTAGAGTCTGGTTTGATAGTCAAACTTGATATGGACAAATTGCCGCCTTTTCAGTATGACCCAGACTCACCTCACATCCACCTCTCTCGTCGTGAGAGGAATGTTGTGCTTAGACAGGATCTCTGGCAGCTCTACATTAGGCAGACATGGCACACACCACATATGGGATTGAGACTATCGCACTACCGAGACCACTTCTTAGACATACTAGCAGACGGTTTCATCCAACGACCGCGCTACATGGATACTTACATGCCTCATAGCTCGAGGGTGGCGATTGGCCAATTGAGAGTCTCATCACACCGACTAGAGATTGAGACGGGCAGAGCCGCAGACATTCCCAGAGAGGAGCGGATATGCAGGGTATGCAGAGTAGAGATGGAGGATGAGGAGCACTTTGTATGCAGATGTAGCGCATATGATGGCATCAGAGGCAAATACGAGACTCTGTTTGCAGGACAGCCCACCCTCCGAGAGATCATGGGCTTTAGAGACCAGCGACAGCTCGAGCGATTCTTACTAGAGATACAGAGTCACAGAGATTCCCTACTCCAACCTACTGTAGCACTCCATACAGGAGCGAGACAGAGTCAGCTCACTGACTTCCCTCCCCCCCTCAGCCCACACACCGAGAGGGGTGACTCTTCAGCAGGCTCAAAGTTCTCGAGCTAGGAGACGACCCCGTGCTATAGGATATCGGGCCCCGAGACTTCACCGACACCAGATTGCGGAGATACAGGCTCGTGAACATCGCACCACGGAGGAGAGACGATCCCAAATGATGGCCGATCCCGCTGCAGCCATCATGGTGGCCCTGACTCCACCTCCACCTATGTATCACATCTTACACCCACCCACTCGCACAGGATGGAGCTAGTTAGTCGTTTCAGATGCATTCTCATGCTTGTTGTACTACCCTTTTGCATATAGACTATCATAGATACCGCACTCCATACACCCCCCCATTTTCATGGGTATCTCCACATGCATACTACGGAGATCTGTACCTGCTTTACCAGTTTTTTTTCAGCACTTTTATCTTTTCTGATTGACAGAAGATACACCCATGTACATCGATTTGTCTCATAGGCAGAGTTCGGCCCCCTGATAGACGTAAAAACTCTCTCTCTCTCTCTCTCTCTCTCTCTCTCTCTCTCTCTCTCTCTCTCTCTCTCTCTCTCTCTCTCTCTCTCTCTCTCTCTCTCTCTCTCTCTCTCTCTCTCTCTCTCTCTCTCTCTCTCTCTCTCTCTCTCTCTCTCTCTCTCTCTCTCTCTCTCTCTCTCTCTCTCTCTCTCTCTCTCTCTCTCTCTCTCTCTCTCTCTCTCTCTCCCCCCGGATTGAAGAGCGAGCATCTCATATATGAAGCCTCACTATAGCCTCGTTGATTGCACATGACTTCAACCGGGCTATAGGGAAGGGCTTCCCAGAGGAGTTGACTAGGCACACCATTGTGCCTATCCACAAATCCCAGGGAACAACAGGACCATCATGATTGGCCACACCATGGCCAAACTCTACGGTGCCATACTTGAGGCAGAGCTCAGCTCATATGCAGAGACTGAGGGGCTACAAGACGAGGCAAGGCAGGTTTTCGACGACCTTTCTCTACTATTGATCACATCTTCATTTTGCGCTGCCTCATTGATGGGGCAAGGGTGCGGAAGAAGAGACTATATTGTTGCTTTGTGGACTTCCGCAAAGCTTTTGATACAGTGCCACGAGAGAGGCTCTTCCAATGCCTCTAGAGCTTGGGAGTACCATCAGGGATGATTTGGGCCGTTTATGCACTCTATGAGCCGATGACTGGGAGGGTACAGTGTCCAGGAGGTATGTCTAAGGCCATTGCTAGCACCGTCGGTGTTAAGCAAGGCTGCCCACTCTCTCCCACTCTATTTGGTCTCTATATTGACGAGATTGAGGACTACATTCTCCGAGCTGGAGGAGAGGGTGCAGACCTCGCAGGTACACATGTCCACATTTTATTATATCCCGATGACATTGTCTTGATTTCAGAGTCACCAGAGGGATTACAGCGCCACCTGGATGCCTTGGATGAGTTTTGTACACAAAGGGGCATGATAGTAAACCTTAGCAAGACCAAGCTCATGATCTTCCACACCTCCCCCATGGTGAGGAATGAAGCAGGATTCACAACTGGCAGTGGACAGATTGAGGTGGTCACTTCCTATCTCTACCTCAGAGTCACATTCACGAGCTTGCCTGGCCCCTTCAGCATGAGACAGGCAGCCACCGATAGACTCACACGAGGATACGCAGCTTTAGCCATGTTGGAGGGGAGATGTCACCAGGCACACTTCCAGTAGCCCCGCATGAAGGGGTGGCTATTTGACACACTAGTCTGACCAGCTATGATGTATGCTGCGATAGTTTGGGCCCCAGGCCTCACAATCACCCAGTGGAGTGCGATCGAGAGGCCATAGGTACGTATGATCTCGCGATTATTTCGCGGGAAACAGTCGGTACCACGTGACATCATCAGGGAAGAGCTAGCTGCACCACCCATGGTAGTAGATGCACTATTCGAGACTATCTCCTTTATTCAGAGGATGAGGGAGCTTTGAGGCATCTATACAGATAGTCATGGACTTGACATGGACAGATTGCCGCCTTTTCAGTATGACCCAGACTCACCTCACATCCACCTCTCTCGTCATGAGAGGAATGTTATGCTCAATCAAGATCTCTGGAAGCTCTACATTAGTCAGACATGGCACACACCACACATGGGATCGAGACTATCGCACTACGGAGACCAGTTCTTAGACATACTAGCGGACGGTTTCATCCAGCGACCACACTACATGGATACTTATATGCCTCATAGCTCCAGGGTAGCAATTGGCAAGTTGAGAGTATCATCACACCGACTAGAGATTGAGACTGGCAGAGCCGAAGACATTCCCAGAGAGGAGTGGATATGCAGGGTATGCACAGTAGAGATTGAGGATGAGGAGCACTTTGTATTCAGATGTAGCGCATATGATGGCATCAGAGGCGGATACGAGACTCTGTTTAGAGGGAAGCCCACCCTCCGAGAGATCATGAACTCTAGAGACCAGCGACAACTCAGGCGATTCTTACTAGAGATACAGAGTCACAGAGATTCCCTACTCCATCCTACTGTAGCAGCCCATACAGGAGGGAGACAGGGTCAGCTCACTGACTTCTTTATTCCACGACGTGCTGCAGCCCTCCCCCCTCGGCCCACACAACGAGAGGGGTGACTCTTCAGTAGGCTAAGACTTCTCGAGCTGAGAGACGACCCCGTGCTATAGGAAATCGGGCCCTGAGACTTCACCGACACTAGATTGTGAAGATCCAGGCTCGTGACCATCACGCCATGGAGGAGAGACGATCCCATATGATGGTTGATCCCGCTGCAGCCATCAGGGTGGCCCTCACTCCACCTCCAGCTATGTATCACATCTTACACCCGCCCACTAGCGCAAGATGGACCTAGTTAGTCCTTTCAGATGCATTCTCATGCTTGTTGTACTACCCTTTTGCATATAGACTATATATCGCACTCCATACACCCCCTCCCCCCCACTTTCATGGGTATCTCCACATGCATACTACAGAGATCTATATCAGCTTTACCAGTTTTTTTTTTGGCACTTTTATCTTTTCTGATTGACAGAATGTACACCCATGTACATCGATTTGTCTCATAGGCCGAGTTCAGCCTCCTAATAGACGTAAAACACTTTCTTCTTCTTCTTTCTTCTTTCTTCTTTCTTCTTCTTCTTCTTCTTCTCTCTCTCTCTCTCTCTCTCTCTCTCTCTCTCTCTCTCTCTCTCTCTCTCTCTCTCTCTCTCTCTCTCTCTCTCTCTCTCTCTCTCTCTCTCTCTCTCTCTCTCATATATCCAAACTTACGAACCCAAGATAGACAACACAAACACATACACATTAGAAAAAAAACAACTAACAAAAGCAAGAGAATACACAAAAAATAGGACCAAAATAATACATGAAAAATACAAACAAGAAAGAAAACCAATACAAAAAGAGCCACACTAAAAATAATAATCAATAATCAAGTTTTTAATATATATATATATATATATATATATATATATATATATAAATTTAAAAATAATAAAAATAGTAAATAAATAAATAAATAAAATAAAATAAAATAAAAGTTAACAAAATATATAAAAATAAAATAAAATTAAAATTGAAATTAAATTATAAAAAAAAGTTATATATATATATATATATATATATATATATATATATATATATATATATATATATATATATATATATATAACATTGTATTTTATGGTATATACAATCATATCCCACGTCATTATATATCATAGGACCCAAAATACCTAAAATATATATATATAAGCTTTGAAAAATAAATAACTTTATCACAATGCCTAGCTCCAAATGTTGCCCTCGTTGCTAACCCGTTGCCGTTGCCGTTGCTAAAACGTTGCTTTCCACTATGCTTCGTACAAAGCTTGGAACGCAAGCAAAGGCCCAAAGAAGAGATCCCTCATCCTCCAATTGTTCCTTCGAGAGAGTCTCAAACCTCTTTCCTACAAAAGAGGATCATCTTCACAAGGCTAGAAGGCCCCTGGATCTACCTTGATGATGACCTCATGAAGATGCAACAAGATCAGTGATGGGTGTGTATGTCTAGACTCTAGAGTCCAACAAGCGAGGGAAAGGAAGAAGCCAATGTATTAGGATGGTAGGGTCATAATCAACGGCAAAACCACCCCATAGGGAGTCGCGGCCTGTAGGACACATGAGAAGATTCACACTACATTTAGGAATTGTGATAGAGATCTATGGACACCTTGAGAGACTTGAGGAGGTGATGTGAGGTCGAGATATCATTCTCTCACAAAAACACATGAGAGCCTAGATAGAGGATTATGGATTTCAATGGGAGTCTCTACACCAAGGATGTACACACCTGCATACTCTCCGAGCTCAAGAGTGGCCATACTCTTCAGGCATGGATTTCACAATTATTGCATGAGACCTAGAGACCCATTATGTGGATGCACACAAGACGGATCATCTACATTGCCCTACTCTCTTTTGCTACCACCAGCTCCAGATTTGCCTCTACTGATCAAGAGTCATCATTGGCAGAGGCCTCACCTTATGCATGGCTCTCAGAGGGGATTATGGAGTACTACACACTTGGTGAAGTTTTCCTTATGGATGACTTTGATGCCTGTATCCACAATGAGCAGTGTGAACATACGACCACAAAGATCTAGAGGCACTACACATTCTTCATGAGGCGGCGGCAGGCCACACACAACTTCAGTTACATCTTATCTGCAGCATCTACTTCAACTTGGTTCCCAACACCATCTCCTATTTATAATGGGATGGCCCAGTGGACCACCTTAGGGGGCTTGACTTGTAGATCACATGGGGTTGTGGTGGATTGGGGGATCACAATTGACTATATTTTGGAACCTAGAGAGACAACACACCTCATCACATCCTTCTCCATACCACCCACAGCTTAAGCCTTAAGTTTCCCAAACACATAATTCGGATGGCATCAATTGTTTTCAACTCTCCCATAAACATTCAACTTAATGAGACATACTACTGATTTAAGCTAGATACGTAAAGGGACAGATCTCCTAGAGCACAAAAAAGAACTGAAATAAGCAATGGGCTCGTGAACAAGTAACAACTCTAATCAGACACATAACTGTGTATGACAAAATGATTCTCAATAATATTTATATAGTAATCCCCTGTTCTACTCAATGTAGAAAGATTAAACTGATGGGGACATCCAACATTGCAGAGAACAAGAAAAAGTCAAATATATATAGAAATTAGAATAAAACAACAGCCTTGTTGTGAATCTCTCAAGCATGAATTGGAGATCTAACTTCATGTCGACCTAAACAAGGGCTGTTTATATTAGGTGTCTATTCAATATTGCCCATCAAAATTAGCACATTGCCAGCATGACCAACGTCAAACAGATCAAGAACTAGAATTTTAAGTTCCATGTTGAGAATTCAATGTCCCTCAAAAGCATTGCATGCATGGCACATACCCCCTTAACTCAGTATGTATCATTGATAAAGCTTCTTATTGGTAATATGCAGGTTGCCTCTATTTAATGATTTAATGATAGCTGTGTGAATAATTATTAAGTTTGTATCTTACTTTTTCTTGCTCAGATCCTGCAGAGGATGCATGTGACACCACAAATTGAAGAATCTCCATGAACAGTAACTTCAGGTACACTGAGCTCCGTTGGCAATAATGAAAAATTATGTCAAGTACTCTTGTCGTCAGTTCGTTCAGATGACGATCAATGTCCCTTTCATGAGGAGCTACCATAGGCCGCAAAACAGATGAATATATATATTCTGTTCCCTGAAAGATTCAAGCATTAAACTTGACTACTCAAAGTGCTGGACTAAAATTTGACAAGTTCGGGACAATTTATCACAGGATTTCACAAATTGTTACCAAGAATCAAAACAAACCAAAGATAAGTAAACAATTACATGCCGAATTCGAGATAAGCCCAAATATAGAAAATCATGAATCAGAAAAGGTAGGACCTTTCGATCAGTAAATCAAATAGATATAC
>CM035408.1:27347020-27384520 GCA_020310875.1 Ceratopteris richardii | reverse complement strand
AATTAAATGTATATAAAAGAAGAGATGGGGAAGGTACAAGTAAAGAAGTTCTAAATAGAAAGGATGGGGAACCCAGTAAAAGGACAGTGGATAATGAGGGCTTTACCCCTGTTAGCTATAAAAAAGCACTCCTTCGAGGTAAAAGGGGTAAGTTCCAGTCAGGTTTTTCAACGTCCCTTTCAGATGAGGCTAATTTCGCACCTCATGCTGAAGAATATATGCCGGAGTGTTTTGATAATATGGACATTGTCTTGCAAGATCTTGCTCCAGCATTGGCTCATGTAGATACATCTTTGTCAACACCGTTGACATCATGAAAATAGCTACTTGGAATATACAAGGGTTGGGTCAACCTAGAAAGTGGACAAGATTATGGAGATGGATTGTTAGACATCAACTTGATCTGGTAGTCGTGCAAGAGCATAAGAAGCATGATAATGAAGGAATGCTTGTATATACTAAAGATTTCCAGTTGCGGTATAATGGTAGGACTAATGGATATTCAGGATGTCTCCTTATTATGAGGAAGAATATAAACTTTACGGTATTATTTGATGATCCTAAGGGTAGGTTTATCATAGTTCACCTTATGTTGCATGGTACCTTATTTGTATGCATTAATGTGTATGCTCCTAATTCTCCTGCGGAAAGATTGAAGACATGGAAGGAAATGATCGTAGCCATTCAGTATTGTATGCAGCTTCAAATATGGAAGGAAGCTCGTATTTTGCTTTGTGGTGATTTCAATATGGTAGAATCAGAGACAGATTGTACAACTTCTTCTTCGGTGATGTCCTCGCAAGAAAGCGCTTCATGGAATGAGATATTGATTATGTTGAATTGTAAGGATTTATGGGGGTGCATTGGTGGGCATACCCTTCGCTATACGTTTCACTCAAGATCGCATAGAACAGCTATGAGCAGACTAGATAGATGTTATTATTCACATGTTTATACTTTAAAAGCAATATCTAAAATGTGGATAGATGCTACAATGCTTCTCTCTGATCATAACCCTTTATTGATATCGCTTGAGGAGATGGACTGGAATTCGTGTATTCCAAGAAATCTACCTAGAATTCCGTTGAGAATAAATCACTCGTGGATGCATACTTCTCTGTTCAAGTCTAAGGTACAGGATCTTATTCAGCTGGTGCTTTCTTTGAAGGTATCTGCGTGTATGAAATGGGAGTATTTTGTTGAAAATTTGCAAGTTGTGATTAGAGATTGTGGGAAGTATTTCTCTAAAGTCCTTAACTCTGCTAAATGTGAAGCTCAGCAGATTATATTTACTATGACAAAGAAGGTTGACGCTGGGATCATGCTTTCTGATAATGAATATGCCCATCTTTGTAAGGCATATAAATGCTTGGAATTCATGGAGAATCAAGCTATCCAATCTTCAAAAGTGAAAGCAAGATGTATGGAAGTGAATGATTTACATGCAAATTATAAATGCTTCTTTGACTTTTTGCGAATTAAGCGTCTCAAGGATACGATTTCTCAACTTCACATGCATGGATCGGTTCTCACTGATGGGAATTCCATGGCAGCAGCATGTTCAGAGCATTTTAGAAAGTTGTTTGCAGCATCATACAGATCAGACGAAGCTTGGTTTGACTCTCTTCATGAATCTTTGAGGTACACCCCTCAAAATGTTGATTCTCATATGGCAGCTTCTTGTGAAAAGAGTATCTCAAAGGAGGAGGTTTACATAGCACTTAAATCTCTAAAGAATGGTAAAGCTCCAAGTTTGGATGGCATCACGAAAGAATTTGTTTTGGTTTTTTGGCCTTCACTCAAGGATCTTGTTCTTCAAGTCTGTAATGAAATATGGAGGGATCAAAATATGCCGTATGCTTTTAAGTTGGGAAAGATTAAACTCGTTCCAAAGCTGGACATTCCCAAATGTATTGGAGATTGGAGACCGATTACAATGATGAGCATTATTTATAAAATTTTTGCCAAAATTTTCGCATTGAGGCTCAAATATATCGTTCATAAGGTGGTTCATCCAGCGCAGATCGAGTTTATACATCAAAGATCTATTTATGATAATATTTTTCTCACGCAAATATTAACGGATCATGCAGCAGCAACTAATCAGGAAGCAATTGGGATGCAAATCGACTTTGAAAAAGCATTTGATCTAATTAGATGGGATTTTATTGCTGTCGTACTCAAAAAACTGGGATTTGGTGAAAGATTCTGTAGATTGATATACATACTAGCCCAGGGAAGTGCTTCTTGCGTTGAGATAAATGGAAGGCTTTCTGAACCCTTCATTATTGAGCGCTCTGTGCGTCAAGGATGTCCTTTAAGTCCGCTTTTTTATGCTTTAGCGTCGTCTCCAATGTTTTATCTTTTGGATGCAAAAATGAATTCGCAATGCATCCAGGGTGTGTCTATTCATGGGATTCAGCAAATTGAAGTGGGCTTTGCTGATGACACATTTATTTTCGCGAAGGCGGAAGAGAAGAATATCCGAAATATATTGGACTCTTTAACTCCTTTTTCGGAAGCGTCTCGATTGAAGATTAATATGAGGAAATCGGCGATTGTAAACATCTCTGCATCGCATTTCCAATCTCTTGAATGGGATGGTCCTAAGATTGACAGAGGTACTATTTTTAGACATTTGGGTTACCCTTAGGCATTGGAGTTCCCACTAAAGATAAAAGTGAGTGGGTGCTTCGTAGAATCAGAGGAAAAATGGCTAAGTGGTTTCCCTCACAATGGCCATTGTATGCAAGAATAAGGATAGTGCAAGCCTTCATGCAGCCCTACATTATGTATTATTTGTTGTTGATGGATTGGAAGAAAACTCACTTGGATACCTTTGAGAGCTTGGTAAAGAATTTCCTCTGGAACAAAAAGCATACTCGGGCATTGGTGCTCTCCTCGTGGAAATATATATGTCAACCAAGAGATAGAGGTGGCCTTGGAATCTTAAATCTGCACAATCATTTAATGGCCAGAAGAGCACCATTCTTTATGCGTATTGCCTCCTCTCAAAAACCTTTCTGGGCTCCTATTTTTTGGAACTTGTAGAAAATGCAGAGGTGAAGTTCAGGGGATTATGGAAACTCGATAAGTGGAATAAGTTTTTCTCACATGCTCCTTTACAAACTTCCTCATGCACACTAAATTTTTTGATTCATCATTTCAAGTTTGTACTCTCCACTTTGAAATGGAATGGAAGACAGCGTTATGTTGGTAATTCCCTTGCTTCTTTGTCTCCATTCTGGTCGTTTCTGTCCAATCCGCCTATTGCGTATTCCTTGGGAGGAGAAGCAAGATATTTCAATAACAAAGGCATTGATTCCACTGAAAATGCTATAATTCTAAGTGGGAGATTTTGTCCTTCCCCGAGGTTCGGAGACTTTATGCAGTAGGAGCAGTATATAGATCTAAATGGTTCCAAGTAGTATCTTTATTGCATAAATACCAAATGCCCCTCTCGCTTGATGCATCGGAACCATGGAGGGATTGGTTGTTTGCAAAACATACTAGATGGTGGGTGGGCAAATCGAATATGTATTATCGTGTGTTAATTGCTCCTGATAGTATTGTTCAACAATGCAATCAAAGATGGAAGTTTAAAAAAGAAGTTCCCTGGTGGCGTCTGAGATTCCTTTCCATATGGGATTCTTCTTACACTTTTGAAATGAAACTCTTTATGTGGAAAGTTTTTGTTGGACATTTCACATTGGGCGCATTCCTAAATAAACATGGGATGATTGGTATCAGATGTCCTCATTGTACTTCTTATGTTGAGAATATGCGCAATGTCTTTTGGTCCTGTGCATTTATTCAAAAGTGGTGGAATATTCTGCTCTCCTTTCCCATTTGGGATGTCAAGCCCACCAAATTCGGATGTACTTTCTTACTTTTTCATTCCAATAATAATGCGATAGATTGGATAAGAAGAAGATGTGTTCTTCTGCTGCTTCGTAATATCTGGATGTTTAGAAACTTTAAAATGTTTGGAAACAAGGGGTCAGTGTCAGCCTTCTCCTGGCAATACTGCAAGAGACTACTCTGGATGGATGTACAAGTTATGCCTTCTGACGACAGAACTTCCATAACCTCATTGCTGGATAGGATGTAAATATTTGCGGCAGAGATAAGGAAGATGAATGCTTCTTGTGGATAAGGATGTTTACTGCTGAGTGGAGCGTAAATGTTTGTTCTTGATTTCGTATCTACTGTAGTTTGGGAATAGGGAGAAGAATCTCACTCCTCACTCTTGTACATATTTATTTTTCAATGTAATAAAGTGAAGATTCCCACAAAAAAAAAAAAAAAAATATATATATATATATATATATATATATATATATATATATATATATATATATATATATATATATATATATATATATATATATATATATATATATATATATATATATACATATATACATATATATATATATATATGTGTGTATATATGTATACATATATACATATATATATATATATATATATATATATATATATATATATATATGTATATATGTATACATATATACACACACACATATATATATATGTATATATGTATACATATATACACACACACACATATATATATATATATATATATATATATATATATATATATGTATATGTATATATATATATGTACATATATATATATATATATATATATATATGTGTACATATATATATATATACATATACATATATATATATATACATATACATATATACATATATACATATATACATATATATATATATATATATATATATATATATATGTATGTGTATATGTATGTGTATATGTGTGTATATATATATATATATATATATATATATATATATATATATATATATATATATATATATATATATATATATATATATATATATATATGATGAAGTGCAAGTGCACAGATGCTATGAACAGTAGTCATTCGGCATATAGGAGCAAAGGTCTCATCAAAATCAATGCCTCTTTCTTGAGCATAACACTTTGCAACAAGCCTAGCGTTACACCTATCAACTGTTCCATTGAGCTTACGCTTCAGCTTGTATACCCACTTAGTGCCAATGGCCTTCTTGCCAGGAGGCAAGTCACATAAAGACCAAGATTCTACACAAGATTTGCATACTCAATTTTGGGTGTAGAGGCTTCCACAACAACCATTCCATCCTCTTTCTTTGTTGCCTCTTTTGGAACCAGTTTTGGACAAATATTTATGACATGATGATTTCCTTTACAGTATTTGCGAAACAATTTCTGTTTTTTTGTTTATTTCTCGTCTCTGTCATCCTTCTTTGATTATGCAAAACTAGCAGATTTATGCTTACTAGTAGAAGAGCTCCATTTACCTTTGCCCTTCTGAATAGCCAAGAGAGCTTGATCTGCAACATGAATAATGGACCTCATTAGCCTAGATTGATCTTCCTGCAACAGAACAGAGACTAACTCCTCAAATGTTAAGGCATTTGGATTGCCTCTCATCATTAATCGAAGAGTAGAACCAAAACTCTAATATGAATCTGAAGGCCATTTAGAACAGTATGCACATGTGAATTGTCACAAGTGAACTGTCAGCCAAGACTTCATGTGCAGAAATCAACTCCTCCATCAAATCTTTGATCTTTGTCAAAAAATTGTCCATGGAATCTCCTTCATTCATGTGCTCACTCTCCAACTGTTTTTGGAGGTTAGCAATACGCACCTCATTCCTTGCCTGGTATAAAGTGTTAAGTGTATCACAAGCATCCTTTGCTATTTTGTAGGAGAGAATGTGAGGAATAATAGCATGTTTGAAAGACAAGGCTATCAATGCATGTGCCTGAGCATCTCTCCCATCCTAATGAAGTCGCTCTGCAGTAGGTGTCGCAGGAACCGAAGCACATACAAGAACCCGAAGAATATCACCATCTTCAAGGCAATCTGCATCACCTTCAGTAATTGTATTTGCAGGTGTAATAGGACGTCTTTCAACACCCTGCACAATATTCCAGAGTCCGTTTGCAACCAATACATGACACATCAATATCCTGATACACGAAAATGATTCCATCTCAAAAAGTTGAAACCAATACATGAAGCATTATATAAGCCCAAAATGGGTAATTGGTACCATCCAACTTATCCTCGAGAGCCAACATACGAAATACATCACTGATTTGAGCCATGGCTACTAACTAAAATACCCTGATGGACAAAAATGATTGTATCTCAAAAAGTTGAACTACCCTGTCGAGAGACTTCAAAGCGCTTATACTGACGAACCCAAACTTGTATATATTTTTGGCACAAAAAGACGAAAAACGTTGTGATAGTGCGTTCGGAGGCCAAAACGAGCTCATATCGCGATTTTGACACCACAAAGCGAAGCCCTTTTGAACTCCTAATCGCCTTGAGTATGCTCACCAATTTTCGTGCGATTCAGAGACTGTGACCGGAGGAGTGTCGACGATGCCCTAGATGAAGGGGCTACGTGCTCTAATACCAATTGTTGGAGTGATACCAATTGTTGGAGTTTGAAGTCTTCGAAAGCACGCGGACAGCACAAGGAAGAAGAAGCAGCTTGGAGCACAACACACAATACTAAATGAATTACCAAGAGAATGTACAAAGATAAGTAACCCATTAGGGTCATAGGCATATATACAAGCCGGGGGAAACACCCTCCTAAAGAGGGAAAAAAGTGCAACGGCAGTCCTAGTGTGTTCTCACACATCACTACCTAAATATATCAACAAATGTTACTTTCCACTATGATCAAAATGCAAAGTTGCTGCTGCAATTGATCACTATACAACTAAGCTTTTGGCCAAAGGATATGCTCAAGAATTGCATTTATGGATGGAGATTTGCATATAGAAGTGTATGTTTTTCAGTCCAGCAATTATATGCGAAAAGGGCAAGAACTAAGATGTGCAGGTTAAAGAAGGAACATGTACCTAGGCTGTAAGGACTAAATAAAGAAACATTGTTTTCTCATGTAAAATAAGTGTTAAATTTATTAGGCCCCCATCCCTTGCGGACTTCCGACACCTCAATGGATTGGAGGTGTGTATTTGGGAAGGAGGAATAGAAAAGGTAAGAATCAGGAATGAGACAGATCTATAGAGACGACACCTCCAAAGAAACTTTCCCTTGGATATATTGTGTCCTTTCCAGAAGGAAAGAATGTAGGAAAGAATAGTGGTTGCAAAAACTAGAGTCCCGAAGGAATACACTGCAAGTGTTGTGTCTCGTATACATAAGGAAAAGGCTCACCAGATTGGAGAATTTGATATCTTATTTGACTGTTTAGGAGACCATGTTTAGTTTTTGATAGAGTGCTCTTCTATGTAAAGCTAAGTCGTACCCTTGAAAACTGAGACTTGATCAAGGCGTCATCCCTGTTATGATGGACCGTGTTTAGGAGACCATGATTAGTTTTCTGCAAGGTGCGGCTCAGTGTAAAGCTGAGTTGTTCCCTTGAAAGCTGACTCTGGATCAAGGTATCATCTGCTTCATGACCAATTGGCACCTCACCAAGGCACTGAGGCCAAGAGGAGCAGCTTTTTAGCCAGAGCGATATTTGGACTAAGCTAAAAGTTACACCATATGGACAATTTCACATGACTTCTGAAAGAGCCTTAATCAGATTTTAAAATGCAAAAAAAAAAAATGAAGGACATGAATCCATTCATTCAATGTCTAACTACTAACTATCTGACAAATAAAGAAAATAAGAAATGGCACCTACCGATGTCTTTGGATTCCACAGGTAGACAATAAATGCAATTTTGGCTTCACCATACAAAGGCATCCTGGAAATAACAAGCTGAAACATAATGAAAGAAAAGGACAAAAGGAATTACCTCAATAAAGAAAGAACTAATACAAAGAAGACATTAAAATTACCAGGATGCGAAAGTGTCTCCAAGCCTTTCAAGAACTGTAAGGACTGCAAGAATAATCCTGAAAGGGGCAGGAGGAGGAAAAATCAGAGGGTCTGTGAACTTTTCAGCATTTATTGGGCATAGCCTGGAAATCAATGCATACATATAGAAGTTCTGCAAAAGGATTGCAGACTCAATGTGAAACAAGTCATTAAAGAAAATATGATGCACAAAAATTTGGACCACACAATCAAAAACTTTGGCCCCTAAAAATATCCAGCATTGAATGCATGATCTATTTGAGAATATGGAGGGGTCAGGACATGAAATTTTAGATGTTAATCATGCCATTTTCTATCAAGGAGGTACGGACAATCTGTGAAAGTTCCAGATCACTCTGTGGAAGACATCAGGATGATCAGAAGCATAGTAAGTCCACTTGGATAAGCCAAGTAACAGATTTGAAGTTCTCTTTGAAGAAACAATAATGATTGTTTTAACTCTATATTCTGGAAACATCAAGTGTGGGAGATTTTGGTGTCCAGTTCACTTAATAGAACAACAATGATTCTATGTACCCTTGTTGTATACATTTGAGAATAGGAAGCACGATCCTTACCTCAAAGTTGGCTCTGTACCCTAGATTTTGAGCAGGACTTTAGCAATCAAATAGACATCGAAGACAGAGGTCCCAATGGTCATTAATTTTTCCCGAGAGTTAATCTTAAAAGACACTGGTTTGGCCTACTGTTTTACGTGAGCATCCATATTGTACAACTAAAAGCATCTAAACATGAGCTCAGTTCATCTAATATTATGTATAACCCGATAATTATTAAGTGAAACTGTGGCAAATTTAAGTATCAAAATAGACAACGATACACGAGCCTCAACTCGTTCTCAGTAATGCTGTGAAGGCATACTTCGGAATACTAGTCTCATAAACGAATTAACCAAGAAAGCTTTTGATAGAGCGAGCTCCAAAGGATGCAGCATAATAGCTTGACCTCACGTGCTTTTCAAGTATCAACTCGATGGCTAAAACACGGTGCTACAAATACCGTCTTTTTCGTCCCTACTTATATCGGCTGGTACAGAGACATTTTTTAGGATGAGTTCACTTCAAGAGAAAAACTTACGATTGACCACCGGCACTACTCACCAATATTTGCACCAAAATGTAAGTTGTTTTGTATCAAGCCTGTTCATCTCCACACACTTGAAGCACTTGTAAGCTGGATAGAGGTATCCTACAAGCATTCTGCAAGAAAAGACAGGAATCCAGTGACAAGGCTCCAAAAAGGAAAAATCCAAACAAATTACTACAAGTGCATTAAAAGTGCGCAAACAATTACTAGAAGTGCACTAAAAATATCTTTGTAGTACATCAATTGACAGAGTTTTGTATGCGTTATAGAATGCACAATCATGAAAGAGATTACGTGCTTGAGTGGGTTAGAGAGGTGACAATTAAGCATATAAATCTTCGCGCCTCGCATGTAGTGCGAAAAAAAATAATAATACTCATTAAAAGAGAGAGAGAGAGAGAGAGGAAAAAAAAGTTTTATAGTAGAGTAATCCCAACTCCCGAGTCGAACATACATTTAAAAAAATCATTGGAAAAAGAAATCCCCATGTGTATGAGCAAATGTTGTTACACACGTGTTGCTGCGTATGCATTATGTATTTCCTGAGAAAAAGGTCGCATGCTTTGAGCATCTTCGTCAGAATCGCCTTTCTCAAGAGAGTTTTTGAAAGGGAGGGACAGAAGCTACTTACATGAGAGCTCTGGTGATCAGAGAGCCAACCATCTTCCCTGTCAAAACAATAAAAGAACTGATCACCTAGAGACTAGAGTCCAAAGACGGCGAGCCGGCCTAGCAAATCGCGTTCCACATAGCGACATCAGAAAGCCAAGTGAGGACAACAGAGAAGATAGGCTGACACATTATCCACCGTTGACTTCAGGACCTGGATAATACATGCGCCTAGAGAAAATTGCGACAGAGGAGAACATAGAAAGAATGCGCCATCCGTGTCTACTTCTCTAGTTGAAAGAAGAGCAGCACGAGCATGCAGTACATGTTGATCGCTGGTGTCTCATGTAATCAATAGGTCGGAAACATATATATCTTTGGATCTGGAAGACTAGAAGACGAAATACAATGTGTAAGAAACACATAAAGAAGGATGTTTTCTCGCCGTTCTGCACCAAAAAGTGGTGTGCCAGGTTCAGGCTCTCGTGAATCGGGATTCAGGCTTCAGCACGAGCACGGATACAGTAGGTGTGTTCGTAACTAACGGGTGCGCGTGTCTCAGAGAAAAAGCGAGCTGCGAGAAGGAGGTGTGGCTCGTCGGTGCCAATTTCTGACGTAATCGAAAAGGCACGATGTGCATCCATAGCCATCGAGCAGTGTCCACTGAATCCAAGCGAGACACAGATGATTGATGCCGGCGACCTCTTGAGAACATTCTCGTTCCTGTTCTCGCAAAAAGCTCGGATGACTGTGCATTTTTGAGGCTGCCATGCTCTTGATATTTGAAAGCGATCTCATCCTAATACCTGCATATTGTAAATATTATATTTGAACTTGATTAACGCTATTGCCGAACTTCCTTTTTGAAAACAAACAAACAAACTCTAGTACGTGATGGAGTTTCTCTTGAGAGTAAACATGTTCACTAGAATGATCACATGATGGAGTTTCTCTTTGGAGTAAACAGCTTTCAAAGATCACTAGAATGAATTGAAATTTTAGAAAACGTGAGAAAATCATGTACGAGTTTCTTTTCTGTAGGCATCACTTTGAATATGCCCATCGGTAAGGGGGCCTCATCGGTAAAAGGCGTCACAATTTTTTTATTAATGTTTTTACCTCTAAAACAAAGATTTAACTAAGTTCAAAAGAAAGTACAAATCGGTGTGGTGTAGCGGTAAGCCTTGAACATTGTAGTGTAGAGAGTATGCATTCAAATCTCACTCAATAGATATGTTCCGCCTTAGAGCATATTCAAATATATGAGTGCCTCTATCTTACGAGGTTGGGTGTGTGTGTCTTTCATTCATTGTACTCTCAAAAGAAGTACACAGCCTCAAATAAGAAGGAAGAGGCACCCGTGACCATATATTAGAATGATAAACTATGGTGAGCTTGACATTGGAGTAAAGAGAGAGGAGAGGAGCTTGACATTGGAGTATAGAGAGGGGGGAGACTCTCTCAAGGCTTTAAAAAACTTTTGGTAAACAATAGAGGATAGTTAAGATATCTTTCATACAATCAAGAGCCATATTGGGTAGATTCCTAAGAGTACAATTAAGGTATATTGGGTAGATTCCTAAGAGTATTTGGTATATTGGGTAGATTCCTAAGAGTACAATCAAGGGGATCACAAATACAGTGCACCGCAGAATTCTCAAACAACAATTTGTTCTAATGCATCTAACAATTCCAAAGTTAATTTGACTTCCATAGGATTTGAAGAGTAGGGCACATTTTTGAACAAGCAATAGCTCCTTGTAATTAAAAACTCCAAGATAAAGAGGCTTGAGAAGATATTTCAGAAAGATTTTTATTTCCTTTGCAAATCAAAAAGATATGAGCAACACCCTAAAAACCCAAACGAGATGTACATCTACCATCACCAAGTTTGGCCTTCAAAGCTCTCTTGGCAATCCATGACCCCTTATGCATGATAAGCCAATACAGTAGAATACAATTCTTGATTTATATAGACCTATGCCAAATTTACTTGAATCTATACTTTCATTGCCTAATGCCCCACTACACCTACCACACACACACACATAGATGTGATATATATATATATATATATATATATATATATATATATATATATATATATATATATATATATATATATATATATATATATACTTTCATTGCCTAATGCCCCACTACCCCACCCACACACACACACATAGATGTGATATATATATATATACACACACACACACACACACACATATATATATATATATATATATATATATATATATATATATATATATATATATATATATATAATGTGTGTATATATATATAATGTATATATATATATATATATATATATATATATATATATATATATATATATATATATATATATCACATCTATGTGTGTGTGGGGGGGGTAGGTGTAGTGGGGCATTAGGCAATGAAAGTATAGATTCAAGTAAATTTGGCATAGGTCTATATAAATCAGTAAATTGTATTCTACTGTATTGGCTTATTATTATTATTATATATGTGTGTGTATGTATGTGTGTGTGTGGTATGTATGTATGGATGGATGGATGGATGGATGCATGCATGCATGCACGCATGTATGTATGTATGTATGTATGTATGTATGTATGTATGTATGTATGTATGTATGCATGCATGCATGTATGTATGTATGTATGTATGTATGTATGCATGCATGCATGTATGTATGCATGCATGCATGTATGTATGCATGCATGCATGTATGTATGCATGCATGTATGTATGCATGCATGTATGTATGAATGTATGTATGTAGACTTCCATGCCTAAGAAATAGTGAGAGAGTCCTAAATCTATCATGGAGTACTCTTGATGAAGTTGGGTCATGAAACGTATTTAGTCATTAGTACAACTGATCAAGTTTAGATCATCCACATAAAGTATGACAAATGCAAGAAAGCAATCTTTTTTTTAGATGTAGAGGATAGCATCTACTAAACTTCCTTAAAATCTGTTGTACTCGAAGCAAGAGTTTTTTTTTTAAGTCGAAACAAAGATTTAATAAGTTCAAAAGGAAGTATAGCATCAACGAAGGGGGAAGAGGCACCCGTGACTATACATTAGAATGATAAGCCATGCTGAGCTTGACATTGGAATAAAGAGAGGGGGGAAAAGCTTGACATTGGAGTAAAGAGAGGGGAGAGACTTTGTCCAGTCTTTAAAAAACTTTTGGTAAACAATAGAGGATACTTAAGACATCTTTCATACAATCAAGAGTCTTACTTTTGGTAAACAATAGAGGATACTTAAGACATCTTTCATACAATGAAGAGCCATATTGGGTAGATTCCTAAGAGTACAATTAAGATATATTGGGTAGATTCCTAAGAGTACAATCAAGGGGATCACAAATCTAGTGCACCGAAGAATTCTCAAACAATAATTTGTTCTAATGCATCCAACAATTCCAAAGGTAATTTGACTTCCATAGGATTTGAAGAGTAGGGCACATCTTTGAACAAGCACCAAGCAACAGCTCGTTGTAGTTAAAAACACCCAGATGAAGAGACTTGAGTGGTTATTTCAGACTATCTAGCAGAATTTTATTTCCTTTGCAAATAAAAAAACATAAGAGCAACACGCTAAGAACCCAAACAAGATGTGCATCTACCATCACCAAGTTTGGCCATCAAAGCTCTCTTGGCAATCCATGACCCCTTATGCATGACAAGCCAATATAGGAGAATACAATTCTTTATATATATATATATATATATATATATATATATATATATATATATATATATATATATATATATATATATATATATATATATATATATATATATATGTGTGTGTGTGTGTGTGCGCCTATATACGTATGTATGTATGTATGCATGCATGTATGCATGTATGTAAGCATGCATGCATGCATGTATGTAAGCATGCATGCATGCATGTATGTAAGCATGCATGCATGCATGCATGTAAGCATGCATGCATGCATGCATGCATGCATGCATGCATGCATGCATGTATGCATGTATGCATGCATGCATGCATGTATGTATGCATGCATGCATGCATGTATGTATGCATGCATGCATGTATGTATTCATGCATGCATGCATGTATGTATTCATGCATGCATGTATGTATGCATGCATGCATGTATGTATGCATGCATGCATGTATGTATGCATGCATGCATGCATGCATGTATGTATGCATGCATGCATGCATGTATGTATGCATGCATGCATGCATGCATGTATGTATGCATGCATGCATGCATGCATGCATGCATGCATGCATGTATGTATGTATGTATGTATGTATGTATGTATGTATGTATGTATGTATATATGTATGTATGTATGTATGTATGTATGTATGTATGTATGTATGTATGTATGTATGTATGTATGAATGTATGTATGTATGTATGTGGACTTCCATGCCTAAGACATAATGAGAGAGTCCTAAATCTATCATGGAGTACTTTTGATGAGGTTGGGTCATGAGACATTGTATTGAATCATTATTAGAATTGATCGAGTTAAGATGAGTGACATTGTTAGAAATGTTTATCGTGTGATGCTCGAGATCTTTTAGACAATAAGCTTTAGATTGTTCACTATATCCAATAAAGATGTGCTTCTTTGACTTGGAAGAAATCTTGTTCCTATCTTCCTTGGGTGTATGGACATAGGCATCATTGCCAAAGACACAGAAATACTTGACATTGGGCTTCCTTCCATGGTAAGTCTCAAACAGTGTGATGTTGGGAAAGTGAATTGGTGAAACCTCGATAAAGGATGTGCATGGAAGTGTGAATGGCTTCTACCCTCAATTTCAAAGGAAGGTATTTGCTATGGAGCATTGATCGAGCCATTTCCATGATACTTTGAATTTTGCATTTTGCAACCCCGTTTTGAGATAGACTATGAGGTTGAGTGACTTGTCATTATGATCCCCTTTTGCTTGAGGAAGTTGCCAAACTCGTGGTCTAGAAATTATCCATCACCATTGGATCGGATGGTCTTCAAAGATATAGATGATCGTTCTCAACTTGAGTTGCCCAATCTTTGAATTCAAAGAGAGATTTTGACTTTGAAATAAGAAAGAATGCCCAAATCAATATGGTGTGTTCATCTACAAGAACATAGAAGTATATTGAACCACTAAAAGATGGGGTATTCATAGGACCATGAAGGTCCATTTGGACAAGAGCTAATAGTTTCTTAGCCTAAGTGGATGTCTCTTTTGGAGCAGGGATGCTATGTTGCTTACCTTGGGTACATGCTTGGCAAACATTTTTAACTTGAGTGATTTTCAACAATCCTTTGATAAGTTGAGGTGGGGAAATCTTCGTAAGATATGAAGTGTGTCCATATCTTTCAGGCCATAGCTTAGAGAGTGATCCTTTGGTGAGGAAGCAAGAAATCTTGTAAAGACCTTTGTCTTCAACTCCTTGGGCTATGATAGTGTGTAGAGGGATCAATCAATTTCATAGAGTTGTTATCAAATAGCACTTGTTTGTGATGATTCATTATAGCTTTTATTGATAGTAAATTTATGCAAAGATTGGGTACAAAAAGTATATTGTTCATTGCTTTTCTTTCTCACTTGTAATTGATAATGTTAAGCTTTTCTTTACATTGAATGGGTAGACTCAAGTTGTTGCCTAAGTAAACTTCACCTAAATGTTCTTTGACTTTTTTAAATGAATCTTGACCTTTGCACATGTGGGAGGTGGTGGCTCCACTATCAAAGATCCATTCTTGAGAAGAACTTGAGGTGCTAAATCATCAGATTCAGTGGATAAAAAATAATTCTTCACTTGAGCAATGCAATCTATGAGATAAAGACATAGTGTTGTTCTTTGATCTAGATGCCTTGGAAGAATTATCCTTCTTTTTCAGAATAACTTCTCCACATGACCTTGTTTGTCACAATAATTGCATGTAAATTTCTAGTTGGGAGTGCTTTTTTGAAGCTTGCTTGTTGCTATTGCTCAAGTAATTGTGATGATGTTTTGACTTGTTGAAATGTTTCATAAAACTTTGGGACTTTGTTAAGCAATAGAATGATCATATTTTCACAAGACATTTGCTGAGCACATAAGGAAAGCTTACATTGATAACCTTCAAATGTGGTAACTACCTTAGTATTAAGGTCTTTTGGGCAAATAGCAAGGTTGTGAAACTCTGTTTGTAATGTATAAATCTTTGAAAGAACTTTATATTCATAAATATATTGAAGTATTTTCCATGCCTTATGTGAATTTTTGCATGATATGATGTGGCATTTAATGAGTTCATCACAAGCTAGAAGTAATTTTCCTAAAGCTCCTTTAACCTTCACATTCCAAACATGTTAGGCATTAGGATCACTATTCCTATTCAGGATAGGTTAGTTCCTTCTACGTCTTTATAAAGTAAATTGGTGTATAAATAAGCCTTTATTATATCCTTCCAAGTGTTGTAATTTTTTCCATTTAAACTTTCATCTTTTGTCATAAACATAGGGGTTAAATGAAGGGAGATACAATGAATTCGATGATGAGGCATTCGAAATAGTAGTCATTGCATAGAATCCACAAGAGAGAAAAAGTATACTTCAAAGTTTCTCCACAATGGAGTTGGAGTCTAGACACAAGACATGAGATATGTGGGCTTAAAGCATCACCTTTGCACAATTGAAACAACCTTGGGTGGTTTAGAGTAGCCTACCCCATCACACAGGTGCACACACTTTCCTTCTTTTATTGAGTGTTACAAAAGATTGATGCCACTTAATGCCTTGAGTTCTAAAAATGAGAGAGTGGTGATTACAAGAAAGGCAAAGAATTACATACCCCTTGTAAAGATAGGATGTAATCCACAAGAGAGAAAAAATATACTTCAAAGCTTCACCACAATGGATTTGGATTCGAGACACAAGCCAAGAGACACTTGGGCTTAGAGTATCATTTTTGCACAATTAAAACACCCTTGGGTGACTTAAAGTAGCCTACCCAATCACACAAGTGCGCACACTTTCCTTGTTTTATTGAGTGTTACAATTGATGGTACTTAATGCCTTGAGTGCTAAAAATGAGAGAGTGATGATTAGAAGAAAGACAAAGAATTAATTTAGCTTCAAGTTATAGGACCCCTTCTAAAGATTGGATATTTACTTTGGATGCCGAATTTGATGGAACTGGAATGTGAGAGATAAATTTGTTTCCAAAAAGAAAAGTGAGTATAGACAATATTAGACTAGTATACTTTGAAAAAGATTGGAATGCTCCAAAAAATGTGATTGCTTGCCTAAAAATATATTGTGAGTTTTGCTTCATTCAGCTTTGTTTGAGTTTGTAAGCTCCTCCATAAGCTATACCTAGAGCTTCTAATTTAAGTGCCTATGTTTGAAAGAAGCTTATTCATAAAAGCAGGAGATGAGAAATGAATATATCTAAGCAAGTTCAATGAATCTTATTCAAAGATGCCATCAATGATGCCAAAACGAATGAAATTTTACCATCTGCATATTTCCTCTCTTCACCATTTTCCTTGGATGGAGTTTCATTACAAGTTTTCAAAGGGTTACGAAAGATTTTGAAGGGTTTGAAGGTTTTGGAAGGTTCAAGTGAACCATCTTTTATCTGTGCATTTTGGAGAGATCAAAGGTTAAAAAGTGCAAAGTATATGTATGCTATAAAAGTATATGTTTTGGGCCCCTCTGTTGGCATACAAGTCATAAGAAGAGCATATAGGCACAAAGGAATAGTCATGCACAATACAGCAACAAGGCCCAATCATTTTTTTCATAAACAATTTCCAACTTAAGTGATTTTCATCACTACACACACATTCTAAATCCCGTTTTTGGTAGAATAGACTCCACTTTATTCAAACTGAGGAGTCCTCGAGCTTGAGGAGTATTAGAATTAGCTACATACCAATTTTCATAATTTTTAGACTCCGTTTGAGCCCTCAAATAGGCTCTAGAACCTAATTTTTAACTATGCCGGACACTAGGTCTAGCCAAGGCCAAAGCTAGTCAAAAAACTATAAAAAGAGCTAGAGAGCTCATTTTTGAGGTTAGATTGTTAGTTATTTGAGCTTATGTAAGAGACTTTTTCAGTAATGCAAAGAACTCCATTGTTCCTCTCCTTGTTCTTGCCTTGTGTGCGCGTGTGTGTGTATGTGTGTGCATGTTTGTGTGCTTCTCACTCACGCACTTGTGCCTTCACTTGCTCATAGTCTTCATACTAATCCTCACATCTCCACAGATTGACAATTATGAGGTGGATCTCCTCACGTTGGTACTTGCCATTGTGCTAGAGTGACACCAAATTTGGCATCGTTGCCGGGGAGAGAGCTCCGAGGACGAGCGTGTGATGGTAAGACGTAGAGTTGAGACATTGGAGTCATAGGTAATATCCTTTCTTTTCCTTATTTTTCTTCAATTTTTTCTTGTTTTTGCATCACCATCATCACCATCATCATCCCCACCATCTCCCACCTCCATCTCCATCTTCACAAAAATTTCAGTTTTTGGTCATATTCCACTCCCCACCTCATTTCCCTCATTTCACTTGTGAGAGAGAGCGAGAGAGAGCTTGCATGCTATCTGTTTTTGTGTGGTTTTTGAGCTTTTGTTGTAGGTTCTAGTTGTACCACCATCTCCAGCAGCTTGCGTAGGTACGACAGAACTCTGCACAGGTCCCGGGACGACGACCTCTGTCTATCACGACAGACAGAAAAACTTAGTACTTTTTGAATGCATGCTTGGCACGATAACCTACACCATTAGAGCACTCCAAATCACTAATTCAAAAAAATTTGCATTTTTTTCAGTCTATCATAATAGACATTGTCTATCGCAACAGACAACATCTATCGCGACAGACACCATCTATCGCGACAAACAGCACCCCACGACAGAGGCCATCTATCATGACAGACACCCGTCTATCACGACAGACCAAAACCATGACAGATGATAGACCTCGTCTATCGCGACAGACACCCGTCTATCGTGACAAACATGTCCCCACAATAGAGACCATCTATCGCGACAGACACCTGTCTATCGCGATAGACAGACCCACGACAGAAGGTAAAAATTTGCGCTAAAAAATAGAATTTTTACAGGATCATCGAGAGCTTTTGGAGAAATCAAAGCAAGTGCCATTGTGTGCAAGCTTGGGAACGTGCTTCCTGGGCAGACAAGCATAGCAAGGAGGAGCAACTTGAGGTTGGAACATCTCTCAACCCCCTCAGTCCATTCTTAGCGTAGGCTAAGTGCGAGTAGTTGTCCTGATTGACTAGGGGTACGATAGGAATACTCAAGTTCTAAGAGCCTCTAACTTCTCAAGCCCAAGAATAGATTAAATTGTAGTCAAGGGACAATTTAAAGGAAAAGAAATTAAACTAAGTGGACGAAGAACATCAAGAAGACACACTTAAGTGCTCCTGACGACGCTTAACTAAAGACAAGAAAACAAGTACTGGAAAGTTAAAAAGAACAAGTGATTGGTATCAAAGAATTAGTAACGTGGGTGTACAAGGATAATTGGGATAAATTGGAAAGGCATATGAACCTTAGATCGGGGAGACACCTAGGGAGAGACTGTCAAAGTATTAGATCATCCGAGGCTAGTGTCAACCATACAGCCAGATCTTGGGCCCAGCAGTTGGGTGATTACCCCTACACTTTGGACTCAGAAACTAGTGACTTTGAGATGTCTTACAACATGGAGAGAGCCATAGGTAGATCCGGAGTGGCATACCTAGAAAAACCCGAGGGTCCCTGTAGGACTCAATTGGAGTATATCCGGACCAACCGCTTAGGTGCACGCATCTATGAGGATGGTATGAGAAGATCTGTTGTCCTGATTAAAAACCCGGATCAGACCATTGCACTAGAACACCCTATAGTCAAGTTCAAAAATGGTTCCTACATAGATGAAGAAAGAACAATGTATGTGGTCACCAGCCAACTTGAAAGGACGGATGAATTTGGCAACATAATCTCTGAACCTGAAGTAGGGGACATAGAGCAAGGGAACTTAGGAAAAGAGCCAAAAACCCCTCGAGTCAAGTTGGTTCTGACGAGAATAATCACTCCAGAGTGGGTTTCCTAGGACAATAGGAGCATAGATTTGCTCATAAATCGAGAGAAAAATGAGGCTTTTTGGAGGTATAAGCCTGAGAAGCCTAACAAAGTGGGGGCACTCACCATCTATGAATTCAAAGATCCTGATAGCCCAGGCAAAGTGACCTATCTAGATAATGCTTCTGGAAGGATCTTTGTGGTCTTAGAGCATGGAAGACATGCATACACTTGGAAGGGTGAATTTGTTTTTCCCCAACCTCGATCCAATGTGTCTTATGGCCACCAAGGAGCTAGAACATCTCAAGCTCATGGGACTCAAAGAGAAAGGAGTAGAGATAGACCTGAGGTGAGCTTTGCTAACCTAATGGGAAGAGAAAGAACGAGGACTGAGACAGATAGGATGGACAGGGAGAGACAGAGGGACCTAAGGAATCTAAGAAATGTAGACAAATTCCCTCTCCTAAGGCCTAGAGAACATGCTAGAACCTTATGGCCTACACAATTCGTTAAGTCTATGAAGAATTTCTTTGATGGCATAGGAGACCCATACGACCATGTAGCAGAGTTTAGGCAAGTTTTGAGAGCTGAGCAAGTTGAAGAGCTGTTCACTCAATACAATGCTTTTGGCCTAACTCTCAAAAACATCGCCTTGACTTGGTTTCAACCGCTTCACCAAGGTCAATTCAGAAATATAGATCAACTTCTTGAAGCATTCATCACTGAGTTTTCCAAGAGTTGTATTAGGCATAACACATCCTCCCTGATATACAACTTCAAGCAAACACCTCAAGAGACAGTGAGGCTCGCAGGAAGAAGGTTTAGGCAATACCTAAAGAGATGCCCTGCTCCAGAGTTACCCACTCTAGCCAAACAAGTGGCCTTATTTCTAGATGGATTGTTAAGTACCAAACTGAGATCATATGTGTACTTGAAGGACCCTAGATCCATAGAAGAATGTGTACGCATGTGCATAGACATTGAGGATAATCTAGGGGAGGAATTAGAGCTCTCAAAGATCTATAAAGATTCAGATAGTCCTACTAGCCTCACTTCCTCACAATCCACATCAATTGAGGATCTAGCAAAAAAGCTAGCCAAGAAATTAGGTGTCTCTAGCAAGCAGATTCCCAGATTTGCCCCAAGAAAACGATGCTACACCTATGGAGGAGACCATATGGCTAATGTGTGTCCTATCATGGCTCAACCCCAAGTGAACCCTAACAGCCAATACTGCACCATAGAAAGGCGATACACCAACCACACTGCACAAGATTGCCCATATAACAAACAAGCGGTGAGAAAAAATTACCCTCAGGCTTATCCACAACAAGGAAAATACCAGAATCAGTACCCACAACAGCAGTATGGTAGGCCGTAACAACCCTATCAACCACCTTATCAAGGGCAACAAAGACCTCAACCAGTCATAGCATAGCAACCCCCTCCCCCAGCCAATGTGATTCCATTAAAGTATGCAGCTCTAGAAGAAAATCCAAATAGAGCTTTAGTGCCAGTGACACCATTGCTTTCAAAAAGTGATCCAAGTGATCATAGTTTTGACTCTACCCATAGTGATAGCCCACAGGCTTACTACATGCAATCACCCGAGCATAATGAGTCATACTATTATGAAGAACCGAGTGAGTCTAGTTGGGAGCCAGAATATGCAAATGTCATGTACGCAAACCCCAACTCTAGACCTCAGCCTAGGCAGATAAGACCTCCGTTTTCTAGAGGGCCATGCTTCCGATGTCAGGGAGATCACCTCATTCGTGATTGCCCTCTACCTGCACCTACACGAACCCAATCTATGATAATTCAAGGCTTTTGTCCTGATTGTGGGAAGGAGCACTTGTTACGAGAGTGTCCCAAGAACCCCAACAATATGCCAAAAATTTCCCCTATCAATGTTATTGGGCTAGTGGTAGACTCCACGGGAAGTGTGACTTCCACGGCCCCGGTGCAAGTCATCACAAGAGCTCAGGCACTTAAGCAAAACCAAGACTTAGGCCAAGAGAAGAATGTGGAGGTTAGCGAGACTGAGAGCCAGAATAAGAAGAGGACAAGAGCTTGGAGAGAAAGCCGTGAACATATGAAAAGGCAATGGGCAAAGAAGATGAGCGAACTCGAGGAAAGTCTGCGAGAGACCAAAGCCAAAATCATAGAAATCACATCTCAAACGCACTCTCACACATCACCCCCACTACCATCCCCATCACCTTCCTTTCCCCAACCTTCTAATCCACCACACATAACCCACCCACCACCCCGAGTAGGATCAATCTTCGCAGATCCCACTCTCGAGGACATAGATATGATGCTTAGAGCATATCAAGCCAGGATCCAGGAAGGGCCAAATGTAATGGATCATGAAAGATGTTACCCTAGAGCTGACCTAGAGATTGAACGAACCAACTTGTGTGCCAAGATGGTGGAATTGGCTCAAGCCATGTTTGAGGCCAGTCGCCTCTTCAATTGCTCTAGCTCCACTAGAACACCATTGCATTTTGATGGTCTATTAGACAGATTGGAGAGATTACTTGCGAAGTCTGGAAAAGGAGCCACCTCCCAAGCTAAGGAGAGGGCAAGTGATAGAATAAGCATTCCTCCTCAAGAAGCTTATGTGCCTAACTCCACTGAACCAGACACCTCTTCGTCTATGAATCGGTACTCACTAGAATTCTTGGGAGAGATTCAGGAAGAGAAATGGGCTAAAGAGAGTGAAGTTCCTCCTCCCATTGAACTTGTGGATGACACACACGATCAATTCCCACAAGGACCTTCCTTCCATCTATGGAGAGCAGGAGAGTGCCCAATCCCAAGATAGATTAGACTTCGAGTCCAATTCCTTACAAGAACTACCCATTTCATAGGCCCATGGGAAGCAAAGTCTACTTGTATGAGAGCACCCATGGTCATGATAAGAAACGAAGACTCAATCATACCTAGGAACACAGAGGTAGTGAAGAATACTAAAGTGTAGTGCAATCTCACTTTAGAAGAGCTACTCAAGGTTAAGCCTGAATTGTGAAAACATGTAGCCAAGGAAGTTCCAGACATATCAAAACCTTGTTCCCAGGTAGGATCTCACAGGATAGTGCCAGAAATACCCTTGGACAAGATAGGGGACATGAGCGAAGGAGAAGAAGGAAACACCTATCTCCCTATCACTCATCAGGGTTACACAACCAAGGCAATTTTGGACTCAGGCATAGGAGTTGCAATCGCTACCATTTCCCTATGGAAGCGTTGGGGCAAGCCAGCACTCAGGCCCACGAGAATGAAGTTACAAATGGCTAATGGTCACATTGAGAGACCCTTAGGACTGTGAGAAGGAATAACTCTCACCACTTGTGGTGTAGAGTTTGAACATACTTTTGCTATATGTGACTTTAGCAAGAATCAGGCCTACGAGATGATTATGGGAAGACCCTTCTTGAGGCAATTGCAAGTATGTTGCAGGATTGGGGAACAAATTCTTTGTATCTGCAACACTTGGGTGTGACAACCAAAGTGAATCTCGAAGATTTCTCTCATAGAGACGTGCCCCCCATTCAATGGAATCCCATCCATAGAGCCACAAATGATACAAAGTCAGTGCATTCCATAGGATCAGGATCCTCATGGATGCATGAAGACACTCACTTATGGATGTGTAAAGTGGCAGAAGAGGAAGAGAAAAGGGAAGAGAGGTAGGTGCGAAGGAAGCGCATACACCAATACAAGACCCAGCCTATGCACCGGTAGTATTTCCCGATGAAGAGTTTGAGCCTCATGGTTGGGCAGAAATCTTAGCAACTATGGATGTAGCCATCAATGAAGAGCAATGGACCCCACATTGTGACGAGGATGGCTATGACATTTCAATCTTCACAATAGAGCCAATCATGTGTGATCCAATTATTGAAGAATGTGAACCTAGGACTGATGCATTCGAGGATGCAAGTGACTCCGATCTAGAGTCAATCATTATGGACTCACCCTTTGCATCAAATGAGGAATATTTCTATGAAGTAGAAGCTCACCCTTAGAGACACGAAGAATTTATGAATGAGGTGAGATTAACCACACAAGTGACCACTAAAAACGAAGGCAAGAAGAGAAAGAAGAGAGAAGTCACACCAGAGGAAGAAGAATCTTTGTTTGAGGTCCCTGAAAATTTCAAGAAGTATGAAGTTGAAGATAAGAGAGTCATGATAAGAATGCCTAAACGTGAAGCTGTCATAGGAGAGGCCTATGATAATAAAGAAACTACAAAGAAAATCATAGTGACCATAGAGGAAGGTGAAAAGTGATGCACACACATAGGACACGACCTAAGTGAGGATGAGGGGCAGCAGCTGATGGCCTTACTACGAGAATATAGAGATGTGTCTGCATGGAGTTACAAGGACCTGAAAGGTGTAGACCCTGACATATGCTCATATACGATCCCCATGACCTCAGATGCCAGACCCTCTAAGCAGAAGCCATACACATATAATGACAACTATGCTGCCAAGATCAAAGAAGAGATAGATCGCTTGGTTGAAGCTGGATTTATCTATGAAATCGAGCACACTGAATGGGTATCCCCCATTGTAGTGGTGCCAAAAAAGAATGGCAAATTATGCCTATGCATTAACTTGAAGAAGGTTAACACAGCCACTATCAGAGATAGTTATCCGCTTCCTATCACTGAGCATCTATTAGAAAGGGTAGCAAGCAAGGAAGTGTACAACTTCCTAGATGGGTTCTCTGGTTACAATCAAGTAGCCATTGCACCGAAAGATCAACATAAGACGGCTTTTGCCACAGAGTGGGGCATATTTGCTTTTTGGGTAATGCCATTTGGGCTTACCAATGCTCCTGCAACCTTCCAAAGATTGATGTGCCATGTATTTAAAGAATTCTTGAGGAAGAATTTGGAAGTCTATGTTGATGATCTCTGTGCTCATTCCAACATTAGACAGACCCATATACCTGAACTCAGGCAAACCTTTGACAAATGTAGAGAATATCAAGTCTGCCTGAACCCAGAAAAGTGTGTTTTCATGGTCAGGCAAGGCAAGATCCTATGACACATAGTGTCAAAGAACGGCATATCCATTGACAAAGAGAAAGTGAGAGCTATCACAGAACTACCTAGGCCAAAAAATGTCAAGGAAGTGCAAGCTTTCATGGGGCATTGTGGCTATTACCGACGTTTTGTACACATGTATGCCATCATAGCAAAGCCTCTGTATGGACTTTTGACTAATTTTGAGTGGACGGATGAATGTGAGAAATCTTTCAATGAGCTTAAATGACAATTGTGTTCAACACCAATCTTGACTACATTGGATTGGAACAAGCCATTCCATGTCCATGTGGATGCATCCAATTATGCTACTGGGTGTGTACTTGCACAACCTACGAGCGAAGGTAATATGGATCTTCCAATTGCATGTGCTAGCAGACAGTTAAATGCAGCTGAACGAAACTATACCAATACTAAGAGAGAAGGATTAAGCATGGTATATGCATTTAAAAAGTTTAGACACTATTTGCTTGCAAATAAGTTAAGTATGGAAGCAAATGTCCATAGGATGTGCAAGGAATGCCCAATCTGCAACACTAGAACGCCTGTGGAACATGCCACTCTTTATCAAGTGTCTTTAGTGCCAGATTGGAGCGAACCATTAGTAGCCTTCCTGAGAACGAAAACATTCCCTCAGGAGATGACAGTGGCCAGACAAAGGAGCTTAGAACAAGAAGCTTTAGATTATACTCTCATTGGAGATAATCTATATAGACGAGGAAAAGATGGGTATCTTAGAGTGTGTGTCCACGAGAGCGAATATCTGAAGATCTTGGAGACTGCTCACCAAGGTGTAGAGGAGGACACTTTGGACCAGATCGGGTGATCAAGGCAATACTATTTGCAGGTCTTTGGTGGCCAACCCTTCACATGGATCCACATACCTACGTGAAGAGGTGTGATGTTTGTCAGCGAACTCAGTATCCTATACACAAAGATGAGATGCCATTGAAACCTATGATGGGTGGACGTGAATTCTCTAAATGGGGAATAGACTTTGTTGGTCCTATTAATCCCCCAGCCAAGGGTTCACATGTTGAATACATCATTGTGGCCACAGGCTATCTAACCAAGTGGGTAGAAGTAAAAGCCACAATGAAGAAGGATGCTCAAACGACAACAAAGTTCTTATTTGAGGATGTGTTCACTAGATACGGATTGCCAATAGAGTTAGTGAGTGATAGAGGCACACACTTCTTGAATGAAGTCATAGAAAATCTTCTCCAAGAATTCTTGGTGATACATAAGAAGTCTGCGCCCTATCATCCACAAGTTACTGGACAGGCTGAGAGCACAAATAAGATTCTATGCAATGTATTGACAAACTTGGTTAATAATAAACGCTCTGATTGGGACAAACAACTACATCATGCTGTTTGGGCATATAGAGTTGCCTATAAAATGGTACTCCAAGCCACACCCTTTCATGGTGTTTGGCCAAAATGCAGTGCTACCATTGGACTTTTTGATACCTAATTGAAGGTAGCACAAGAGCATGACTTGACAGGCCATGAGTTCTCCTCTAGAATCTTCGATCTTGAACGATTAGGTGAAACACGATTGAGAGCTGCAGCAGGAATTTATGCAGCCAAGAAGAGACAAAAAGCATATTTTTGACACACATGTGAAGGATAAGGGCTTGAAAGCAGGACACCTAGTCCTAGTCTACACCTTGAAGCAACATGCATGAAAATTAGAGATGAGAGGCTATGGATCAATGATTATCAATAGGATCTCCACAAGTGGAGCAGTTCAACTAGCCACTCTCGAAGGAGATATTCTACCAAGTTACATAAGTGGATGCAAAGTCAAGTTATATCAGGAACCCCTCACAGAGGAGATGTTAAATCGACTCAATATTGCAAAGAAACGTAAAGAGGAGGAAAAGCGAATTAGAGAAGAAGCACAGGCAGAAGCTTTAGAACGCATCCGACGAATGAAATTGAGAAGACAAGGTAGAGATCAGCCTATGCCTCACACTCAAGAAGCTCTAGGCTATCACATGGCCATGTGCGAGGCTTCAGGTGAATGTTCCCATATGATAGTTGATCAGTGACCTTTTATGACCCTAGAGGTAGGACAAGGAGAGAGTGCAAGGACCATGAGAGCTTTAATTGACTCAGGAGTAGCCACTAGTGCAGTTCGACTTTCTTACTGCCAAGAATTGCAATTGAAGGTCAATCCTATAGAGGCATATCTCATAGGGTTGGGAGGAGTGGAAACCCCTTGCATGGGTGAGGTGGAACTACCCCTCTACATTCGAGAGGTTCTAATGGCAGTCAAAGTTCTAGTATGTGAAGACGAGGATCTTACCGAACCTCTTGTCTTGGGCCAAGACTGGATCTATGATCATGCAGTCAACCTCAACCTAAGAAGTAGACTTCTTCAGGCTTGGGTAGGCCAAAACCGCATCACGATTGAATTAGGAAATCAAGCACTCAGGCCACTAGAAAAGGCACCAAATCTTGGTCCCTCCAAGAACCCACATGAAGGTAACGATGCTATTCTTGTCCAAAGTCTATGGTGCAGAAGATTTTCACTCTTGACGAAGGTGCATAAGTCAATGAGGAGTTCCCTTCTTTTCCAAAGAGGATTCTAGGAAAGCAAGCCGGGCAACACACGAAACAGAGGAGGCCGATGATCAAGAAGCATGAGCACCAACCTGTACAATATAAAGTACCTCGTGGCACAAAGCAGATCTGGGTACGCAAGGGTGAACAACCCTCAGCTTTGGAGACATGATCCCAAAGATGCACCAAACGAGCTACATTGTCGAGGATTACAACAAAGGAGTATCCTAGGCATCGATCTAGACAAACCATTTCTATTTGGGTTCCAAAGCGATCAATGAAGGCTATCCCAAATGCTAGACAGATATGGGTGCCCAAGACCTACTTACAAGCTCAAATAGCTTCACCTCCAGTCACAAGATTGAATCAACATGCACAAGCAACCTTATCACAAATCCCAGGGCAAACATCTACACTCCACAACACTACATCTTCGGTCACACCTAGGAATGTCGGGAAATGGGTACCAAAAGGTCCCAAATCCAACACAATCCAATCCACAAACCTTTACATGTCATCACCACTAAAAGCTATGATTCCACAATCAAATTTGGAGACTTAAACCCCACATCAAACCCCCTGACCCACCTTTGTAAATTAGTTCACTCTGACATAGGTGCATTTTGATTTATCTTTTGCAAACAATCTCTACATAAGATTTTAGATGGTTGTTGATTGGCAAGAGGTTCTTCTGAATTACTTGAGTTCACATCATGATGATTAGGAGTTCCTAGTCACGTCTAGCATCATTTGGGATGGGAATGCATTTATTTTTATACCGTTGCATCATATTTTTGCTCTCAACTCCATTCATTTGGATACATTTTGCATCATAATTCATAATTTTTCATTGTTTTCTCTTCAAACTTTATGAAAGTAAAATTAGGACATGCATCAAAGGTAGGTTTTATATGATTCCATCTCTACACATAAAATTACATTAACTTATGTTGGTTAATAAAAGAATGCACGTCTTGTGTTTTAGAAACTTCTTATAATTATTTTAGAGCATTCATAACACTAGTTTGGTACCAAAAGAGACGCTATACTAGTTTGGTACCAAAAGAGACGCTATAGTGTCCTTCTTTGACAAATTTTATTAAAATAACACCTTCTACAAAAAGAATTTGATAAAATCCTTTAAAATATGTATAAAATATTTTATAAAGGCTGACCAAAAATTAAAACGTAGATCAAATCATATTTTATGGTCATGTTAATAACGTCAAAAGATACTATCGTAGTAAAAAAGATAAAAAATCTTAATCAAACGTGATTTTGAAAAAAAGAAAAATATATACTATATGAAAGAAAGAATAATTCAAATTCCTCTCGACATAGAGAACATCGTATGACATTCAAATAAAAATAAAATATATTTCAACTCAAATAGAACCAATTATTATGACTATGTACACCGAAAACAACAATTATTATGACTATGTACATGTGATTCAATACAATTTATGAGATATATTTAGGTAGTGATGTGTGTGAACACATTAGGATCGTTGGGGCACTTTTTTCCCTCTTTAGTAGGTTTTTTCCCCCCTCGGCTCCTATATACGTCTATAGTTCTAACGACTCACTTATCTTTGTACATTCTAGTGGTAATACATTCAGTATTGTGTGTTGTGCTTCAAGCTTCTTCTTCTTCCTTGTGCTGTTCACGTGCTTTCGCAGACGTCTAACTCCAACAATTCATATTAGAGTAGGTCGCCGCTTCATCTAGGGCATCGTTGACATCCCTCCGGTCATAGTCTCATAATTGCACAAAATTTGGTGAGCATACTTAAGGTGATTAGGAGATCTGAAATCACGATTTGAGCTCGTTTCAGCCTTCAAACGCACTATTGTAGCAATTGTGCAGGCTATTTTGTCTTTTTGTGCCAGAGATATATACAAGTTTCAGTCTTCCAGTATAAGCGTCTGGAAGTCTACTACAAGTTTAGCAGAACTCGATAGGGTAGTTCTCTTCAACTTTTTGAGATACAATCAGTTTTCTTCATCAAGGTATTTTAGCCAATGGCCATGGCTAAAAGCAGTGATGTATTCCGTATGTTGGATGTTGAGGATAAATTGGATGGCATGAATTACCCATTATGGGCTTATATGATGTGTCATGTATTGGTCGCAAAAGGATTGTGGAATATTGTGCAAGATGTTGAAAAACATCCTACTATACCTACAAATACAGGTATTGAAGCTCATGCTGATGGCATCGAAGATGGTGATATTCTGTAGATTCCTATTCGTGCAGTGGTTCCTATTGCACCTACTGTAGAAAAAAAATTGTTGGGATGGTAGAGATGCTCAGGCACATGCATTTATAGCGTTGTCTATCAAACATGCCATTATTCCTCACATTCATTCTTGCAGAACAACTAAGGATGCTTGGGATACACTTACCACATTGAATCAGGCTAGGAGTGAGGCTCCTGTTGCTTACCTCCAAAAACAGTTGGAGAGTGAGCATATGAATGAAGGTGATTCTATGGACAATTTTCTGACAAAGATCAAGGATTTGAAGGAACAATTGATTTCTACTGATGAAGTCCTTCGTGGCAATTCACTTGTGCAGACTGTTCTGAATGTCTTCCCAACTCATATCAGAGTTTTGCTTCTACTCTTCATTTGACGATGAAAGGCAATCCAAATTCCTTAACATTTGAAGATTTAGTTTCTATTCTGCTGTAGGAAGATCAGTCTAGGCAGAATAGGTCTATTATGCATGTTGCAGATCAAGCTTTCTTGGCTAGTCAGAAGGGCAAAGGTAAATCGAGTTCATCTACTAGTAAGCAGAAATATGCAAATGCTGCACATTCAAAGAAGGAAGACAAAGATGAGAAGAAATAAAAAAAGTACAAATTGTTTTGCAAATACTGTAAAGAAAATGATCATGTCATTAAGAGCTATCCAAAATTGGCTGCTAAAGAGGCAAAGAAGAAAGAGGCTGGAATGACTGTTGCAAAGGCCTCTACACGGAAAGCAGAGTCTGCTAATCTTGTGCAAAATGAATAATGGGCATTTATATTGTTTACAATTTTGACCCATCTTCTCATGAGTAGTGTATGTCTACAATAGACTCAGATGTTTGCCAGTATTTTGATAGTGGGGCGACCAAACATATTACCTCGTAGCATAGTTTCTTCACTTCACTCGAGCCTGCCCCTATAGGGAATAATGTCACATGCGCCAACAAATCCTCTTATCTTGTCATGGGAGTTGGTAAGATCATTTTGACTACTGCTGATGTTAGTTCTTTCACTTTGTGAGATGCTTTATTTGTGCCAGGGATGAGGAAGAATCTGTTATCAGTTTCGGCTTTAGCCAAGATTGGTTTGGTTGTGAAATTTGTTGATGACAAGTGTACAGTTCACGATCTATCAAATGGCGACGTGATTATTGCTTTTAGCATTTTATGTCGTGGGCTATATAAGGTCATAGACTATGAAAAATCTATGAATGATTCAACATGTGCAGTACATGATTCTCAGGCTATGTCAGATGCAAAGCTTTGGCATGCACGATTTGGACATCTAAATTTTGCTAGTTTGCTACGCTTGTAGAAATCTGAAATGGTGTCCTCCTTGCCCGAACTTGAGGCACCCAAAGCTTGAGGAGCACAAAGTTGAGCATAGAATGTGCCCTAGTTAGTGCATAGCCTTTGAAGTGCTACGACATAAGCAAATCTATTAGGTTCTTATTCATGTTCTTTGTGTTGTTGCTCATCATGTTCATCTTTTTGTTCATTTTGTCAATAGGCATTCTTCAAGATGTCACTGACTAAAAGGGGAGTCTTAGGAATGCTAATTACTAGCTTATAAGCAGCTGCTTCCATCTCTTCTTTGGCCATTGGAATGCATAATCTATACTTTTGTATGGGGTTTGGTCTTTGCTCTTGTCCTTGCACAGGTTAGTAGCCTATTTATAATGCCCTTGAGTGGGGTCACTGACATGTTCCTTCCTTATGTGCTTCCTCTTGTAGGCTAGATGGCACCACTCTTCTTCCTTGTTCCTCCTACATGTTGGGTTCTAGCACTTTTCTTCCCTCTCTAACACTCTTTGGGCTTGAGTACACACTCTTACATGTGGTATCTCTTGTACCTATACAATGTGGGTAGTGGGAGAATGAAGGTATGCATACCATGCTGGGGCTAGATCAACAGAAATGTGGAATGAGTGATTCATTTGACTCGAGGAGGCCTACTTTGGATAGTCTTTGGTGTAGTGATGGCTCATGTCTAGGAAGTTCACAGATGGTCACACATTCTCAGATAGGCACATCTACTTTGAAAATGCTTGTATTTAGTGCACTCATAACACATGATAGGCTACATTGGTTGGTTCTGTATTCCTCCATCCATGTCTAAAGGACCACTCTACTTGCAAGGGGTGAAGAGAATAGAGTAAAACAGTGGTGCCCCATGAGCGTTCCCAAGGATGAAGCTCTAGTTGGTGGATGTTGGTTGCATGATTAGGATGGAGCTTTGGGAGGTCGATGTTGGGTGTCCCCAATATGTAGTAGGTTGTGGTTCTCAAATCCCCTTGAGATAGCAAAATTCATTGGATTCATGCCCCATCTTTCCACACAATTGTAGATGAACTTATTTGGACACTCTAAAAGTGGACGTACCTATTGCAGGCATATTGTACACCATAGGATATACCTTTCTTCCCTTTCTCCTATCTCTTCGATCTCTTGCTGAAGCTTGTGACCATATCATCTTCCATGTTTGTGGAATTCTTCTATTCTCTTTGAGTTGTACCATTGAGTCATCCCAACCATTGACTAGGGAAGTGATTTCATCAAAATGAATCTGGGGCTACTCAATGCAGGTTTCTATGGCCACAAATTCATGGAGAGTACCACTTAGAGTTAGGAGATCTTGACATTTGTGTTTGGTGTAGATCAAGCCTGCCTTTTCCACCCATATCTTAATGAGAAATTCACTAGGTGTTTTTGGTAGCTTAGCAACCAATGCCTTGGTCCTAGTCAGTAGTTTGGGAAAGGATTCTCCTTTCTTGAGGTAGAGGTTTTCCAATTTGTTCAATTTGTTGAGAACACATTGCTTAGAATTCCCCAGTTATAATGCCATTGAAAACTCTTCCTATAGAGTCTTCCAGGTAATTAAATGACCCTCTTTCAACTAGCTGAACCATTTATTGGCTAGCCCATCCAAAGTCACTAGAAAAAGGGTCGTGAATGCATCTACTTGTACTTCTAGGCCACAAATTTTGCATAATGCTAGGAAACATTGCAAGTGATTATCGAGATTTTCTATGGATGCTCCTCTAAAGGTGGGGAAGTTGATGTATTATAGGACGACATAGAAGGAATTTCATCTTTGGCCATGTTGGAGTTAAGAGCGGAGGATTCAGGTGAGGAGGATTGCTAGTGCTTGTCTTTGCAGCATCATATTAACTTCCTACTATGGTTGGCAAGTTTGTGAGGAGTTTGGATGGGACTAAGAGAGGTGTGGCCTGACTCGGTTCTTATCATAGAGCATACGAAGTAGGCTTTGGAGAATAGAATCATTGAGCCCCTAGGTCCCATTAGTCATGCCAAAATTGTATGGATTTTTTCACTAAACAACTTATAAGGGTAGTGAGGAGTATTCTAGGTGGTTAGTGAATGCACAACTTTGATAGTCTTGGATGATGCTAATCGCACACAGATTCATATAAAACACAATTTAATGGAGGAACTTAGAACAGAGAACTAGAACAATGCTTAACAAAGAGTGATATAGGAGAAGAGTATGAATGAATAAGTTTGTGAATTTAAAAGGGAACTGCTGTTACAACCTAGAACATGTGTACAATAAGCCTCACACTGAAGTGGCTCGGAATAAGCCTCACACTGAAGTGGCTGGGGGCACCAACCCGGGGAGCACCAACTCCTTCTACTTCCATACAGACTCTCAACCGGACCTTATAGGTTGAACTTACATAATTGATCCTATGGGAAACTCAACAAAAAGAGGTTCATCAGCGAGAAAGAGCTCTTGAAAAGGAAGTAGTTTGAATAGGCACATAACTGATCCTACAGAGAGCATAATAGATCAAGGAGCTCTTTAGGGAGTAAGAGTTTTTGAAGAGGAAGCCAGTTGAACACACACAACAACAATCTCATGACTCTCAGTGGCTCTTTTCATATGCAATGACCACTATTTTGTTCCTTCTATACCTCTATCTCTTTTCACCAACTACCTGAGTAGCTTCTCTATGTAGTGTCTAAGTCTTTAGATGGATCAATCTAATGATCTTGCTAATCCATGTTATGACTATTTAACAATTCTATCTGTATATATGTGTGTCTCTCTGCTCTTGCTCTTTGGCCA
This sequence comes from Ceratopteris richardii, assembly GCA_020310875.1. Lineage (NCBI taxonomy): Eukaryota > Viridiplantae > Streptophyta > Polypodiopsida > Polypodiales > Pteridaceae > Ceratopteris > Ceratopteris richardii. The sequence continues at coordinate 27,350,832 of CM035408.1, read as the reverse complement.
TATTGTATAGGAGAAGGAGGAATCGATTTGCCGAGCATCTTCATGGATCTCGTTGATACCACTCCATTTTGTACCATCATGAATCAAAGTGGGGTTGCAAGGAACTGCAATTACACACATGTGAGAGGGTGAGTGAATATCCTTCAAGATTGGCACATCAACCTAGGGAGGCATAGCAAGTAAGAAAAAGATCACTAGTGGCAAAATGGATGGGATTTAGTTAAGAGGATGGACCTTGTGAATCACAGTGGGACTCTAGACTTGATGTCATTCTAGTTCTTCGGGAAAGCATTGTCGAGGTGATTTGGGAAAAGCTGAAATTTGGTGAGGGGGTCCATTTCATGAAAATAAACGTTGGGGATTTTACATGATCAAAGAAGAGAAAATGAAGGCAAAGGGATGGTAGAGAAATGAACTTATAGAGCTCGGAGCAAAGATAGAAATGCAAAAAAGAATCTATTAATTTTATTTCTTAGAATTTATCATAAAGGCATGAGATTTTAGCAAGTATAAAACCTACTTTTTTGTGCTTCATGTTTTCTTGTTAGGGAACCAACTTTGTAAACTTTTTGAGACGTCTTAAGACTTGATGTTTTCTTGTTAGGGAGCCAACTTTGTAATCTTTCTAAGAAGTCTTAAGACTTCCACCATCTCATTTGTATAGCCTTCATTAGAGGAAGCCTTTCTATGCCAAGTAATGGAGTAATGTGAGAAAACGCACTCCCAAATGTACAAAATATGATTTGTCCCGTTTTTGAAAATATATATTGCCATTTTGTGAAGAGTAGATTTTGAAAACTTATAAGTTGTTCTTCTTGATCATATTTCTCTCTTCCTTTCTCTGTTTTCTTGCATCTAGTCTATGAGAGGGTTATGCCAAGGCCCTATCTAGCCCTTAAATACTTTCTTACATCCACAAAAGAATTCTTATGAGGTACACATCATGACACCTACATAATTTCTTCATGTATCATTTCACTTCTTATCTTATCTAGACGGGTAGAACATTCATGTTGGTTGTTTTTTTCATTTCTAATCCGTTGTAGATAGTAGAACATTCACAATGCTTGCTTTTATATGCAATAAGGAGAGATTAATAAGGAGAAAATAAAGAGACACAACTAGAAATACAATAAATGCCATGGGATTTTCTAGTTTTGGAGCTCATATTTCTCAAGTTCACATGATTTAGGAGTTCACTTCATGCTCTTCTATGGTCGACAACATTGTATAACCAAAAAACATTAATTGGTGAGCTACTCATTTTGTGGGATATATTCTATGATCTTATTACAGGTAGCCAATATATTTTCTTTAAATAGACTCCACGTATAATTAAAAATCCTTCAATGAATCTCTTCTATGTGTTCACTGGAAAGCAAAATTTCTTACTATCATTATGTAACCTTGTGGCACTGCTCTATGGCCTACCAAAAAATTTAATATACGTAGTGAAAAAAAATCAATATATACATCTTTACATAGGTGTGAAATCTCAATATATGTAGTGAAAAATTGCAAACAATCACTTTCTGAGCTCTAGCAATTTTTTGACTTCGGAAAATTTATTGAGTGCCTCTATTGAAAATGTTCACCCGTGTAGTTCCTTTACTACAATTGCAGGTGAAGCATGAATTTTTGAAGTAGCTAGAGAGAGAGATCTATCTTAATTGTCTTATCACGCATCTCTTTTATAGCTTTTAGTTCAGCTGTGTAGGAGTGAGTGAGAGAGCGAATGAGTGAGAGAGAGATTATTCTATGGTTTGTGGCACTGCCCAATGTGTGATCGAGAGGAGCGAAACAATATGGAAAGAGAAAAAGAGACTATGTGGTCATGTGCCTAGTGTCTAAAGAACATGTTTGGTAAAGTGAGTGATGTGCAAGTGTTCTAGAGAGATATAGGCATAGAAAAGAGGATCCTTTATGTGCAGTCAATGGAGGTTGTCCATGAAATGTGCATTCTATCCCGGATTGACATAAAGGAAAAAGAGAACAATGTGGCTGATGGATATCATCACCAAAAAGTGTACTGCCTATCAAAACAAGGCGGAAAGGCTCAATTTTCATAAAGGCTCAATCAATTCAGAGTCTTAAATTCTTCCATATGTCCTTCCCTCCCTCACATAAAAAACGATTCTGATAAAGGCTCAATCAATTCACAGTCCTATCCTCCATCACATCAAAGATAACAGAAAAGCCCTTCCATCACATCAAAGATAACAGAAAAAGAAAAATAAAAGAAAGCAAAAGGAAAGAAATCATCACTTTCTATCTACTGAACTACAAATAATAGAAGAAATGCGTGATAAAAGAATCAAGAATTATGAAGTAGGCTATCTCTCTCTCTAATGAAATATATATATATATATATATATATATATATATATATATATATATATATATATATATATGTGTGTGTAAATAACAAACGCGTGTTAAAAGCATCCCGTCATCTCTCTCTCTCTTTCTATCTATCTATCTATTTGTACTGAATTATCTATTTTTATCTATGTCTCTCTCTATCTCTGTCTCTTTCTATCTATCTATCTATTTGTATTGAATCAAGGACAATAAACTTCTCTCTCTCTCTAGTCTCTCTCTAGTCTCTTTCTATCTGTCTATCTATTTGTACTAAATCAAGGACAATAAAAGCACTTCTCTCTCTCTAATCTCTCTCTAGGTTGACAGAAGGGAGGATAACACTTGTGATTGCTGATTTGCTTGGTGAATTAATGAAGATATTTCTCTACCATGGATCTCTGGGATTAACACCAAATTAAAAAGGGCACCTAGTTTTCCATATTTTCTAGAGGTTTCCCCTCTTACCATGCTCTAAAGGGTATAAGAGCAAAGAATTATTCCTCAAATGATGAATTATTTTGAAGTTTTTTTTTTTATAATAGTTCTAACTTATATAGGCAACATAAGAGCAAAGAATTATTCCTCAAATGATGAATTATTTTGAAGTTTTTTTTTTTATAATAATTTGAACTGCTTTCTCCATTTCAAGGCAACATAGGGTGAAGGGGGATGAAAGCAGACAATTTTTATTTTGGAAGGCTTGGATTCAGTTGGAATCCCTCCATGGTGAATGAGCTATTACAAGATTAATGTTTTGGCTTCTAATAATGGATGCCATGAGCTCCAGAATGTGATCCATCTAATATTGGACCACTATGTCTTCCATTTTACATTTATTCTAGCATTTGCCTGTATCTGAAACCTCTAGATTGAGCTCAATAGGCAAGAAGAGATGACCAATGGAAGTTTGATTCTTTGAATCAAGGAGATTTTTTTTTTCAAATTTGTGACCAATATATTTTCCATATCCATGATACTTAGGTTATCAAGGCTCCATTAGCTTTCGAGAGAGCACAAATTCCCAAAGGAATATTAGGGATCTCCTTCTTCTTGGATTCTATAATCTAGCTAAAACTTCTGCATATTGACTCTATATTTTGGGGGTTCTTAATGGTGGGAATCCAACAAAATATAATCTGATGAAACAGGTGGTGGAATCCATGAAAATGTTGATGGCCATTACCATAACAACCCGTTGATTCCGTCCATTTAATTTGATATAATTTTTTTTAATGATTCAATTCCATCTTTGACTACATATATATTCTTCTTGATCTCTATGCATTCAAGCTCCTATTTCTCCGAGTTACTAAGGATGCAATCCAAGAACTTTTGCACACGATAAAATAACCCAAAGGGCCTCCAAAATCAATTCATCTCACTCAAAATATCTGTACACACAGAAAAAAAACAATGCCATGAAGAAAAAGTATTAGTGGCCTTCACTAGGT
>CM035408.1:27334520-27339520 GCA_020310875.1 Ceratopteris richardii | reverse complement strand
TTATGGGATTGTAAGTAAATTATACCAAAATTAGTCATGTCTGATAAAAACATCGAGTTAAATTGCCCAGAATGCATCTTATACTTGCTGTTAAAAGTTATCAAAAGCTATTGAGCTTTATCAACAATTAATTTCTGAAGCATAATCTTTCAAGGTCTCATTATTATCTGTCCATTGTAGATGAATTCAATGAGGCGGTTCAATCCTAGCACAAAAACAACACCAATTCTTCATTCCTTCTACTCTTTAATCTTTTGTAATGCTCGAAAGCCCCAAATAAAGAGCACCTTTAATATTTTCTTCTTTGCGGAGGCTACTCTTTATTTCATACGCCTGAGCCAAAAACATATATTTATGGTTTTTGAATATCCACTTGCAATCCTTACGTAACCATGAACAACATGCTTGAACGAGCTCGATTTTCTAGCCCTAGTAATTTTTTTGCTTTGCACATTGCTTAGGTGGGATCGTGAAGCTGCTTATGTCCCTTTGTATGTGCAAATTGTTTGTCACGCAAATGAAAACGTTGTCTAAATGATAAACGGAGAGCTCTCTAGCGAATAATTATGAAATAATTAATGCATCATTTATATTTACCAATAACAATATTGACTTACATTTTGTGACATAAAGACTAAGTCTGATTGAACGTATGAGATTGTCTATGAGTACACTTTAATACCTATCCTTTAAATTGAACCTATAAGCCTTTTGGGTGATACTTGATCTTGATCATGACCAAAAGAGGCATCATCATGCATATTTGAAATTCACCATGATTTAACTAATTGGGCAGAAGAATGTGAAAGAGCCTTTAACGAATTAAAGAGTCGATTGAGTTCAACACCAATCCTTCGAGTACCAAATTGGAACAAACCATTTCACATTCACGTGGATGCTTCCAAATTTGCCATTGGTTGCATCTTAGCTCAACCCGCGGACACAAGGAAGTTAGACCACCCTATAGCCTATGCCAGTAGACAATTGAATCAAGCGGAGCGCAATTATACCACAACTAAGAGAGAAGGCCTAGGGATGGTGTATGCAGTGAAGAAGTTTCGACACTACTTATTGGCAAACAAATTCAAATTCTTCATCGATCATCAAGCTCTACTGTACTTAGTCAATAAGCCTTGTAATACGGGATGACTAGTACGATGGTTTCTATTGTTGTTGGAATTTGATTTTGAAGTAGTAGTAAAAAAAGGGAATACGCACATTAGAGCAGATCACTTGTCAAGAATGACACATGGAGAACCCCCCACAGGAGTACTTGATGATTTGCCAGACACTTACCTGTTTAATCTCGAAGTATGTCCCCAATGGGTAGAAAAGTTGATCCCAATACTCACATATGGACCTAAACATGGGATCTCACCTAACAGAAACCAAGACTTATGGAAGACTAAAAACCTTCATATCATTGCTAGATGTTTGTATCACCAAGATTCAAGTGGATTACTCATGAGATGCGTAGAAGGAGAGGAACAAGAAATGTGGCTTCAAAAGGCACATGTAAATAAATGGAAAAATCATTTAAATGCGAATGGAACATGGCAAACTCTGAAGAGATTAGGCATATATTGGCCAACCATGCGGAGAGATACACATAACTATGTATCGTCCTGCCCAACTTGTCAAGAACGAAATCCAGAAGAGAACTCGAGTCTATGCTACTTCACCGTAGCACCAAGATGGAGCATGCCTCTGGTAAAGTTCCTGAAGACCCAAGAGTACCCAGAAGGAGCCACTCTAGCAAGGAAACGTACACTCATAGAACAAAGCAAGGACTATGCTCTCATAGGAAAACAACTTTTCAAGCGAGGAAGAGACAATCATTTACGAATGTGCATTCATGAAGAGGAATATCTTGTTGTTCTAGAGATGGCACATACATGAGCTGCAGGAGGACATTTTTTTGCAGATAAAACTGCAAAAATGATTCTCTTTGCAAGAATGTGGTGGCCAACTCTACATCAAGATGCAGCCACATATGTTCAACGTTGTGATACCTGCCAACGAATGAAATATCCAATTAGAAGAGATGAAATGCCACTGAAACCCATGATGAGTGCCAGAGCCTTTACTAAATGGGGAATAGACTTCATAGGACCTATTAGCCCACCACCTAAAGGATCCCATGCCGAGTACATAATTGTAGCCATAGACTATTTGACCAAATGGGTTGAAGCCAAAGCAACCAAGAAGAACGACGCGAGGACTACGACCAAGTTTCTCTTCGAGAACATCTTCACTAGATTTGGATTGCCTATAGAAATTGTGAGTGACAGAGGTACACACGTTTTTGGCACTGTTGCCGGGGAATGAAGTGATAGAAGCCCTACTTAATGAAGTGATAGAAGACCTACTGAATGAACTCTTAGTAATTCATAAGAAATCAGCCCCATATCATCCACAAGCCAATGGACAGGCCGAAAGTTCAAATAAAATCTTGTGTACAGTCCTCACAAAAATTGTCAACAATGGTAGATCGGATTGGGATAAACAATTACATCACGCTTTATGGGCATTCCGAGTAGCCTACAAAACCGCCATAGGAACTACTCCTTTTAACTTAGTGTACAGACATAATGCTATTTTGCCAATTGATTTCTTAATACCCACTCTCAGAGTAGCAACAACTTACGATTGGACTGGACATGAATTGTCAGCACAATTGGATCAAATAGAAAAGTTACATGAAACTAGGTTACAAGCACTAGCAGGGATTTATGCTGCTAAAAGGTGGCAGAAAGCATATTTTGATGCTCATATTAAAGATAAAAACTTGAAGGAAGGGGATTTAGTTTTGGTTTATACTTTGAAACAACACGCAAAGAAACTGTAGAAAAGAGGATATGGCCCATTGATCATCAATCGTATACCTACCAGTGGAGCCATCAGTTTAGCAACCTTAGATGGAGAGGTACTACCAAACTATATCAGTGGATGTTGAGTGAAAAAATATTTAGAGCCATTGACAAAAGAGATAATGTCACGACTAGTAATGGGTAAAAATAGGCACATAGAGGAAGAAAGAATACAAGAAGAAGCTAGACAAGAAGCACTAGAGCGAATCAAGAAACGAAAGGAGTGGATGAGAGAGAGAGAAGAGAGATATCGACAAGGAGAAGAACTCATCCCAATGGCTAACTTTAGATCCACTGAAAATGTAGGACAACAAATGACGCAATCTTATTTGAATTTGGGTGCTGGAACAAAGGAATACTACTTGGTGGATGCTCTCATTGACACAGGAGCAGCCATAAGTTGTATCAAGTATTCCTTGACTCAGAAACTCAAAGAAGAATTACGCCCATCTATGGCACAACTGATAGGAATAGGAGGAAAAATTACTCAATGTATAGGTGAGATTACTTACCTCTACATCGCAGAAACAACACGATGGAACAAAAACTTGTGGTTTGTCATGATCATGACTTATTGGAAGAGCTTGTGTTAGGTCAAGATTGGATATATGAATACGAAGTGACTATTCAATTGACCCTAGGATACATCTCGGCCAAGATAGGACATCGTGAGGTGTTCAGCATGTTAGATGAACGACCGATCAAAGCCAAATGTATAGACCCGAGAGCTCACTCAAGCGAACACGCTGATGAATGTATGATCACTCACACTATGGAAACCCCTTCACCAAGTACTTCTTGTGAAAATGCACCAAATCTTGCTCTCACACAATCTTCTAAGCCAGTAAATCACCAGATTAGTGTTTTACCCAATAAAAGCCTCAATGAGGAACCAAGCACAAGAGGGACTAGTCAACACGACTGTCAAAAACCTGCACACATTAGAATTTACCCTAGTCCTTACACTAGACAGGCTTGGATAAGAAAAGATCAAGTGACAAAATATCTTCAACAAACGAACCACTATCAACATCGAAAACGACAACAAAATAAAAATGCAAGTCACGTTGGACACCAAGTTCCACAAAGAATTGCTAGAGTATGGATTCCGAAGAAGGTGATAGCCGCCCATCTGGCCCAAACGCAAATATGGATTCCCAAGTCATGTGCCCAAGTGACAATCATCAAAAAGGACAAGCCAAGGCACAAGGAGAATCCGTATGATCTAAAGGCAAAACGACAGAAGATAAACCACTACAAGACAAAGCAGGAAACTCGACATGCAACAAAAATCATTCAAAGATTCGAACAGAAGAGGAAGCAAAAGTACTACATGAAAAGTACAACATTGTCCAGGAATGCTAGGGATACAGACTATCCTAAGGGAGTAAAGCAAATTTGGATGCCGAAAGGCAAGACAATCTGTATGCATCAACCAAGTAATTCAAGTTGCACACATTTGGAGTCACCAAAATCCAAAGTATGCATGATAGGGCCACATTACAAGGCCAAGCATTCGGCACATTCTTCTTCTACTTCTGGATAGTGAAGCACATTTCCCTCTTGGGGAATAGGAGAGCACTTGTAAAATAATAAAAAAGAAAATAACATATAATTCAATAACCGCTTTGGCTATGAACTAACTTTTTTGTTTTCTTTCAGACACTAACAAGAAAATATATAAATAAGCATGAAAAATCCCAGGTATTACCTTTTTCACACCCACGGGGAAGCGACGACACAATCCACTCGGAGAGTCGCAAATTCATGAAGGATAGATGAAGGATGATTCTTGATACAAGCTTGCCACTAACTACTGGTATATATTGAGTGCAAATGGCATCCTCTAATTTCGAAGCTACGCAGGAGGAAGAGATCCTTCTTCTTCCCTTGGAGTCAATCACGAAGGCAAGAGGTCATTGGTTTTTGCATGATCAACCACTGTCCGAACTTCTTTTTATGGCCACCATTAAGCTCATGGATAGGGATCACTACTTTCCGATCATGTCTCAAGACTTCAAGACTATCATACAAGGATTACCTCACATGAAACATGTACGAACACAAGCAGGAATTGATGCATTCCTGAGACTTTCAATATACCTACTAGATTTTCAGAGAAACAAAAAA
>CM035408.1:27302020-27312020 GCA_020310875.1 Ceratopteris richardii | reverse complement strand
TAAGCATATCTGGAATCAAAGGAGGACTGGTGTGAAGCAAGTTTAGCAGCACCAACTCAATCTTCTGTGTGCATCCATCCATCACTCCCAACAGTGGTATCAGAGCAAATAAGGTAAACATGGGAGATGGTTTTCCTTCATTCATTGACAAATTGGACAGGAATAATTACCAAGCTTGGTCATTGAGAATGAAGACCTATCTACAAGGAAGAAGCTTATTTGGATACATATCAGGAGATGAGGAATTGCCCTCATTTAAAGCTAGAGGACTACCCACCAAGGATGAACATGAGAGACTCAACCAATGGTGTGCAAAAGATGCTTTGGCAAGGTCTTACCTTCTTAACTCTATATCTGATTTTCTTTTACCTCATGTAAGGAATTGTAAGACTTCCCAAGAGACTTGGGAAACCTTGTCAACATACTTTTCTTCCAACACAAGGGCTAGAAAGAATCAACAGTGGATTGAATTCACAACCCTTAGGAAGCAGCCCAAGCAATCAGTCTCAGAGTATGTGACAAAGATTAAAGATGTGGCAGACCAATTAGCAAGCATTGGAGAGGAGATTGAAGAGGAGCAAATAGTCAGGCAAGTAACAAATGGACTCAAGGCAGATGATAAGTGGGAAAGCTTTACCACTGCAATGGACCTCTACATGGATATGCATACCCCATATCTCACAACACTCATGGGCCAACTATTCAAACATGAAGCAAAGTTTACAAAGGAAGGAGATCAATCAAAAGGAAACAACCCCTCTGCTCTATATACTGATAAGAAAGTTAAGGATAAAAGTAAAGGGAAGAAGCAGGAAGAAGAAGGCTCTACCTCCCAAGCTAATTATGCAGGGAGAGGTAGATCTTCAAGAGGAAGAGGCAGAGGAGGTAAGTCAGGTAGGGGGAGACCCTACAACTCATCACCATGCAACATTTGTGGTTTGTCCAATCATACCACAGATGAATGCTACAAGAACTACAAGAATCAGAGAGGAAGAGGCTACTCAAGAGGTGGATACTCTCAAGGGAGAGGTAGATTCAACCAACACCAAGGCTACAATGGGTATAACAATCAATACAATAACAATTACAACCACAACCACAATGGTAATTACCAAGGTGGATTCACAAACAGAAGGGACTACAACAATTACACAGAGGAGCAAGATGACTCCCTATTGATCATGAATATGACCTCCAAGGCAGGTACAAATGATGATCATTTATTTTATATTGACTCAGGATGTTCTAACCATGTAGCTGGCAATATGGCACTAGTCTCTGATTTGGAAGAACCCAAGGGCAAACATCAGGTACAAACAGGTGATGATACTAAACACTCTGTTGTATAGATTGGAAATGTAAAGACATGTGATGGTAACCAGAACCTATTGAGCAGGGTACTCTATGTACCAACCATCACCAAGAATCTAATGAGTGTTGGTCAGATTGTGGAGAAAGGTTTGCAGGTCAGATTCACTCAACATGGAGCATTTGTGGAGGACCCAAGACATGGATTCAGAAGGATAGCCAAGGGAGAAAAATCAGGTAGATTGTTTACTTTTGAGCTAGAAGACACCAAGAACATTGCTTTGTATAATTACAAGGATCAAACACTTTCAGAATTAGAAATATGGCACAAGAGGTTAGGTCACATAGGTGAAAGAACCCTAAAGCAAATGTGCAGGGATTAATGTGTGCTTGGGATACCTAATGTATCCAAGCAACACATGATTTACAAGTGTGGAGCATGTCAGTTTGGTAAGTCTCACAGGTTGCCCTATTCAAGGAAAGGTTTCATACATGAAGACTACCTATTCTTGGTACACACAGATGTTTGGGGACCTAGCAAGGACCCTTCCATTTCAGGTTCAAGGTATTATGTGTCCTTCATTGATGACTATAGTAGATGGACCATTTTATACTTTATGAAACATAAAGATGAAGTGTTTAATTGTTTCAAGAGGTATCTTGCACTTGTTGAAAACCAAACAGGAAGAAGCTTGAAGAGGCTAAGGTCAGATGGTGGAGGAGAGTATTTCTCCAATGAGTTTGAAGATTTCTTGCAGGAAAGAGGCATCAAGAGGGAGATAACCACAAGGTACTCACCTGAACAAAATGGGGTAGCTGAAAGAAGGAATAGACTTATAGTAGAAACAGCTAGGTCTATGCTTAATGAAAAGAAGTTGCCAAATTATCTTTGGGCAGAGAGTGTATCCACAGCCACCTATCTCATTAACAGGTTGCCATCCAAATCACTTGATGGCATGACACCATATGAAGCTTGGCATGGTAAGAGACCTTCTCTGGATCATTGCAAAATCTTTGGTTGTGTAGCATATGTGCATATTCCCTCACAGGTAAGGGGAAAGCTAGACCCTAAAGCTGAAAAATGTATCTTCATTGGTTATGATTTGAACCAAAAGTGATACAGATTCTACAACCCAACCAATAAAGGCTTCAAGGTAAGCAGAGATGTCATCTTTGATGAGAATGACTCATGGTATGAGAGTGAATGCAGGAAGGTTAGTCTACCCTATGATATGGAAGAAGAGTTCCCAAGGCTCACAAAGGAGGAACCAATACAGAAAGAAGACTCAAGCTCAGATGATGATGATACAATTAACCTTGAGGAATTCAAGGCATGGAAGTCCAAAGGAAAGATGAAGATGAAGAAGCTAGAGGATATACCAGAATCCTCAACTCAAGCAATGAGGAGATCTCAGAGAGAAAGTAAGAAGCCTATCAGATATGGGTATGATACTTCTCTTGTAACCAAACATTCTGTATATCTTGCAAAGGATTTGTTGAATGAAGAACCAGGTACCTATGAAGAAGCAATCACCAAACCAGAATGGAAAGGAGCTATGGATGAAGAAATGGAAGCTCTCAAGGAGAGTGATACTTGGGACTTGGTACCCAAGAAGGACTCTATGAAGGTGATAGGATCCAGATGGATCTACAAGCTAAAGAGAAATTCAGATGGAACAATCAACAGGTACAAAGCTAGGTTGGTAGCCAAGGGTTTTGCACAAACCCGAGGTATTTATTATGAGGAGACATTTTCTCCTGTGGCTAAGATGCCAACTATCCGAATATTGGTGAGTGTAGCTCCATCAAAAAATTGCAACATGTACCAATTAGATGTCAAGAATGCTTTCTTGAATGGATGGATATCTGAAGAAGTCTACATGTCACAACCACCTGGCTATGAAGACCCCAAGAAGGTAAATTATGTTTGTAAATTGAAGAAGGCTCTATATGGATTGAAGCAGGCACCTAGAGCATGGAATTACAGGTTGACAACATATCTTCAAGACCAAGGATTTGTGATGAGTAAAGCTGATACTTCTCTGTTCATAAAGAGAAGTAGTACAGAGGTAATCTACTTGTGTGTTTATGTGGATGATATCATCATTACAGGTAATGATGTCAATGGGATTAGACACATCAAAGGTCAGATGATGAAAGAATTCAAGATTAATGATGTTGGATTATTGAAGTACTTCTTAGGTCTTGAGTTAGTCTACACCAACTCAGGTATATATATCACACAAAAGAAGTATGTACAAGATATGGTCAAGAAGTTTGGCTTGCAGGATGCAAAAGTCTCAACTACTCCAATGGAGGTCAACCTAAAGCTAAGTGCTCATGAAGGAGAAGAAGTCCAAGACATTACAGGATATCAAAGCATGGTAGGTAGTTTGAACTATGCTACCTTGACAAGAATTGACATAGCATATGGAGTTAGTGTGCTTAGTCAATTCATGCACAAACCAAGGGTACCTCACCTAGAGGCAGCAAAGAAGATCTTGAAGTATTTGAAGGGAACTCAGAACCATGGTTTGTACTTTCCTTATACCTCAGATATTGACATTAAAGTTTATTCAGATGCAGATTGGGCAGGATGCAAGGATGATAGGAGAAGCACATCAGGCTACATTTGTTTTGCAGGAGATAAACCTATTTCTTGGTCAGCCAAGAAACAACCTACAGTGGCATTGTCATCCACTGAAGCAGAGTATAGAGGGCTTGCCAATGCCACTCAAGAAGCTATCTGGTTAAAGCTCTTGTATAGAGAGTTAGGTCTATACACTAGACCACCAATCATTTTTGGAGATAACACTAGCTCTCTTCACCTTGCAGCTAATCCAATATATCATGCTAGAACCAAACACATAGAGGTTCATTACCACTATGTGAGAGAGAAGTTGCTTAGTAAAGACATTCAATTGACATATGTGTCTACTAATATGCAATGTGCAGATTTACTCACTAAAGCATTGGATGGAAACAAGCTATGCAGATTCAAATCCATGATTGGATTGCAGGATGTGATTGAAGACTAAAATTGAAGACTTGAGCCAAAGTTCTTGGCTTGAGGGGGAGCTGTTGGTGCATTTCAAGCCTTCACACTTGGCTTGGAACTTTGAAAGAATAGCTTGGACAAATTTCATCAAGGCCTTACTTGAAGGAAAGGGCATAGGAACCCATACCTATGATTTATTATCTCGTTACCCCTTGTAAAAGTCTAAATGACTTGGCATTATGTATACACACCTAACTGATTAGAGTCGTGGAATTTGGATGGTGTGATTGGAGAGAATATCTCCCTACTTTTAGAGGATAGATTCTAGGGAGCTTAGATTTGAATTTCAAATTTAAGTGATCACAAAACATCTATAAAAGATTATGTAAAAATGTCGCGTGTGTCACTCATTTTTGCTCACTTCCCGAGGCATTTTATTAGTGTAACTTATTGTGTGTGAGTGCTACTTCATAGCCTACACCACAACACCTCATTTAGCTATGCTTGTCAAGCTAATGAGTATGTACAATTACATCAATCAATAGAAGTATACACATTCACTATCTCTGTTGTCTCTGAGTCATCTACTCCAAGTCTGTCAACTTCAAAGGAGCATATCTCAAGATCTACTGAACCAAATCAAGTGATTCAAAGCACATTGGAACCAGCTCCAAGCATACTACATGCCTACAAAATTTCAAGGCCAAACATTCAGCCATCACGGAGAAATCTCGCTCGAAGTGCACACTGGTCTCTGTCTGCAGAATTCCTAAAAAGTCGGGGGTACACATAAGTTTGCTAAGTTGATTTCTCAGTGAGTAGTTTGTCATTTCTTCTCATTCCACTTGCAAATGGTAGCTTGTTAAGCTAACTTAATATGTCCAGAAGGAATTAGATCAATTATTAGTGTGATGGTCACACTGAGTGAAAGACTGAGCAGGTATCACTACAGAAATAGAAAGTTTTTCTTGATTTTTGAAGTGCCAAGTTATCTGTTTTGATTTGGTCATTACACATATCATTTGCAAAGTACATATATGCTTTCTTGGTATCATTTGAAAGCTTAAGGTGTGTACTAAGCATATCTGGAATCAAAGGAGGGCTGGTGTGAAGCAGGTTAAGCAGCACCAACTCAATCTTCTGTGTGCATCCATCCATCACTCCCAACAGTGGTATCAGAGCAAATAAGGTAAACATGGGAGATGGTTTTCCTTCATTCATTGACAAATTGGACAGGAACAATTACCAAGCTTGGTCATTGAGAATGAAGACCTATCTACAAGGAAGAAGCTTATTTGGATACATATCAGGAGATGCGGAATTGCCCTCATTTAAAGCTAGAGGACTACCCACCAAGGATGAACATGAGAGGCTCAACCAATGGTGTGCGAAAGATGCTTTGGCAAGGTCTTACCTTCTGAACTCTATATCTGATTTTCTTTTACCTCATGTAAGGAATTGTAAGACTTCCCAAGAGACTTGGGAAACCTTGTCAACATACTTTTCTTCCAACACAAGGGCTAGAAAGAATCAACTGTGGATTGAATTCACAACCCTTAGGAAGCAGCCCAAGCAATCAGTCTCAGAGTATGTGACAAAGATTAAAGATGTGGCAGACCAATTAGCAAGCATTGGAGAGGAGATTGAAGAGGAGCAAATAGTCAGGCAAGTAACAAATGGACTCAAGGCAGATGATAAGTGGGAAAGCTTTACCACTGCAATGGACCTCTACATGGATATGCATACCCCAGATCTCACAACACTCATGGGCCAACTATTCACACATGAAGCAAAGTTTACAAAGGCAGGAGATCAATCAAAAGGTAACAACCCCTCTGCTCTATATACTGATAAGAAAGTTAAGGATAAAAGTAAAGGGAAGAAGCAGGAAGAAGAAGGCTCTACCTCCCAAGCTAATTATGCAGGGAGAGGTAGATCTTCAAGAGGAAGAGGCAGAGGAGGTAAGTCAGGTAGGGGGAGACCCTACAACTCATCACCATGCAACATTTGTGGTTTGTCCAATCATACCACAGATGAATGCTACAAGAACTACAAGAATCAGAGAGGAAGAGGCTACTCAAGAGGTGGATACTCTCAAGGGAGAGGCAGATTCAACCAACACCAAGGCTACAATGGGTATAACAATCAATACAATAACAATTACAACCACAACCACAATGGTAATTACCAAGGTGGATTCAGAAACAGAAGGGACTACAACAATTACACAGAGGAGCAAGATGACTCCCTATTGATCATGAATATGACCTCCAAGGCAGGTACAAATGATGATCATTTATTTTATATTGACTCAGGATGTTCTAACCATGTAGCTGGCAATGTGGCACTACTCTCTGATTTGGAAGAACCCAAGGGCAAACATCAGGTACAAACAGGTGATGATACTAAACACTCTGTTGTAAAGATTGGAAATGTAAAGACATGTGATGGTAACCAGAACCTATTGAGCAGGGTACTCTATGTACCAACCATCACCAAGAATCTAATGAGTGTTGGTCAGATTGTGGAGAAAGGTTTGCAGGTCAGATTCACTCAACATGGAGCATATGTGGAGGACCCAAGACATGGATTTAGAAGGATAGCCAAGGGAGAAAAATCAGGTAGATTGTTTACTTTTGAGCTAGAAGACACCAAGAACATTGCTTTGTATAATTACAAGGATCAAACACTTTCAGAATTAGAAATATGGCACAAGAGGTTAGGTCACATAGGTGAAAGAACCCTAAAGCAAATGTGCAGGGATCAATGTGTGCTTGGGATACCTAATGTATCCAAGCAACACATGATTTACAAGTGTGGAGCATGTCAGTTTGGTAAGTCTCACAGGTTGCCCTATTCAAGGAAAGGTTTCATACATGAAGACTACCTAGACTTGGTACACACAGATGTTTGGGGACCTAGCAAGGACCCTTCCATTTTAGGTTCAAGGTATTATGTGTCCTTCATTGATGACTATAGCAGATGGACCATTTTATACTTTATGAAACATAAAGATGAAGTGTTTGATTGTTTCAAGAGGTATCTTGCACTTGTTGAAAACCAAACAGGAAGAAGCTTGAAGAGGCTAAGGTCAGATGGTGGAGGAGATTATTTCTTTAATGAGTTTGAAGATTTCTTGCAGGAAAGAGGCATCAAGAGGGAGATAACCACAAGGTACTCACCTGAACAAAATGGGGTAGCTGAAAGAAGGAATAGACTTATAGTAGAAACAGCTAGGTCTATGCTTAATGAAAAGAAGTTGCCAAATTATCTTTGGGCAGAGAGTGTATCCATAGCCACCTATCTCATTAACAGGTTGTCATCCAAATCACTTGATGGCATGACACCATATGAAGCTTGGCATGGTAAGAGACCTTCTCTGGATCATTGCAAAATCTTTGGTTGTGTAGCATATGTGCATATTCCCTCACAGGTAAGGGGAAAGCTAGACCCTAAAGCTGAAAAATGTATCTTAATTGGTTATGATTTGAACCAAAAGGAATACAGATTCTACAACCCAACCAATAAAGGCTTCAAGGTAAGCAGAGATGTCATCTTTGATGAGAATGACTCATGGTATGAGAGTGAATGCAGGAAGGTTAGTCTAACCTATGATATGGAAGAAGAGTTCCCAAGGCTCACAAAGGAGGAACCAATACAGAAAGAAGACTCAAGCTCAGATGATGATAATACAATTAACCTTGAGGAATTCAAGGCATGGAAGTCCAAAGGAAAGATGAAGATGAAGAAGCTAGAGGATATACCAGAATCCTCAACTCAAGCAATGAGGAGATCTCAGAGAGAAAGTAAGAAGCCTATCAGATATGGGTATGATACTTCTCTTGTAACCAAACATTCTGTATATCTTGCAAAGGATTTTTTGAATGAAGAACCAGGTACCTATGAAGAAGCAATCACCAAACCAGAATGGAAAGGAGCTATGGATGAAGAAATGGAAGCTCTCAAGGAGAGTGATACTTGGGACTTGGTACCCAAGAAGGACTCTATGAAGGTGATAGGATCCAGATGGATCTACAAGCTAAAGAGAAATTCAGATGGAACAATCAACAGGTACAAAGCTAGGTTGGTAGCCAAGGGTTTTGCACAAACCCGAGGTATTGATTATGAGGAGACATTTTCTCCTGTGGCTAAGATGCCAACTATCAGAATATTGGTGAGTGTAGCTGCATCAAAAAATTGGAACATGTACCAATTAGATGTCAAGAATGCTTTCTTGAATGGATGGATATCTGAAGAAGTCTACATGTCACAACCACCTGGCTATGAAGACCCCAAGAAGGTAAATTATGTTTGTAAATTGAAGAAGGCTCTATATGGATTGAAGCAGGCACCTAGAGCATGGAATTACAGGTTGACAACATATCTTCAAGACCAAGGATTTGTGATGAGTAAAGCTGATACTTCTCTGTTCATAAAGAGAAGTAGTACAGAGGTAATCTACTTGTGTGTTTATGTGGATGATATCATCATTACAGGTAATGATGTCAATGGGATTAGACACATCAAAGGTTAGATGATGAAAGAATTCAAGATTAATGATCTTGGATTATTGAAGTACTTCTTAGGTCTTGAGTTAGTCTACACCAACTCAAGTATATATATCACACAAAAGAAGTATGTACAAGATATGGTCAAGAAGTTTGGCTTGCAGGATGCAAAAGTCTCAACTACTCCAATGGAGGTCAACCTAAAGCTAAGTGCTCATGAAGGAGAAGAAGTCCAAGACATTACAGGATATCAAAGCATGGTAGGTAGTTTGAACTATGCTACCTTGACAAGAATTGACATAGCATATGGAGTTAGTGTGCTTAGTCAATTCATGCACAAACCAAGGGTACCTCACCTAGAGGCAGCAAAGAAGATCTTGAAGTATTTGAAGGGAACTCAGAACCATGGTTTGTACTTTCCTTATACCTCAGATATTGACATTAAAGTTTATTCAGATGCAGATTGGGCAGGATGCAAGGATGATAGGAGAAGCACATCAGGCTACATTTGTTTTGCAGGAGATAAACCTATTTCTTGGTCAGCCAAGAAACAACCTACAGTGGCATTGTCATCCACTGAAGCAGAGTATAGAGGGCTTGCCAATGCCACTCAAGAAGCTATCTGGTTAAAGCTCTTGTATAGAGAGTTAGGTCTATACACTAGACCACCAATCATTTTTGGAGATAACACTAGCTCTCTTCACCTTGCAGCTAATCCAATATATCATGCTAGAACCAAACACATAGAGGTTCATTACCACTATGTGAGAGAGAAGTTGCTTAGTAAAGACATTCAATTGACATATGTGTCTACTAATATGCAATGTGCAGATTTACTCACTAAAGCATTGGATGGAAACAAGCTATGCAGATTCAAATCCATGATTGGATTGCAGGATGTGATTGAAGACTAAAATTGAAGACTTGAGCCAAAGTGCTTGGCTTGAGGGGGAGCTGTTGGTGCATTTCAAGCCTTCACACTTGGCTTGGAACTTTGAAAGAATAGCTTGGACAAATTTCATCAAGGCCTTACTTGAAGGAAAGGGCATAGGAACCCATACCTATGATTTATTATCTCGTTACCCCTTGTAAAAGTCTAAATGACTTGGCATTATGTATACACACCTAACTGATTAGAGTCGTGGAATTTGGATGGTGTGATTGGAGAGAATATCTCCCTACTTTT
>CM035408.1:27262020-27269520 GCA_020310875.1 Ceratopteris richardii | reverse complement strand
TCTCTATCCTCTTCACATTTAACTTTTCAACATGAATAAAGCAAAAAGCACCCAAAATAGACATTTTGATGCTAGAACCAATTCAATTTTTCTGGAACCATGCAATGAAGTCACTTTTACTTAGTTCTCAAGAGGATCAATTCAACATTACATTACTCAAGGCATATAAATATAGTTACAATGACCATCTTCCAGATGAAGACTGGCATAATTACATACAATTTGTACATCAATAAATCTTCCAACATATGTTGGTTACACATTAGATTACAATCTTACATTCCAAAAATATAAGGGCATATTGCATGTTCCATAATGGCATTTTTTGCTCTCTCCTTGATCAAGATGACCCAAGCATATGGATAGTCTGACAAGTTCAACTCAGGGTTGCAAAACCTGCTTTCCAAGAACCTTACTGCATTTGCAATCACTTTCCAGTCACACGAGGTGTTGTATTTCTGTAATGGCACATGTATTTGAATGTATCCAAACCTTTTTTCTTCTTTCAATGAAGGAATTCCTAGAATGTTTTGATCAATATGCATTTTGAGAAGCTTAGCAGCACTGCAAGGTAAACTTAAATTTAGAATGGATGGCAAGGCTTTAAAATAGAAACACAACAAAACGTATGGCGAGGCTTACACTTTGGAGTTTCCATGTTGTGATTGGAGAGAATTCCTTGCTGTCTTCTTTGTCCTAGCCATAACCTACAAAAAAAAGATTATTATCATCATATAAATAGGACTTTTACTAGAGAAAAACAAATCATGGATCAGTAAGGATTAATATTAGGACATGGATCAATTACACAAAAAAAGATTACATCCTTCATATTTGCAATGTCTTGTACCCCTTTGGGCAATAAATATGTGTATCTATGTACATTTCATGAGTAATAAGCTTTGAAAAGAAATATATTTAATAGAAATAACTCGAAACACAAGCAGAAACAAAGCATGAGACACGACCAATCCAAGCGATTAGGGTCATCAAAGAATATCGGATGGGTCTAATCGCTTGCATTGGTCCTAGTTGCTTGAATTGGTCATGTCCAAAGGAGGTCATCTTGAAGCTTAGATTGCATGTGAACATTTGTATCTTATTATTGGTTAAGAATTTTAAGAAAATAATGCAACCATTGCGTCCGGAACGTGCCAAAACCCTAAGATTGACTGTCTATTTGCATGATTTTGATACTCGGAGGTCTTGATAAGCCTTTTTGTATTGATTTCCAGACACGACCGATGCAAGCGATTAGGCCCATCCAACATTTTCAGATGAGCCTAATCGCTTGCATTGGTCGTGTCCTACATTAATGCACAAATAGGCTCATCAAGACCTCTCAATATCAGAATCATGCAAATAGACAGTCAATCTTAGGGTTTTGGCACGTTTCGGATGCAATGGTATCATTAGTTTCTTGAAATTCTGAGCCAATAGTAAGATAGGGAAATTCATGACCGATGCAAGCGAAATAAGCCAACTTGCACAAAAAAGAGTTTAAAAGCTTGGAACAAATTTTAAACGCAGAAAAACTAATTAAAAAAGCTTTCACAAAGCACTCAAGAAACATGACCGATACAAGCGATTAGGGTCATCGGGAAATCCTCGAATGTCCTTAATCGCTTGTATCGGTCGTGTTGTAAAATAATTGATCATGATGACCCTAAACCCTCACACAAAATGTGGTCTATGGAAAGTTTTGAAAAGCATGTAAAAACTCGAAGACAACGGCAAGTTGATGGTAGCAAGGAGTTTCACAAAAAATGAAAAAAGTGAATAGAAGAGCTTAAATAGGTCTCTGGGATGATTTGACCATTGGTGACACATGGCAATGTGTGATTGGTCTATGTCATCTAGCCGTTGCGAATCCCAATGTTACAATGCCACGTGGCATCATTTGAGTGGGCCATGTCATCTAGCCGTTGTGATTCCCAACGTCTTTTGCCACGTGGCACTCACTTATTGGTCCACGTCATGTGACCGTTACCCGGTCCTTCTCGACTATAAATACGGGTCCCGTTCACCATTTCACATTTTCAACCTTCATAGAATTTCTCTCTTCATCACCCATGCATACTTGTGCTACATACCCGATACGACTGATACAAGCGATTACATGCGTTTGACCTACCTTTGACTAGCTTATTTCGCTTGCATTGGTCATGAACTTCCCTATCTTACTATTGGCTCGGAATCAAGAACCTAATGCTACCATTGCATCCGGAGGAACATGCCAAAACCCTAAGATTGACTGTCTATTTGTATGATTCTGATATGGAAAGGTCTTGATGAGCCTATTTGTGCATGAATCTAGGACATGACCAATGCAAGTGATTAGGCTCATCTGGAAATGTTGGATGGGCCTAATCGCTTGCATCGGTCGTGTCTGGAAATCAATACAAAAAGGCTTATCAAGACCTCTGGGTATCGAAATCATGCAAATTCTGATATGGAAAGGTCTTGATGAGCCTATTTGTGCATGAATCTAGGACATGACCAATGCAAGCGATTAGGCTCATCTGGAAATGTTGGATGGGCCTAATCGCTTGCATCGGTCGTGTCTGGAAATCAATACAAAAAGGCTTATCAATGACTGTCTATTTGTATGATTCTGATATGGAAAGGTCTTGATGAGCCTATTTGTGCATGAATCTAGGACATGACCAATGTAAGCGATTAGGCTCATCTGGAAATGTTGGATGGGCCTAATCGCTTGCATCGGTCGTGTCTGGAAATCAATACAAAAAGGCTTATCAAGACCTCTGGGTATCGAAATCATGCAAATTCTGATATGGAAAGGTCTTGATGAGCCTATTTGTGCATGAATCTAGGACATGACCAATGCAAGCGATTAGGCTCATCTGGAAATGTTGGATGGGCCTCACATCTGTATGTCATGTGTTGACCTGCAATGTTAGGCAACCCAAGCACTGAATCATTATTGATCATATCTTTGATACCTCTTTCATTAAAGTGTCCAAGTCTTTTGTGCCAAAGATCCAATTCTGACATCTTTTGCTCTCCATATGTGAACATAGCATGTCCAACATTTCCTTGTACCTTCAATGTGAAGAGCCTTCCTTCTTTCTTTCCTGTAACAACCTGTTTATACCCTTGACTAGGGTCTTCAACATAAACTCCATCATTGGTGAACCTTACCTCATATCCTTTTTCCACAATTTGACCTACACTGATCAAATTCTTTGGAATTGTGGGAACATAAAGTACCTTACTCAGAAGAGTGCTCCCATCCTTAGCTTTGACTGAACCAATTGACTTTACCTTATGCTTTGTATTATCACTTGTCTGAACTGTATGATTAATTGCATTATGATCTAGGTCAGTCATCAAAGCAATATTTCCACTCAAATGATTACTACATCCTGAATCAATATAGAATACTCTCATATCCTCATGTGGGGTTTCACATGTATTCATAATGAGAGTTGAATCCTCCCTCTGATCTGATGCATAGTTGTAATAGGTGTTGTTGTAGGATTGGTTTTGAAAGCTTCTTCCTCCACCTCTTCCAAAAGAGTTCCTACCACCTCTACTTCTGAAATTTCCTCTCTGAAATCTACCACCTCTTGCTCTTTGATTAAAATTTTGATAATTGCCATTGTTCTGATTATTATGCCAACAATCATGAGAGAGATGATTGGTCTTACCACATATCCAACAAGCTCTTGTGTTGTCCTTGTTGTTTCTGCCTCTTCCTCTACTTCTTCCATTTCCTTTGCCTCTCATAAAGTTTGCTTGATTTGAAGTACCTTCTTCTTCACCTGATTGTTGCTTTCCTTTGTTAGCTTTCTTCTTGTCTTTAGAGTACATTGCATGACCTGCACTCTTATCAACATCTCCTTTGACATCATTCTCAAAAGTTAGCATATGACCTAACAATTGATTCAAATCAGGAGTAAAATGATCTAGTGAAAGTTCTATGGATAAAATGAAAGGCTTCCACTTCTCATCTCCTCTTAGCCCTGTGAGTATTTGTCTTACCAATTTGTCTTCTTCAATGTCTTCATCCACTGCTCCTAGAGAATCTGCAATGTCCTTCATCTTTGTCACATAATCAGAAATTGATTGTGAGGCCTTCTTCTTGAATGTAGTAAATTCTGCCCATAGTGAAGCCTTCCTTGATTTGGTTGTGTTTTGGAAATGCTCCTCCAAAGCATTCCAAATGTCACATGCACTTTCAAGTCCTCTAATATGAGGAAGTAGGTAATCATTAACTGCCATGTAAATTATGCTCCTTGCTTGAGCATCCTTCTTCATCCAATTCTTCAAGTCTGCAAGCTCCTCTCTAGTTGGAATACTAGGATCTCTGAATTCTGGCTTTTCTTCATCTCCTGTGATGTATCCTATCAGATCTTTGCTCATAAGATGAGCTTCCATCCTCATAGACCAAGCTGGATAGTTCTCTCTATCCAACTTTTCAATTTGGAGACTATCTCCCATCCTTGCTTCACCTGTAGTCTCAAAGCTTTAACCTTTACAAGAAATAAATGTACCTTCACTTCAAACCTTACTCCTTCTGTTCCTTTTGATAGCTTCAATGTGTCTACCTTCAAGTTTTCTTCAACCTTTATCCTTCTGCACCTTCAAGATGTAAAGATTTGTATTTCTGCAGTAGTCGGAGTCTTCTTCACTTCAATTTTGACACAACCTGCTCTGATACCACTGATGGAGACTGTTAATCTCCAAAAGAACAAGTTAACCTTGAATTTAGATCACCTCTATATCAAGATCAACTTCAGACTCCACCAACTTTAGAGATTATTCACCAATTTATCAGAAAATTGATTATTCTGAAAAATTCAACTTCTCAAAAAAGTCTGCTGCAGATTAATCCTTAATTGACTAATCATTTGTGTAAAGTTTTTTTATAAAACTTTGTAGACTTCTTCGCCTTAAGGTTGCGCACCTTCTCCAACTTAAATCTCTGCAAATGGTTTAGTATACTCTGAGAAATCATACAAACAAGTTACCTATGTGTGAAACACCTTCTCTGTAATAGCGACTTTGACACCTGCAACTTCTTAACTACAGCTCTCACAATGTCGAACCCGTTTGATCAAGATCTTTTAGCCATAGATGGCTTACCTTCCAACTTAGATTTTAAGCCCTCACTTGTGTAAAACTTTACACCACACACTGAGTAATGTTCATTTCTCTGAACATGAAATCTGCGCCAGTTTTGTCGACTCTCAGAACATTTTCACATATGAATGTTCCTAGACTAAATTCTCTCAACCTGATTACAATTATCCTCTCAAACTCTAGCCATAGATAGATTAGCTATGGACTTAGATACGTGCAGAAAGATTTCACAAAAGATTAAACACAGAAGGAGCAGACAGCAAAACATCGGGCGCAAGTTTTCCTTGATTTCTCAGAAAAATTACAACTAAGTGAAGTTGATGATTTCAACTCACATCACATGTGTCTAATGACACTCACTACTCCTCATTTCTTCCTTCCTATTCTCTATTCTTCTTCTGATCTATTTGCCCCGACATTTCCAACATATTTATAGATGAATATATACAAGTGTATGACTAAAACAAAAGTATAAGTCAGCTAATGTACATATGTGTACACATCTTTGGATTTCTGAATATGTCCTTCCTTCAACCTTCTGAACTTTTTCTTCTCTTGACTTCTTGACTTCATTTCTTCATAATCCTTCAATTTATGATTGCCATGCACCAACATGGATAGATAGATAGATAGATAGATAGATAGATAGATAGATAGATAGATAGATAGATAGATAGATAGATAGATAGATAAGATAGCTAGATAGATGGATAGATAGATAGCTAGATAGACAGATAGACAGACAGATAGATGGATAGATAGATAGATAGATAGATAGATAGATAGATAGATAGATAGATAGATAGATAGATAGATAGATAGATAGATAGATAGATAGATAGATAGATAGATAGATAGATAGATAGATAGATAGGTAGGTAGATAGATAGATAGATAGATATATAGATAAATAGATAGATAGATAGACAGATAGATAGATAGATAGATAGATAGATAGATAGATAGATAGATAGATAGATAGATACATACATACATGTTGATGTATGAAACACCACAAGAAATGAATTAATGTGACACTAGAACACCTCTATGGTCACCATTAACTCATTGCCACTCCAAACTTTGAGAAATGATAGCCTAAAGTGAGAACTTTGCTTCTACAGAAATTCCTAGTCACCAAAATGACATACCTTCAGTATTTTGCTAATTTCTCCTAGCTCAAGTATTATTTCTCAATGAAACTTTCTAGGATAAAACTAGAAGAGTAGAGCTTTCCAACAAGCTATCATATGCATCAAACGGATCTCTAGAACTCAAGTTATGGCCTTCACAAGATGACCATGTATGACCTTCCAAAATTGGAAATTTTTGCCTGTTTTAGTATTTCTGGGTGTCTAAATATAAAAATTCGATGCCTAGCATCGAATTTCAGTCAAGGTCGATGCCGGGCATTGCCTTTGAGCTTTTTTAGGCCCTTTTTGTGCACCAGAAATACTCTCTTTTACACACACATGAAGAAGACCACTTGTATGCTAGAAGTCGATGTCGAGCATCCACTTTATGCTGAAACTCGATGCCAGGTATCGAGTTGCTCCACAAACTTCATGTTTTTAAAAGATTCAACAACAGTTAACACACAGAGAATGGAAATAATGACTTATCAGCCAAGACTCGATGCCAGACATCGAATTGCTCAGAAAACTTGAACTTTTGAATTCATCACATAGTAGGCAAGCATGGAGATGATGGAGAGAGACTCATACACAGAACTTTACTCAGTTCTTTCTCATAGCTATGAAAACTCAGAAGTTTTACAGATGCTTTCTCACTCAGAGAAGCCCGACTATACTCAGTCGTATAAAATGAACTCCTTCTTCTACTTCTTCTCTCTCACTCTCTCTCTCTGCGTCAGTTGATACAAACTAACTTATATAGATTTTCGTATTCTCGTGATTTTAAAAAACTTCTAGAACTAAAGTGAACTAAGTTTACAAATATGATACACTTGTGAATTTGTCCCTTCACATAGACATGGTGTTTTCTTCCTAAGATTTGACCTTCAAATATATGTCCAATTAGTGAGTGTTTCTCCAACAGCTCCCCCTCAATCACTAATTGACATTCCCTGTTTCTTCATATCATCTTCTTTTCTTTTACTCCTACCATGCTTTTGAATCTGCTGGTCTTCACACCATCCAAGCTCTTTGTCATTATGTCTGCTAACTGATCTTTAGTAGAAATGTACTCCACTTCAATCCCCTTCTCCATTATCTTTTCTCTGAGAAAATGATACTGTATCTCTATGTGCTTAGTCCTTGCATGAAATACTGGATTTGCTGCAAGATAAAGTGAGCTCATATTATCTCCATGTATTGTAGGTGTACCTTGATCAATGCCTAAGCTCTTGAACAATGTCTGCATCTATATGACTTC
>CM035408.1:27179520-27234520 GCA_020310875.1 Ceratopteris richardii | reverse complement strand
GATTCTTCAAGTACCTCTCTTGTGTAAAATATACTCCATATTGAGTATATACAATCTGCATTCCTAAGAAATAAGATAAGTTTCCCAAATCACTTATCTTAAACTCCTTCTCTATTTGTTTCTTAAGCTCATTGATTCCTTGAGCATCTGTACGTGTGACAATAATATCATCAACATAAATACACATGTATATGTATCCATTTTGACTTGCCTTCACTAGCAAGCTACTATCTGCCTTTGATGCTTGAAATCCACAATCATTCAAGAACTTAACAAGCCTGTAATTCCATGCTCTTGGAGCCTGCTTCAACCCATACAAAGCTCTCTTGAGCTTACACACATAATTTGATCCAATTGAATCCATGAAACCTTCTAGTTGCTCCATGTACACTTCATCTGCAATATATCCATTCAGAAATGCATTCTTCACATCTAATTGTGGTAACTTCCATCCTTTACAAGCAGCAATAGCAATCAATGATCTAATTGTAGACATCTTAGCAACAGGACTAAAGGTTTCATCATAATCTACCCCATAATTTTGGGCATAACCTTTGACCACAACTCTAGCCTTGTATCTAGACACCTTAACATTTGCAAATTTTCTTGTTTTATACACCCACTTACATCCAATGACTTTCTGATTCTTTGGTCTTGGCACCAATTCCCATGTTTCATTTTCAAGTAGAGCATCATACTCTTCTTGCATTGCCTTCTCCCAATTCTGTTTACCTTTAGCTTCTTCATATGTGATTGGATCCTCTTCTGTCTTCACAATGTAAGCATAATCTTTTGTTGTTAAGAAAGATGTATCATAGCTATGCCTGATAGGCTCTTTTCTTTCCCTTGAGGATGTTCTGACCTCTGCACTTCTTGAAGTCTCGGTCACATTTGATTCTGGATCAAATCTTGGCCCATCTTCAACATTATCCTGCAATTTACTTTTATAATCAACATCATCAATATCTTCTTCATACACATTTACTTTGGCCTTCCCTTTCCTTTGTATTTCTTCAACACCTGCATAATCATTTGTTCACCCTGTATACCATGTGCTTTGCTCATCAAATGTAACATCTTTGGTAATAAGAACTTGCTTTGTGGATGGACTCCACAATCTGTAACCCATCTGTCTATCATCATACCCAATAAACACATACTTCTCTGCTTTGGGTTCTAGCTTATGTCTCAATTGTGAAGGAACATAAGCATATACCTTCCTTCCTTTTTACCTGCAATGATGTTTCTATATCCTTGATTTGGATCTTGCACATAGACACCATCATTTGTGAATTTGACTTCATATCCCTTCTCCACAATTTGCCCTACACTTATCAAGTTCTTAGGAATATTAGGAACATAAAGTACCTTGCTCAAGAGTGTACTTCCATTCTTTGTCTTCACTGATCCAATACTTTCCACCTTATGCTGGGTGTTGTCACCTGTTTGAACTGTATATCCATTCACCTTTGCTTCCATATCAGTCATCAGTGATATATTGCCACTCAGATGATTGCTACATCCTGAGTCAATATAAAACACCCTTTGGTCTTCTCCTACTGATTCATGAGTTGCATTCAAGATAAGAGTCATATCATCCTTTTGATCTGATGCATAATCATAATAATTGTTGTTGTAGGACTGAGATTGAAAACTTCTTCCACCTCCTCTAGCATATGATGTCCTACCACGTCTTCCTTTGACGTTGCCTCTTTGATTTCTGCCTCCTCTACCTCTTTGATTGAAGCTCTGGTTATTACTTCCACCATTTTGATTGTTATACCAACAACCATTTGCCAAATGATTGGTTCTGCCACAAATCCAACAAGCTTTAGTATTATCTTTGTTCTTACCTCCTCTTCCTTTACCTGTGAAATTCATCTTTCCTTTTGTAAAGTTAGCTTGAATTGAGGTCCCTTCATCATGAGTTGACTGCTTCCCTTTTCCATTCTTTTTCTTGTCCTTGGAGTACATAGCTTGGCTTGCACTCCTATCATTGTCTCCCTTAAGTCCTCCTCAAAAGTTAGCATGTGTCCTAGCAATTGATTAAGATCAGGAGTAAAGTGATCAAGTGACAATTCTATGGACAATATGAAAGGCTTCCACTTCTCATCACCTCTCAGACCTGTAAGTATTTGCCTTACCAACTTATCCTCTTCAATGTCTTCATCTACTGCTCCCAAGCTATCTGCAATATCTTTCATCCTTGCCACATAATCAGAAATTGATTGTGAACTCTTCTTCTTGAAAGTTGTGAATTATGCCCATAATGAGGACCTCCTTGACTTGGTTGTGTTTTGGAAATGCTCTTCCAAAGCATTCCACGCATCTGTTGCACTTTCTAATCCTCTGATGTGAGGTAGAAGATAATCATTTACAGCCATGTAAATGATGCTCCTAGCTTGAGCATCCTTTCTCATCCAATTCTTCAAATCTGCAAGCTCTTCCCTAGTTGGAATACTAGGATCTGCAAACTTAGGCTTTTCTTCTTCTCCTGTAATGAATGCCATCAAATCTTTGCTCATAAGATGTGCCTCCATCCTCATGGACCAAGCTGGATAGTTCTCCCTATCTAACTTATCAATCTGCAAGCTTTCTCCCATCTTTGATCTTCTGTGTCTGCAATTACTATGATTTATGATAATAGAATGTACCTTGGATACGAAGCTTTAATCCTTCTTGATCCTTTGAACTCGTACTTGATTCTCCTTCACGTTTTCTTTCAATCTTTGATCCTGTGCTCCTTTAATTTGAAAAAACTTCAATGTCTGCAATAATCGGAACTTCCAATACTCTTTACTTCACTTCTATTGCACCTTCTGCTCTGATACCACTGTTGGAGACCTCTTCATCTCCAAAGGTTTGATATATACTCATCTAAGTGTTGGTGCATTTTACCCAAGCCTACATGCTTGATATGCTTGATATTATCCTCATTTGTAAGTCACATGAGTAGTCATGTGAACACCTCTTGTAAAAGAGTTCTTTTTTATCTCTTGTAATTTGAAAAAGAAAAAGGAAAAGGATGGCTTACCTCATCCATGATGTAAACGTAAAGTCGTGGCTCTAACTACCTAAAACCACAAATTTTTGAGCTGAGGGAATATCTCCTAACTTTGGGGATCACTTTTAGGTGGAGCCATTCGAATTCGAATTCAAAACTCCCTCCAAGAATAGCTATAAAAAGAGCAAGAAGGAAGAGGCGATTACCAAGCCTTGTATGTGACCACTTCATGTCATTTTGTAGAGATTGAAGAGCTTACTCCATAGCTCTATCATTCTTCTCCCATTGTGAAAAGATTCATTGCCAATGTGGTTGTAATCATATGTGAATCTATACATCTATCACCATTTACTTCTCTGTTTTGTTCTCTGCTATACTCACTCAGAGCAGTACCTTCAGAAGGTCATATCTCGAGTTATACTCATTCTTTTTTCGTGTTTTAACTTGCATTGGATAGATCTCACTGTCTAGTTTATGCCTATAAATTTTCATGGTCATTGAATTAATAGTTTTGAAGCTATTAGCAATTTAATGCTCACTGGTCTATCTCTGCAGAGCCCCGAGAATTGTGGGCATGTTCCAGAAATTGATAAATCTTGTTCTCAGTGCTCAGTCCATCATTTGAAGTGTTTTAACTTGGAATAGCAAGCTTGTTAAGTCTATTTGCTATGCCCAAAAGGAATTCTTCTAATTCCTACCAGGTTGAGAGCACTGTTCATTTTTGCCAGCAGGTGTATGTCCAAAAATAGCAAGTTTTGGGAGCTAGTCATTTTGCAACTAGTCTGTCTTGACGTAAACTTGGGATACATGTTCCAAAGTACTTGGCTGATATTTTGGTGGATTTAGGAAGCTCAAAGAGTCTACTAATCAACTCTGAAGTCTCAGTTGGCTGGTGTGAATCTGGTTGTAGCGGCACCTACTCATCTTTGGATTGCATCCACCATCTCTCTTCACAGTGGTATCAGAGCATAGTCAAGCAACATGGGAGATGGATTTCCATCAACAGTTGACAAATTGGATCGAAAAAACTACCCGGCATGGTCTCTAAGGATGGAGGCTTACCTTCAAGGGAGGAATTTATATGGATTCATATCCGGAGATGAAGCAATGCCAACCATGAGGAACAAAGGGCAACCATCACATGAAGAAGTGGAAGGACTTTCGAATTGGTGTTCGAAGGATGCACTTGCAAGGTCCTATATTCTAAACTCAATCTCTGATTTTCTTTTACCTCATTTCAAGGGATGCAAGACATCAAGAGAGACCTGGAATGCACTTGCTTCTTTCTTCTCTTCCAACACTCGAGCAAGGAAGAACCAATTGTGGATGGAGTTCACAACAATGAAGAAAAGCCCGAAGCAAAATGTGATTGATTATGTCACAAAGATGAAGGAGATTTCCGACCAACTTGGAAGCATTGGAGAGGTAATTGAAGAGGAGAAAATCATTAGACAAATCATAAATGGAATCAAAGCGGACGTCAAGTGGGAGTCATTCACAACAGCCATGGATTTATACATGGATATGCATGTACCCGACCTCAACACACTCATGGGCCAACTCTTCACTCATGAAGCAAATATTAGCAAAGGTGGTGAGTCCTCAAGAGGTAATCAAACTTCTGCCTTATATTCTGATAAAGCTAAGGTCAAGGACAAGTCAAAGAATAGGAAGAATGAAGATGAAGGTAGCTGTTTCCAAGCAAACTTTGCAGGTAGAGGAAGAGCTAGAGGAAGAGGCAGAGGTGGAAAGCAAGGCAGGGGGAGATTCCAATCATCTCAATCTTGCAACATATGTGGCTTATCTAACCATACTACTGAAGAATGTGTTAGGAATCCAAGGAACTCAAGAGGAAGAGGATTCAATAGAGGTGGCTATGGATCAAATAGAGGCAGATACAATGGAGGCTACAACAACAACAACTACTACAACAACAATTGCAACAACAACAACTATCAAAGTGGCCATAGAGGAAGAAGAGATTACAATAACTATGCAGAGGACCAAAGTCAAGAAGATTCATTATTGATTATGAATCTATCAGCGAAGAAGGGTAAGGATGATGATCACATATTTTACATTGATTCGGGATGCTCAAACCATGTGGCAGGAAATGTGGCTTTACTTTCTGATTTGGGAGATCCTCATAACAAGCATGAAGTGCAGACAGGAGATGACACAAGGCACTCAGTGGAGAAGATAGGTAATGTGAAGACATCAGATGGGAATATGAACCTCTTAAGCAAAGTCTTGTATGTCCCTACAATTACCAAAAATTTAATAAGTGTTGGACAGATTGTTGAAAAAGGATTGCAGGTTAGATTCAACCGATTTGGAGCATATGTTGAAGACCCAAGGCAAAGCTTTAGAAGGATTGCCAAAGGAGAAAAGACAGGAAGGCTTTTCACTTTTGAAGTGGAAGATACAAAGAACATAGCTTTGTTTAGCTATGGATCTCAAACTCTTACAGAGTTGGAGATATGGCACAAAAGACTTGCTCAAATTGGTGAGAGGACACTCAAACAAATTTGCAGGGACCAACACATGATTTATAAGGTAGTGTACTTGGTTTGCCTAATATCACAAGGCAACACATGATTTATAAGCGTGAAGCTTGTCAATGCGGCAAGGCTCAGAGACAACCTTTCAATAAGAAAGGATATATGCATCAAAATCCTTTGGATCTAGTGCACACGGATGTGTGGGGTCCAAGTAAGGAGCCATCTATATCAGGCTCAAGATATTATGTGTCTTTCATAGATGATTGTAGCAAGTGGACCATTCTATTTTTCATGAAGCACAAGGATGAAGTGTTTAATTGCTTTAAGAAGTATATTGCTCTTGTTGAAAACCAAACAGGTAGGACTTTGAAAAGACTCAGATCAGATGGTGGAGGAGAATACTTCTCTTCTGAATTTGATGCCTTCTTGCATGAAAGAGGCATTAAAAGGGAAGTCACTACAAGGTATACACCCGAACTCAATGGTGTAGCAGAGAGGAGGAATAGAGCTATTGTCGAAGCTGCAAGGTCCATGCTCAACGAAAAGGGATTGCCAAACTACCTATGGGCAGAGGCTGTGTCTACAGCCACATATCTCATAAATAGACTTCCATCTAAGTCACTAGATGGAACCACTCCATATGAAGTGTGGAATGGAAGAAGACCTAGTCTAGAGCATTGTAAAATCTTTGGATGCTTAGCCTATGCTCACATTCCTTCTCAAGTAAGAGGGAAATTGGATCCCAAGGCAGAGAAGTGTGTATTCATTGGTTATGATCAAAAGCAAAAAGGATATAGATTGTACAATCCAACCAATAAAGGATTTTCTGTGAGTAGAGATGTAATTTTTGATGAAAACAAATCATGGTTTGATGATGACAGGAAAGTGAAGCTGCCATATGACTTGGATGAAGATTTTCCATCACTTCAACCAAAGGAGCCAAAGCAGATTGAAGAAAGTGATTCGGAGATTGACCTAGAAGACTTGGAAAAACTAAAGCTATGGAAGAACAAAGGTAAAGCAAAGATGCAGGATGCTACATATGGACCCGAGAGCTCACATCAACCACTTAGAAGGTCTTCAAGGGAGAAGAAGAAAGCAGAGAGGTTTGGTTATGATACTTCTTTGGTCACCAAGCAATCCATCTACATTGCAAAGGATTCAACCAATGAAGAACCTACCACATTCGAAGAAGCACAAAGCAAGAAATCTTGGAGAGATGCAATGGATGAAGAAATGGAAGCCTTGAAGGAGAATGACACTTGGGAGCTTGTACCTAACAAGCCATCTATGAAGGTAATTGGATCTTGATGGATATACAAAATCAAGAGGAATCCAGATGGAAGTATAAATAGACACAAAGCAAGGTTAGTTGCCAAAGGGTTTGCTCAAACCCATGGTATTGATTATGAGGAGACTTTCTCTCCTGTTGCAAAAATGCCTACAATTAGGGTTCTCATAAGTCTTGCTGCATCTAGAAATTGGAATCTCTATCAACTTGATGTAAAGAATGCTTTCTTGAATGGATGGATTTCTGAGGAAGTGTATATGGCACAACCTCCTGGATATGAGGATGCACATCATCCTAACTATGTATGAAAACTAAAGAAAGCTTTGTATGGATTGAAGCAAGCTCCAAGAGCTTGGAATTTCAGATTGGTGACTTATTTGCAGGACCAAGGATTCAAAGCTAGCAAGGCAGATACCTCTTTGTTCATAAAGAGGAATGGATCTGAAGTGATCTATTTATGTGTGTATGTTGATGATATTATTATCACAGGCAATGATCTTGAAGGAATCAAACAGGTAAAGAGTCAAATGAAGGAGGAGTTCAAAATAAGTGACCTCGGACCACTCACTTATTTTCTTGGATTGGAGTTAATCTACACAGGTTCAAGTATATACATCACACAAAGGAAGTATGTGCATGACATGCTCATCAAGTTCAAGATGGAAAATACCAAGTGTGCAGGTACACCTATGAGCAAAATCATAAGCTTAGTGCTTATGAAGGAGAGCCAATTGAAGACATCACAAGCTATCAAAGCTTGGTTGGAAGTTTGAACTATGCAACACTCACAAGGGTGGATATATGCTATAGTGTTAGCATATTGAGTCAGTTTATGCATAAGCCGAGAAGACCACATATGGAAGCGGCCAAGAGAGTCCTCAAGTACCTAAAGGGGACCATGAATGAAGGTTTGTTTTATTCATATACTTCAGATATTGAGCTAAAGGTCTACTCAGATGCAGATTGGGCCGGATCTAAAGATAATAGAAGAAGCACATCAGGATATATATCATTCATAGGTTCAAAAATCATTTCTTGGTCATCGAAGAAGCAACCAACCATGGCATTATCTTCTACCGAAGCCGAATATAGAGGTTTGGCTAATGCAACTCAAGAAATCATGTGGTTAAAGTCTTTGTACACAGAACTTGGACTTCATTCTTCAACACCTCACATTTTTGGTGACAACACAAGCTCACTACATCTAGCAGCTAATCCGGTATACCATGCTAGAACCAAGCATATTGAAGTCCACTACCATTATGTAAGGGAGAAGCTAATGAGCAAGGATATTCAACTATCCTATGTCTCTACAGATATGCAATGTGCAGACATGTTGACTAAAGCTCTTGATGGTACAAAGTTAAGTAGATTCAAGTTGATGATTGGCTTGCAAGAAATCAAGGACAATTGAAGACTTATTTGGAGGCCAAGCATGTTAGGCTTGAGGGGGAACTGTTGGTGCATTTTACCCAAGCCTACATGCTTGATATGCTTGATATTATCCTCATTTGTAAGTCACATGAGTAGTCATGTGAACACCTCTTGTAAAAGAAGTCTTTTTTATCTCTCGGCAAAACTTAAGGTAGAATTTTTTGCAAATTTAGGGCTAAAATTGGTATTTTCAAGCTCATCTATTTGCACAATTCCAAAAGCTTTAGAGAAATACCCGAGATACTTGAGAGGTCCTATTTGGCTGTTTTAAACCCTAGTACCCTGAATCGATAGAACTTTTTCATACGAAATCCATTTTTTGAGCTCCAGGGTATTTTAAGATAGGGTATTTTGAAGTTGACCCTCAAGTGGGAATAGGAAACCTAGGGGGCTCTAGAAAATTTTTGTGCAATACCAGGGGGAGAAAGGGGTCTTTAAAAGTGTCTGAATCAAACTGTCTGTCAATTGAAGGTAAAATCTTGAGCTAAACTTGGAACTTCTACAGGATCATTGAGAGCTCTTGGAGAGACCCAATCAAGTGCTAGTGTGTGCAGGCTTGGGAACACACTTCTTAGGAATACAAGTGCAACGAGGAGAAGCAGCTTGAGGTTGGAAGATCTCTCAACCCTCTTAGTCCATTCCCAGCTTAGGCCAAGTGAGGGTAGATGTTTTGATTAACTAGGGGTATGATAGGAACACTCAAGTTCTAAGAGCCTCTAAATTCTCAAGTCTAAGAATAGGTTAAATTGCAATCAAGGCACAACCTAAAGGAAAAGAACTTGAGCTAAGTGGACGAAGAACATCAAGTATGACAAACTTTAGTGCTCCTTATGATATATATTTAAAGACAAGAAAATACACACTAAAAATTAACAAGGAACAAGTGATTGATATCAAGGAATCAACAATGTGTTTCTACAAGGGTCATTGGGTTAACTAGTGGGGCATATGAACTTGAGATAAGGAAGACATCTAGGGAGAGACTGCTAAAGTATCAGATCATCTGAGGCTACTGTCAACCATACCACTAGGTCGTGGGCCCAGCAGTTGGGTGATTACCCGTACATTCTAAGTTTAGACACAACTCGTGACTCTGAGATGTCTTATAGCATGGAGAGACCCATAGGTAGCTCATGAGTGATGTACCTAGAAAAACCAGAGGGTCCTTACAAGACTCAATTGGAATATATCAAGACCAACCGATTAGGTGCATGTATCTATGAGGACAGTCTAAGAAGAGTTGTCATCCAAATTAAAAACCACGATCGACCTATCGGACTAGAACATCTAGTAGTCAAATTTGAAGATGGTTCACACATAGACAAAAAGCAAGGGAACTTAGGAAGAGAGCCAAGAACCCCTCGAGGTAACTCTGTCTCGACTAGAGTGATCACTCCAGAGTGTTTTCCCCAAGACAATAAGAGCATAGATTTGCTCTTAAACCAAGAGACAAATGAGGCTTTCTAGAGGTATAAGCCTGACCAACCTAATGAAGTGGGAATGCTTACCATATATGAATTCAAAGATCTTGAGACCCCAGGCAAAGTGACCCACTGGGACAATACTTCAAAAAGGGTCTTTGTGGTCTCAGAACATGGTAGGCATGCCTACACTTGGAAGGGTGAATTTGTTTTCCCCCAACCAAGATCTAATGTCTCTTATGTTCACCAAGGAGCTGGAACATCTCAAGCTCATGGAACCCAGAAAGACAGGAGTAGAGGTAGACCCAAGATGAGTTTCGCTAACCCATTGTGAAGCAAAAGAACGAGAACAGAGATGGTGGAGTCAAAGAAATGCAGATGAATTCCCTCTATCTGGGCCTAGAGAACACACTAGGACCTTCATGCCTACACAATTGGTTGAGTCCATGAAGAACTGCTTCGATGGCACTGGAGACCCATATGATCATGTTGTAGAATTTAGGCAAGTCTTGAGAGCTAAGCAAGTTGATGACTTGTTCACACAATACAATGCTTTTGGTCTAACCCTGAAGAACACGGCCCTTACGTGGTTTCAACCACTACAACAGAGGCAATTAAGAAACATAGACCAAATGCTAGAAGCCTTCATCATGGAATTTCAAAGAGTGGCATAAGGCACAACACTTCCTCATTGATCCATAGTTTCAAATAAACACCTCAAGAGACAACGAGACTTGCAGGAAGACAATTTTGGCAATACCTAGAGAGATGCTCTGTGCCCAAGTTACCCACATCCGCCAAACAAGTGGCTTTATTCTTAGATGGTCTGTTAAGTACCAAATTGAGATCATATGTGTATCTAAAGGACCATAGATCCATAGAAGAGTGTGTACACATGTGCAAAGATATTGAAGATAATCTAGGGGAGGAATTAGAGCTTTAAGAAACCTACAAAGATTCAGATAGCTCTACTAGCCTCAATTCAAAGCCATCCACATCTATTGAGGAACTTGCAGAGAAGGTAGCTCAGAAGTTAGGAGTCTCTAGCAAGCAGATACCAAGATTTGTGCCTGTGAAGCGATCCTATACATGTGGAGGAGACCACATGGCTAATGTGTGCCCTATCATGGATCAACCCCAAGTGAACCCTAACAGCCAATATTACACCATAGAAAGGAGACATACCAACCACACTGCACAAGATTGCCCATATAATAAACAAGCTGTTAGAAAAAATTATCCTCAGCAATATCCACAATAGGGAAGATACCAGAACCAGTACCCATCATTGCAGTATGGTAGGCCCTAGCAATCCTACTAGCCACCCTATCAAGGGCAACAAAGACCTCAACCAGTTTTAGCACAAAAAGCTCCACCTCCAGCCAGTGTGATCCTAGTGAAATATGCTGCTGCGAAAGAAAATTTGAATAGAGCCTTAGTGCCAGTATCACCATTGCTTTAAGAAAGTGACCCAAATGATCATAGTTTTGACTGCACTCATATAGATAGTCCACATGCTTACTATATGCAGTCACCTGAGCATAACGATTCATACTATTATGAAGATCCTAGCAAACCTAGTTGGGATCTAGAATATGCAAAGGTCATGTACATAACTCGTAACTCTAGGCCCCATCCTAGGTAGATCAGGCCCCCATTTCCTAGAGGACCATGCTACTGATGTCAGAGAGATCACCTCATTCGTGATTGTCCTCGGCCTACACCTACACAACCCCAATATGTGACAATTCAAGGTTTTTGTCCAGATTGTGGGAAGCAGCACCTATTACGAGATTTTCCTAAGAACCCAAGTAATGTTCCAAAGATCACTCCTATTAACGTCATTGGACTAGTAGTAGATTCTACTAGAAGTGTGACTTCCACAACCCTAGTGTAGGTTGTCAGAAGAGCTCAAACATTGCAGCAGAACCAAGGCTTAGGTCAAGAGATAAATTTAGAGGATAGTGAGACTGAGAGTCAAAATATGAAAAGGACAAGAGCTTGGAAAGAAAGTCATGAACAGATGAAAAGACAATGGGCAAAGAAGATGAGCGAACTTGAGGAAAGCCTAAGAGAAACAAAGGCTAAGATAATTCAAATCACATCTCAAATGCACTCTCACACATCACCACCACCTCAATCACCATCACCACCTAATCAACATCATGCAATCCCACCACCAACCAGAGTAGGATTAGTCTTAGCAAATCCCACTCTTGAGGACCTAGACATGATGCTTAAGGCATATTAGGCCAGAATACAAGAAGGGCCAAATGTAACGGATCATGACAAGTGTTACCCTAGAGCATACCTAGAGATGGAACAAACTAAGCTTTGTGCTAAGATGGTAGAATTGGCTCAAACCATGTTTGAAGCCAATCATCTCTTTAGTTACTCTAGTTCAGCCAAGACTCAATTGCATTTTGATGGACTATTAGATAGATTGGAGAGGTTAATTGCAAAATCTAGAAAGGAAACCACCTCCCAAGGAAAGAACAAGGCAAGCGAAAGAATGAGCATTCCTCCTTAGGAAGCTTATGTGCCTTATTCCACTGAACCTGACACCTACTTTTTTATGAATCGATATTCACTAGAATTCTTGCGAGAAATCTAAGAAGAGAAATGGGAAAAGAAAGTGAGAATCCTCCTCCCATTGAAATTGTGGATGACCTACATGATCAATTCCCACAAGATATTCCCTCCAATTATGGAGAGCAGGAGGATGCCCAATCTAGTGAACAGTTAGACTTCGAGTCTAATTCCCTACATGAATTGCCTCATTTCACAGGCCCATGGGAAGCCAAGTCCACTTGTATGAGAGCACCTACGGTCATGATAAGAAATGAAGACTCAGTCATACCAAGGAATAAGAGGTAGTAAAGAACACTAAAGTGCAATGCAATCTTACTTTAGAAGGGCTACTCAAAGTTAAACCAAAATTATGGAAACACATAGCCAACCAAGTGCTAGTCGTAGTGAAACCTTGTTCTCAGGTAGGATCTTATAGAACAATGCCAGAAATACCCTTGGACAAGATATGAGACATGAGTGGTGAAGAAGGAAACGCCTATCTTCCAATCACTCAT
This sequence comes from Ceratopteris richardii, assembly GCA_020310875.1. Taxonomy (NCBI): domain Eukaryota; kingdom Viridiplantae; phylum Streptophyta; class Polypodiopsida; order Polypodiales; family Pteridaceae; genus Ceratopteris; species Ceratopteris richardii. The sequence goes on along the minus strand of CM035408.1, from coordinate 27,221,783 downwards.
CAAGGTTACACCACCAGGTCGATTATGGACTCAGGTGCAGGAGTTGCGATTGCTACCACTTCCCTATGGAAGCATTAGGGCGAACCGGCACTCAAATCAACGAAAATGAAATTACAGATGGCTGATGGTCACATAGAAAGACCCTTAGGATTGTTAGAAGGAATAACTCTCACTACTTGTGGTGTAGCGTTCGAGCATACCTTTGCCATATGTGACGTTAGTGACGTTAGCATAAACCATGCCTATGGGATGATTTTGGGAAGACCATTCATGAGAGAGTTGAAGGTAGTTCAAGATTGGGAAACCAATTCCTTGTATTTGCAACATTTAGGAGTCACAACCAAAGACAATCTCAAGGATTACTCTCATAGAGACGTGCCCCCCATTCAATGGAATCCCATCCATAGATCCACATATGTGTTGGTGCAAGTCAATCACCAATTGATGTTTTGGATAAAGACTTGGAGTCAAAGAATGAATAAAAGATCATTAATTGAAGATTGAAGATAAAGCATGTTCAGGTACATATGTACATATGTACATAATGTACATATGTACATAATGTACATATGTACATAATGTACATATGTACATAATGTACATATGTACATAATGTACATATGTACATTAATTTATAGTTAGCTCACTTATACTTTTGTATGGTCATGAGCTTGTACATATATGCCTATATATATATACAAGTAGAAAGCCGGGGGCAAGTATGAGAGAGCAAGAGATTAGAAGAATTAGAAGTCATTAGACACTTTAGAAGTGAGAAAGATCTTTCTCTCATCCAAATGTAAAAGTTTTCTGAATAGAAGAAAAGTTGCGCCTGATATTTTGTTGTGTTCTCCTTCTGTGCTTGATCATTTCAAGAATCCTTTTTTAATGTCTAATTCCATAGTTAATGAATCTATGGTTAAAGTTTGAGAGCCTAATTGTAAACAGACTGAGAGAATTATGTGTAGGAACATTTGTATGTGAAGAAGTGTTGAGTGTCTTTTGAAACAGGCGCCATCTCCATGGTCAAACAATTGATCAGTTTTCAGTGCACAGTGTATAGTTTTGGAGAAATGAGGAGCAAAATCTAAGTTGGAAGGTGAGAAATCTATGGCTAAAAGCATTTGCTTAAAAGGGTTCTACTTTAGGAGAACCATGTTTTAGAAGTTGCAGGTGTTAGAATCAACTATATAGGAAAACAGTTTCAGACATAGGTGAACTATTTGATTCAATTCTCATGATATACTCAATCTTTTGAGATGATTTAAATTAGACAAGGTGCGCAATATATAGCCGATACCTTATGCAAAGTTTTACCAAAAACTTTACATATTTGATTAGTCAATGAGTGAATTATGTGCAGTAGACTTTTTGAGTATTAACTCTTTTCACAGTTTGTTCAAGATTTTGATAATTGAGTATTGATCCTCCAAATTGGTAAAGGTTTTGCATTTTTCTTGATATAGAGGTGCTCTTACATCAAGAATAGCTTGTTCTTTTGGAGATTAACACTCTCCATCAGTGGTATTAGAGCAGGAATCATCAAAATTGAAGAAAGGAGGACCCCGACTGCTGCAGTCATAAAGAAATCAACACTTGAAGGTTCAAAAGGTGAAAGCTTGAGAAGGAGGCCAAAATTCATCAAGAAGATCAAAAGGAACTTCATTTGAAGTAAAGGTACACTTATTCCTCATAAAGGTTGAAGAATTTAATACGCAGGTGATGAAAGGATGGGAGATTCTCTTCAGATAGAGAAATTAGATAGAGAAAACTATCCAGCATGGTCAATGAGGTTGGAAGCTCATCTGATGAGCAAAGACTTGATAGGTTACATCATAGGTGAAGAAGAAAAACCACAATTCAGAGATCCTAGTGTTCCAACTAGGGATGAACTATCAGATTTGAAGACTTGGATGAAGAAGGATGCTCAAGCAAGGAGCATTATCTACATGAGAGTCAATGACTACTTGCTACCTCATATTAGAGGTCTTCAAAGTAGAAGTGATATATGGAATGCTTTAGAGGAGAATTTCCAAAACACTACAAAGTCAAGGAAAGCATCTTTGTGGGGAGAGTTTACCACATCAAAGAAGAAGGCCTCTCAATCCATTTTTGATTATGTAACAAGGATGAAGGACATTGCAGATGCATTAGGAGCAGTTGATGAAGATATTGAGGAGGATAAATTGGTAGGGCAAATCCTCACAGGTTTGAGAGGAGATGAGAAATGGAAGCCATTTATTTTTTCTACTGAATTGTCACTAGATCATTTCACTCAAAGGATAAGAAGAAGAATAGCAAAGGCAAGCAACAAGCAAATGAAGATGAAGGTACAACTAGCCAAGCTAACTTCCTAAGAGGAAGAGGAAGTGGCAAAGGTAGAGGAAGAGGTAGAAGCAATAAAGATGGAGCCAAAGCTTGCTGGATTTGTGGTAAGACAAATCACTTAGCTCATGATTGTTGGCATAATAATCAGAATAATGGAGGATATAATCAGAATTTTAATTCAAGAGGAACAGGTGGCAAAAACCAAAGAGGTAATTTCAGAGGTAGAGGTTACTTTGGAAGAAATGCAGGTAGAGGGTTCCAAAGTCAATCCTACAAGAATACCTACTACAATTATGCTTCAGATCAGAAGGATGATTCAACCTTGATTACGAATGCAACTTGTGAAAGACAAAGTGAAGAATAGAGAGTCTTCTACATTGACTCTGGGTGTAGCAATCACATGAGTGGCAACATAGCTTTGATGATTGATTTGGAGAATAAGGTAACTAATCATGTAGTTCAAATAGGTGACAATACAAAGCACAATGTGAAGTCAATTGGATCAGTGAAGGCCAAGGATGGAAGTACTCTTCTGAGTACGGTCTTGTATGTTCCTACACTTCCAAAGAATCTGATAAGTGTAGGACAAATTGTTGAAAAAGGTTATGAAGTAAGGTTCACTAATGATGGATTTTTTGTGGAAGACCCTAGCAATGGGTATAAACAAATTGTTTCAGGGAAGAAAGAAGGAAGACTCTTCACATTGAAGATTTAAGGTAATGTTGGTCATGCCTTGTTCACTTATGGAGGATATAAAATCTTTGAGTTTGATCTTTGGCACAAAAGGCTTGAAAATTTCAATGAAAGAGGTATTAAGGATATGGTTAACAATGGTTCAGTGCTTGGATTGCGTAATGTTGCAGGTCAACATATGACATACAAATGTGAGGCATGTAAATTAGGTACGGCTCATAAACAATCATACAATAAGCATGGATTTAAGTATTCAGAGAAGCTTGAATTGGTACACACAGATGTGTGGGGACCATCAAAGGATCTCAGTATAAATGGTTCAAGATATTATTTATGTTGATGATGCTACCAGGTGGATCACTATCTATGTGATCAAAGATAAATCAGAGGTATTCAACACATTTAAACATTATCATGTGTATGTAGAAAGAATCAGAGGTCAAAAGTTGAAAAGACTAAGGTCAGATGGAGGGAGAGAGTATTTCTCTAATGAGTTCAATGATTACTTATGGAATGCACGTATAAAAAGGGAGGTTACTTGCAGGTACTCTCCTCAACAAAATGGTGTAGCAGAAAGGAGAAATAGAAATCTTCTTGAGTTTGCAAGATCCATGATGAAGAAGAAAAATTGTCTAAATTATTTGTGGGCTGAGGCTGTAAATACAGCTACATACTTGGTTTATAGATTACCATGTAAAGCTTTGGAGGGTATGACACCATATGAGGCATGGTGGGGTACGAGACCTACCTTAGATCATTGCAAAGTATTTGGATGTTTGGCTTATGCATATGTGCCATCTCAATTGAGACATAAATTGGAACCTAAAGCTGAAAAGTATGTGTTCATTGGATATGATGATAAGCAGATGGGTTATAGGTTGTGGAGTCCATCCACAAAGCAATTTCTTGTATCAAAGGATGTTACATTTGATGAGCAAGGTACTTGGTATGCAAGTACAATAAATATCTATGCAGGTGATGAAGAAGTTGTGTATCAGAAGAAAGGTAAACCAAAGGTTGAGATATTTGATGAAGAAGAGAACAATGAAGTACATGTTGAAGTTGAAGAAGTGACAAGGTTTGATCCAGAATGTGATAAACCAGAAACATCAAGAAGTGGAGAACTTAGAAGGTCATCAAGACACAAATGGCAACCTACAAGGTATAGCTATGACACTTCTTTTTTGACTACTAAAGATTATGCTTACATGGTGAAAGCAGATGAAGACTCTTCTACATATGAAGAGGCAAAAGGTAAGGAAAATTGGGAGAAAGCTATGCAGGAAGAGTATGATGCATTGATGGAGAACGAGACATGGGATTTGGTTCCTAAACCAAATAGTGAGAAGACCATTGGATGCAAATGGGTTTACAAGACAAAGAGATATGCAGACGGAAGTGTGTCTAGGTATAAAGCTAGACTTGTTGTGAAAGGGTTTGCTTAGACATATGGAATAGATTATGATGAGACCTATATTCCTATGGCAAAGATGACAACTATCAGGACACTCATAGCCATTGCTACATGTAAAGGTTGGAAACTATGTCAACTAGATGTGAAAAATGCTTTTCTAAATGGTTATATTTCAGATGATGTTTTCATGGAGCAACCACAAGGGTTCAGAGATGAAAGGTATTCAGAATATGTATGCAAGCTCAAGAGAGCTTTGTATGGTTTGAAGCAGGCCCCAAGGGCATGGAATTATAGACTTGTAAAGTTCTTGAAGGAACTTGGTTTTCAAGTATCTAAAGCAGATAGTAGCTTGCTTGTCAAAGCAAGTGGTGATGGGTTCATTTACATGTGCATATATGTTGATGATATAATTCTTACAAGTACAAATGAGAAGGGCATACAAAGTCTAAAGAAGCAACTAGAGAAAGAGTTTAAGATTAGTGACTTGGGAGACTTGTCATATTTCTTGGGCATGGAGATTTCATACACTCAACATGTAGTGTATGTAACTCAAGAAAGGTATTTGAAGAACTTGTTGATCAAGTTTAAAATCGATGATTGTAGGGTGGCATCTACTTCATACACGTACACGTACACGTACACGTACACGTACACGTACACGTACACGTACACGTACACGTACACGTACACGTACACGTACACGTACACGTACACGTACACGTACACGTACACGTACACGTACACGTACACGTACACGTACACGTCACGTACACGTACACGTACACGTACACGTACACGTACACGTACACGTACACGTACACGTACACGTACACGTACACGTACACGTACACGTACACGTACACGTAGACGTACACGTAGACGTACACGTAGACGTACACGTAGACGTACACGTAGACGTACACGTAGACGTACACGTACACGTACACGTACACGTACACGTACACGTACACGTACACGTACACGTACACGTACACGTACACGTACACGTACACGTACACGTACACGTACACGTACACGTACACGTACACGTACACGTACACGTACACGTACACGTACACGTACACGTACACATACTCATACACATACACATACGCATACACATACGCATACACATACACATACACATACACATACACATACACATACACATACACATATACATACACATACACATGCACATACACATGCACATACACATACACATACACATACACATACACATACACATATACATATACATATACATATACATATACATATACATATACATATACATATACATAAACATATGCAAATACAAACACACAATCCCCAAAAGCCATGGATGAGGATTACTTCCTAATCCTCTCTCTTAAGGTATGGTTCAACCATCCCCATCTAGGATTATGTGACATTCCTTTCGCCTTACAATGAGCATTGCCCTCAATGCTCACTTGTGGACCCTTTTGACTCTCTTGGATCCACTTTCCATGCATGAGCGCTTCCACCAACCTCAAAATCTAGCACTTGGATTGAATTTGTACCTATCCCATCCTCTATAGGTGCCAAAATGCCCATGCGCCTTCATCTAAGGCCAGTTTCACACTCACCAAGGACAAATGCTTTTTGCATGTGCCCACCAAATGAGTCACCTTACCTCCATCTTGCGCAAGTTCCTCAATTTGGCTGTGATACCAATGTGAGAAATCAAACTCAAAACCTGCTAGCTAGGAGTATGATGGGCTAATCACTGGCCCTAAAAGCCATGGATGAAGATTAATTCCTAATCCTCTCTCTTAAGGTATGGTTCAACCATCCCGTGGTAGGATTATGTGACACCTAGGAACAAGTGTCGAAGTGTTGTTCTTCTCAATTGCATCCATCTCTGTTTGCATAGCTTCTTCCCACTCAAGTTGTACTTGAGCTGAAAGGCTCTAGAATCTACAAAATCTGATGCATCGATGCATAATTTACATAGTGACTTTGTTCATGTTGTTGCTTTTCAGTGAGCCTTTGCGATCTTCTGAGTTGGTTTGAAGTACTAGCCTCTGAGTTGTTTTTGAAAAAGATTGTGTCCCTATGAAGTGTAGATGGGTGGAATAAAACTTGTACTTGAATCTTTAGTTGAGTATGTTGAAGCTTCATTAAATATTACATCTTTTGAGATTGTGATGGAGTGGTTCTCAAGATCATATAATCTATAAGCTTTATATTGTTCACTATAGCCAATGAAGATGTGATTCTTAGACTTGGACTATAACTTGCTGTGATCTTCTTTTAGCACATGGACAACTGCTTAACTTCCAAATATTAATACATTGGATAATGATTTTCACTCCCCTCAGGAATTGTTGATTTGTACTTTTCCATTTCCTTCAATGGATAGAATCTTGTTGTTGTCTAAGTAGACTTTGCTAGTATGGTCCTCGATTTCTTGGAAAGATTCTCGATCTTTGAACATGTGAGATGTGGCTCCAGTGACAAAGATCCACTCTTGAGAGGAACTCAAAGTGACTAGGGCATTGACTTCTATCAAAATAAATAGGTCTTTAGTGTTACCGTTAGTGCCCATGTGAAAGGCCAAATGGCCACCGGACACTTCTTTGTGTATGTTCTTTAATAAAACATATAGTGGCCTGGTCAGTCACAGACTGTAAGTTCGACCGCATTTGTAAGACCTAAGAAGTCTGTCTTCGTGCTTAATGTGTACTGTTTTTCTGCGTATTCTATAGCACTGTGCGGAGTACTGTGTGCGGCCTTAGGAGCTCGGTTTTCTACCTCGAGCACATCGTCGTGGAGCTCTCGAGAAGGAGAGCGCACTGTGGTGCATCGTCGTTTGAAACACTTCACTGGTATCAGAGCAGTTCGTGGCAAAAGTTTTGTTCCTTTTGTGCGAGCAAAGCGAGCCCCCCCCCAGGCTTTCCCGAAGGCTTACGACCAAGGCGGCGACCAAGGCATAGACCTTGTCATCCGAGTCACCGTTGGCGCCGTTGGCTGCGCGCGAGGGAGGACCTCAACGATCAAGGAATATAGAGGTTCCCGGTACTTCCCCGAAGGTCACCCATCCCAGTACTGTTCCCCCCAGAGCTCGCTTAACCGTGGCAATCTCTTGCCACTAAGCTACACTCTTGTGGTGTTTGAAGAAGGGGAAAGACTAAGGTTGACATTACCTTGAACAAGTTTTGGTCCCTCAAAGCTTCATTTTTGCTTTCAAAGCCTATTTCTGAAGCAATTTTGGGGTGTTTTTGGAGCCATTTCCGAGTACTTTTGCACAGGTCCAAGAACATCAAGAAGAGTGTTCCTTGTACTCCTCAGACAATAAATATCAACCTTTGGGGCTGTATATTCAGCCACACTCGTAAAACTATAGGTTTCCCGAGGGGTTTTCAGTTTTGGTGGGAGCAGTCGTTGCAAATTTATGCAGGTTTTTAAAGCCTAAAACATCAGAGTTGACAGACACTTGCAGGTGTTATTGGCTAGTTTTTGGGCTGTGTATTCAGCTTTTTTAGTGTCATTTTACTGCATATATTGAGCACATACACACCATGTACGCTTCTGTGGATACCGCTTATGTACGTCCATGTGGTCATTGATATAGCGGTCACATTCTTTGCATAAAGCCTTTTACGTTTGATAAAGAGGGTCGTGGTGAGGTTTTCTTAACTGGGAGACACCCAGATGTCGGGGTCTCTTCGGTGATGCAGGTGGAAGACTTACCCAGCCTCGCCATAGGAGATGTATGATAGTTGTTCATAGGTGCTCGATAAGCCTAGTTGGCTTCTATTGGGTAACTGATTATATGCAGTGGAGTCAGTGATTCACTATGCAGGTAGACATGTCAGTACTTGCAGCTTTATGATACCTTGATACTGGTCATATGCTAATTTTGCAGAGGATACTCTGGCAAAATTTTTCCAGATTTTTGGTTTAGTTAACTATACAGTGGTCGATTTACTCCTTGATACACTTATTTATTGGTGTTTGGACTCTTCTAGCTCCATTATCATTCTATTCAGTTCTCTACGATCATGGCATCAGAGGTCTCAGGCACATCCGGTGGATCAGGGTCTAGTGCTAGTGTTCCGAGGAGGAGCTATAACTTGCAAGGCAAAGACCATTTTGAGATCCAAAAATTTGATGGCACAAACTTTGCTCTATGGAAGAATCAGATTAAAGATGTGCTGATTTAAAGGAGGCAATGGAAGCCAGTAAATGGGATTTCAAAGAAGCCTGCTGATATGGATGAAGATGATTGGGATGAGTTAGATGAAATGGCGAGGTCTACCATTTGATTGCACTTGGCAGATAATGTTTACTTTACAGTATTAGACTGTGAAAGTGCAGAGGAGCTTTGGAAGAAGTTATGCAATACATATGAAAAAGAGACGGCATCAAATAAAGTGTATCTGATGAGAAAATTATATGACCTTCGTATGAAGGACACAGATAGTGTTGCTGCTCATCTAAATGAGTTTGATGCTATATTCTCCCAGTTACAGGCTCAAAAAATGGATATGGATAATGAAATGAAAGCAGTATTGCTATTATGCACCCTGCCATCATCATGGGATACGTTTTGCACAGCTATTAGCAATAGTGCACCTGGTGGTAAACTCGTCTATGATGACATATGTGGAGCACTCTTGAGTGAGGAGATTCATAGAAAATCTATGGTTGGCACTTAGAGTGGAGATGCATATAATGTTCGTGATTCTTACCAAGGAAAGAATCAACAACGTGGCAGGAGCAAGAACAAGGAAAAGAATGGTCAACGGAATAAGAGTAGAAGTAAATCAAGGAAGAGGGATATCGAATGCCATTATTGTCATAAGAAAGGACACATGAAGAAAGACTGTTATGCATTAAAGAATGCTAAAGGTAAAGGACAGAATGTTGATGGGCATGTTAAACAGTTACCTGCACCATCTACTTCGACTGTGAAGATTGAAGAAATTAATGCTATTTCTGATGATGCTGATGTGTTGACACTTGATAGTACTGTGCCATCTGAGGCACTTATGGCTGATTCTCTTTCCCACACCTTGCTGCTAGATTTTGGTGCTTCTTTCCATGTGACACCACATAGAGAATGGTTCTCTAATTATGCAGCAAAGTCTCTTGGTACCGTGAGACTTGGTGACTCTTACGAGTGTGATGTTGTGGGAATTGGAGATGTGGTTGTGCAGTTCATTGATGGTTCAAAATTTACTATGCATAATGTACGCCATGTACCTCAGTTATCACGCAGTTTGATGTCAGTTGGTCAACTTGATGACCTTGGTTACAAGGTGGTCTTCTATGCTCAGTCCTTTCGTATATCAAAGGGCAATATGATTATTGCAAAAGGAAGCAAAGTTGGCTCACTTTATCCTTTATTTGTATCACAGAAAGAACACTTGTTAGCTGTTACTGAACAGCCTATGGCTTGTATTTGGCATGGTCGTTTGGGCCATATATCTCGTAGTGGAATGGAAAATCTTTCTCGTTCTGGCTACTTACCTGTGTTATCTTTCTCTGATTTTTCATTTTGTGAGCATTGTCAATATGGAAAGCAAACCAGAAATGTGCATAGAACGCACATTGACTCTTCAATTCAGCCTTTAGATCTTGTTCATACAGATGTGTGTGGTCCTATGCCCACTAGGTCCTTAGGTGGTTCTCTTTACTTTGTCACTTTCATAGATGATGCTACTAGAAAAGTCTGGGTATATCCTATCAAATCAAAGGATGATGTATTCCGTACTTTCAGAAAATGGCTTTCTTCAGTTGAGACTAAAAAAGGATCTAAGCTTAAGGCTTTACGTTCAGATAATGGGGGTGAGTATACCTCACATGAATTCAGCCTTTTCTGTCAGTCTAGAGGAATTTGTAGAGAGTTTACAGCTCCTTATACCCCAGTACAGAATGGTGTAGCTGAGAGGATGAATAGAACTATTCAAGATAGAGTAGTATCTATGTTGCATCATGCAAATCTCTCACAAGGGTTTTAGGCAGAAGTAGTATTGACTGCAGTTCATGTGATTAACCTTTCACCTAGTACTGCAAAAGGTCTGAAAGTGGCACAAGAGTTATGGACAGGGAAACCACCATATTATGATCATCTTCGAGTTTTTGGGTGTGAAGCATATGTTCATATACCCAAGAATCTTAGACAAAAGTTGGACCATAAGTCAAAGAAATGCATTTTTCTTGGATATGGTCGAGAAGGACAATTTGGATATCGCTTATGGGATCTTGAAACACGGTCAGTGATCAGAAGTAGTGATGTCATTTTTAATGAGTCTAAGATGCATAAACAACCCATTAAGGAGGTTGAAGTGAGAAGAGTGGTGTTTGAGGATACTAGTCCTCCGGTTAGCATGCATAAAAATGCTGCACATAGGGATGTTCAAGAGAATGTCCATTCAGATCAGTCTGCACATGTTCCTGTTCAGCAACCATTGAGACGTTCTGCACGTGTCTCATATCCACCTGATAGATATGTTCTAGGTTTAGATTTTGTTATGCTAACAGATGCCGGTGAGCCTTCTTGCTACAAAGAGGCTATGCAGACAGAGGATCATGTCAAATGGGAGCGTGCCATGAAGAGTGAGTTGGATTCTATTCACAAGAATGGTACTTGGGACTTAGTACCTTTGCCAAAGGGAAGAAAAGCTTTACCATGTAAATGGGTATATAAGCTGAAATTCACATCAGATAGTGCTTCTCCAAAATTTAAAGCACGACTTGTTGCAAAGGGTTTTAAGCAACAACATGGTGTTGATTTTGAGGAAATCTTCTCTCTAGTGGTCAAGATGACTACTTTGCGCATGTTGCTTGGATTCGTTGCAATGGAGGACTTAGAGCTAGTCCAAATGGATGTGAAAACAGCTTTCTTGCATGGAGATCTTACAGATGAGATCTATATGGAACAACCAGAGGGTTATGTAGTTCCTGGCAAGGAAAGTCTAGTTTCTAAGCTCAAGAAGAGCTTGTATGGACTTAAACAGTCTCCTAGACAATGGTACCAAAAGTTTGATGCTTTTATGAAGTCCCAAGGCTATTCTCGGAGCAATGAGGATCATTGTCTTTACACAAAGAGATGTTCTGATGGCAGCTTGATATGCTTGATACTTTACGTCGATGATATGTTGATTGCTGGGAAGTCCTCTTATGATTTGTCACTTCTCAAAAAGAAGTTGAGTCAGACATTTGATATGAAGGATTTGGGGGATGCCAAACATAATCTTGGCATGCGCATTACTCATGATAGGAGTAAAAGATGCATATACTTGTCTCAAAGTGAGTACATATCCAAAGTACTTCACCGATTCAATATGCAGGGTGGAAAGGCATTGAGTACACCTTTACCCACATATGTGAAATTGAGCAAGGATGACTGCCCCAAATCAGATGAGGAAAATGAATTCATGACCAAAATTCCCTATCAGTCTGTTGTTGGTAGTCTCATGTATGCTATGGTAGCTACGAGACCAGACATTGCATTTGCAGTGGGAGTTGTGAGCAGATATATGTCTAATCCTGGCAAGAAACATTGGGAAGCGGTCAAAATGATTTTGAGATATCTGAGTGGCACTAAGGACAAGTGTCTATGCTTAGGTAGAGGGAAAGCATCCATTATTGGTTACACAGATTCTGACTATGCTGGTTGTGTAGACAATCGTAAGTCTACATCAGGGTACATTTTTCATTTTGTTGGAGGTGCTATCTCTTGGAGATCTCGTCTTCAAGAATGCAGAGCTGTTTCCACCATAGAAGCAGAATATGTTGCAGCAAGTGAGGCATGTAAGGAAGCATTGTGGCTTTCTCGTCTTGCTTGTGATATGGGTTTACCTCAGCATGTACCTCACTTGCTCAGTGATAGTCAGAGTGCCATTGCTTTGGCTAAGAATCCAGTCTATCATGCAAAGACCAAGCACATTGAGGTGAGGTATCACTTCATTAGAGATTGCTTAGCCACTGAGAGCATTATTCTTGAGAAGGTTCACACTCGAGATAATGTTGCAGATGCTTTGACTAAAGCTCTACCACATGACAGCTTTCGACACTGTTGTTACTTGATGGAGTTACTTGATTCTTGATCTTACGTAGTCACTTGTATACTGTGTAACATGCCCATCAGGTGGGAGGTATAGTTTGTATACTTACACTCAGGTATTCTTTATCATTCTTTATTTTTCTCCCATAGTTACTCTGGCCATATTGGCCTTTAGTGGGAGATTGTTACCGTTAGTGTCCATGTGAAAGGCCAAATGGCCACCGGACACTTCTTTGTCTATGTTCTTTAATAAAACATATAGTGGCTTGGTCAATCACAAACTGTAAGTTCGACCGCATTTGTAAGACCTAAGAAGTCTGTCTTCGTGCTTCCTGTGTACTGTTTTTTTGCGTATTCTATAGCATCTGTGCGGAGTACTGTGTGCGGCCTTAGGAGCTCGGTTTTCTACCTCGAGCACATCGTCGTGGAGCTCTCGAGAAGGAGAGCGCACTGTGGTGCATCGTCGTTTGAAACACTTCATTTAGTAAAACAATGAGATCTGTGCTGAGAGGATTTTGATTTGTTCCTTGAGGTAGAGGGCTTGGAGCTATTCTTCTTTTTGTAGCAAAATTTGCCCCATTTTGCCACAGTAATTATAACTAAAAGAGCAGATCGAGCAGTAAGGTGTGGTGGGCTACAACTTCACCTTCAGACAGTTGTACGATGGCGTGAGTCCTTTCTGACACAGATAGAACAAGGTTAGTCATGAATGGTGAAGTCAAAGGAGGAGAGGTACAAATTTATGTAGAGAGACTACTCGCTCTCTCTCTCTCTGGCCGAAAGTAGAGCACAACTCTACGATGTCCCTGTACTGGTCGAGTGAGGGAATTTTTGTAAGATGAAGGTGCGGACTTCCCCAATGAGAACAACTTTTCCTCAAAATGTGTAGTTCAAGTTAATTTTTTTTTCTTTTAAATTTTTTTTTTTAAATAAACGAAGTTTGACCTTAGCCTACTCTCCCAGATTGCTTCACGGTCACTTCAAAGTCCTTCAGAGTGTAGCTGAGAGAAGGGGATACCTGATAGGTAACTGAGAGATTGTATTGCTGAGGAAGCTGAAGTGGACATGCACACCTACATACAGAGCTTCTCTCTCTCTTTCTATCTCTCTCTCTCTCCCCTTATAGAAGCACAACAATTATTTGTTGATCATCTGCTAGTTGCTATTGTTGAGGATTGAATAGATGCTAGCTTCAGGAGAAGATGAGGCTTGAGATGGCATGCTCCTCTCACTTTCTCTCTCTCTTTCTCTCTATCTTTTGAGCAGAGTGATAGGACAAGTCAAAGCAAGTGCAACTCTCCTTTCATAGAGCGTGTGTTTTCTACCTCAAATTGACTCCTCCTCTAGATGCGTGTGCTAGCTCAAATGAAAGAGGTTGTCGAGGATTGCAGGTGCACAATTCCGATGCTTGAACAATAAGCTAGCAAAATAGACACACCACACTCAACAATTGTAAAGATGAGCCGTCTGCTCGATACAATCACCACTCTGTTGCATGGTTCGTGCAAGAGAAAGATAGGGGTATGGAACTGACGTTTGAAGCTCTCAAAGATGTAGGAGTCGCCTCGAATGATTGATCTTTGTCACTTGTCCGTGTCTTTCTCTGATGCTAAGTTGTGTACAGAAGGAGAAGCACAACAATCCTGCTTCCACTTTATCTAGGCATTTAAAATGGAGAGAATGACTGAACCACTATTAACTGTTCTTTAGCTGTACATGTGCACACATAGCCTTAGTCATACAATGCTGATTGAAGGTGATTGGAACATAGATCGAGAAAATGTTGTGTCCTATTGCATTAACTTAGACTTAGATCTGAGTAGTTCCTTGGGTTCCAAAGGATCAACATGTACGTGTTTGAAGACTTACGAATCTTACTCCTATAGGTTATGATGGAGGAATCGATATTCCACAAATGACAACATGACATTATTAAAGTATACATGGATCGATATTCCATAAATGACAATAAGACATCACCAAAGTTTTTATAAACACTTCCAAAGAAGTGAGATGCTTAACAACTCTTCATAAAGTTTACCACAATCAAAGAACCACTAAGTGCCATCACAGAGAGGATGGGTGGGTGGGAAAATGGTTAAAATGAGGCCCAAGGGTATAAAATGGTGGCAAAAGGCTTTTCTCAATGAGGAGAAAGCACACCACCAAAATTCCAACAACACCACCACCAAAATCATCACCAAACGTACCACCAAAAGAACCACCAAGATCTCCACCTAGCGCTCTAATACAATGTAGAGAGTACACGTGCAAAAGATAAATGAAAAGAAGAGTGTACTCACAAAAGAAAGAGTATGAGAGACTCAAAGTGAGTAGAGCAAGAAATGGGTAAACTCACATGGATTAGAAATGAGCTTATCAAGAGCATGGAGAATGCTTCTCAAGCTTCTAACCAAGTACAAATGGGAGGAGAGGCCCTCCTTATATAGATTTGGGAGGGGCTCTCCAAAGTACATCAAATGTGGGATAGTTCCCTTTGAAGGAGAATGGATACACTAGTAGAAGGAAATGGCAAGGTACTCGAATACAAAAGAGATAAAATAAAAGGGAAATAAACTAGGGATGGAGTGCCTCCTAAATACAAAATGGAGATGCACTCCATGCGGATACAAATGTAAATGATGTAGGAGCAATCATGTTGTCAACATGTGAAAGCTAGTAAAATCTATGAAGCGATGTTGTGGTGTAAAAGATAGCATCATGGATAGGAAGGCCTCATTCACCTGTTCTTTTCATGTTGAGGAGTGTGTTAGTCTGGAGGAGAGTCTATCAGAATCTCAAGCTTGTTAGCTTGATTGACTAGAAACAAGCTTTGTTGGGGGAGACATCGGTTGCTCCTAAGCCCTTTGGAATGTGATTAGAGGTGAGGCTCTTTGGAAAATTTGGAAGGAATGATGTGTGGTCAACTTTGATTGCTTGAGTCAAAAATGGTCCATTGAGTCTTCTTTGACTTTCTCATAGGAAGGATTTGAAACTACAAAACCGTCCCCTCTTCAACCATCTTAGAATCTTTGTTATACAGAACAACAAGCTCAAAAGTAGGTGGTTACTCCCGTAAGAAGGAGATCAAAAGATCATAAAGCTCCTTAGCACACCTCCATAGTTTTTAGCCCCTATGATCTTATCTCCTATGGAAGAGTGGATAGAGCATCCTTTTGTATCTCTGTTTTTTCTTTTGTATCATCTTTGGTAAATATAATTGAAGTTGGTATTAAAAAAACGCTTGACCGAGTCCAAGAGTGATGAGAGCGAAATTTTTCAATGAAAAACTGATGGGAGTTATATTTTATTAATACTAAGATTAACGTTTTGTAAGCAACTTCGTAAATTATTGACATTCATCAATTAATTTGTCTTGTTGGAAGAACAATAAAACTCGTTCTTATCATCTGTGTTTGTTGACCTGGATGGCTGGAACGTTCCCCTCTTGAGGGTGGCGGACATCTAATGGTCCTTAAGCCGGTTTGTATCACCTTTAGGCAGTGTCTGATATGTGTATATGTCTAACTTTTGCATTGCGGAGTATGCGAATCCCATGGGTACTATGTCCAGTATTCCAAGCTAGTAGACTTGGGCCGAACTTCTGCTAAAAAAACTTCGTCCTTATCACCACCATGAAAAGCTATCGGCAGCTTCCTCTTCGCAGGTACTGTTCTTGGATGAATTCAAGCTATTCAGGAGAGTAGAGTTGGGTCAAACTTTAGCTTTAAAAAACACCATGAAAAGCTATCCGGAGGTTCCTCTTCGCAAGTGTTCTTTCGATTAATTCAAGCTATTCGGCAGAATATATACTATACTTGGGCCGAACTTCCGCTAAAAAAGCTCGTGCTTATCTCCACCATGAAAAGCTGCAGTTTCCTCTTCGCAAGTACGTTCCTCGCCGTCTTGGCAGCGTTAACCGAACTTCTCTCTCTAGTTTCGTCTGTGCAGAGAGTTAATGTCGCCATCGGTTCACTCACTCCTTGCATACCTTGCTCACAGCTAAGTTTTTGGAAATTGTCTCCACGATAGAGTGAATGATGAACGTGTTGTTATTTTAAGATCGAGCATCACAAATAAAAAATAGAGTCTCCACGAAGACAAAAAATAAAGAGTAGAGGGAATGACGACTAGGTGTTGTTTTTGTGCTGCGTATGACAACAACTCTTCCGTTTGCGAAGACTGTGTCCGAGGGGGGAAAGAAATTATAGAATTTGTAAATCAGATGCTGGAAGTGCCAAAAGAATTCAGGGCTGATGCAAGAGAAGAGACAGTTAGATCAATACTTTTATTCAGTCGCACAAGTCGCCATGTATAATTTCATACGCCCCAGCCATAAGGATATACTATATTCAAGGTTTGTGACGATCCACCTGCAATCCTTATGTAACCATATCTCTCACTAACTAATCTCTTGCATGTCTTCATTTTCTTTTATTGAAAATAAACGCGCATTTTCCGAAAAAGCAATCCTCATATAACCATGTAAAAATTCTTGATTTAGCTCGGTCTTGTGGTTCTAGTGAAATTTATGGTTTGTAGATCACTTTGTGCGTCGTTATTCATGTCTCTCTGCATATCTCTCCTACGCCGATAATGTTTTTGTCAGACAAACAGACAGTTTGTCCACTTGATAAGGTCATCAGAGCTCTATAGACAAATGATTATGGCAGAAGAATGCCTCATTTCTACTTATCAATAACTAAAATATTCAGAGAGGTGTATCCAGCAGCCCTTATTTTCACCTTACTTCAAAGCGATTGACATGTTTTTCAAGTATGTGAATAAATTGCTAAATATGCGCAGAATCTGACAAAAGCAGCCACCAAAATCAGATTTATGAAGGATGCTCTAAAAAGTTCGGAACAGGCTACGCAAACAGCATGTAAACGTTCAACCTACTTGAACGAATTAGTGGAAGCTTTTCGAAGAAGTTTGTATGAAGATTTAGAGCTTGTCACTGATGACGGTCTTTCTTTACGAACTCATGGAGTGATCCTGGTGAGTACCATTCTAGAATGAAGCTCTGATCATTTTGAAGCTGCTTAAGCGTGTGTTTCATTGCTAGTGCCCTCTTGGCCTGCTTTGCGCTCAACTTCATTATCTCCTTCCGAGCATTCTTGATTTGGCGACAATTCAGGTCAGGGGGACTGCATTCCTCGTCAACGACACACTAAGAATATATAGGAGGGAGAGGCCTCTCTCTTTATACTTGGCATACACGTGGCTACTTTAAATTCTCTTAAGATTGCCCTAATTTTGGGAGTGCAAATTGTTCTCCTGTCGTCGTGGTAGAAGTTGATTCAGGAATACTTAGTTTTTTCGATGTTTCTGTGTAACATGATTTTTAGGTGTAATATGATTTTTACGAGGATCTTGTGCCGTACAAGGCACTTTTGAAGACTCACTTAAATTCAAGCTGGTGTATATATGTCAGCTTTGAAATACTGCAATTTCATATCAATCATCCCTTTTGCAGACTTCCCGATCGCAAGTTTTCAGAACAATGCTGGAGCTGGATTCGGATACACATGAGAAATGCTTGAGAACACAAGTCCCAGATATAGGTCATAACGAATTGAAGCTTCTTATTCAATTCATCTACAGTGGACAGATTACCGTGGAGGATTTGAAAGATCATGCTTTAGCACTTCTAATGGCTGCTGACAAATTCAATATAGCACTATTGAAGGAAATATGTGAAACCTATTTCCTTCAGACTTTGACGGCAAGCAATGCACTAGATGTCTTAGAGTTGGCAGCCAGATTGAGCTCTCCAGAGTTGTTGGAAGAAGCAGCATTGAGTGCAATTGCAAAAAATTATAAGTTGATTACGCTTTCCAATGAATATGAAGAATTCGCTGTGAAAAATCCTCTCCTATCCGTGAAAGTCTCACGATCAATAATAGATAAGATTTGAATTTCTGGCTGTAAATCCATCAATTATAGCTAGTGTGTTAAAGATGCCAAAGAGGAGGTAAAAGGTTTTGTTCTTGGTCTGTTTGTTGCATATGATTAGTTGTAAAAAGAAAAGGGAATATTAGCATTTTGCAACACGTTCCTGTTTATTCAAGTAGTTGGGAATTCGTTTTTCCTATGTTCTTTAGATTTGGACCATGTTTTTATCATCTGATAAATATATTTATCCCTGTCGGTTTTGCCCCTCTGTCAGGAAGATAGACAATTCTGGTTTTTGAAGGTACACCAAGGTGCATTGTCTTGGATTTGTGCGTTGATTCTTTTAGTTTCTTTAAAAACAAAATTATTCCTTGTGTCAGAAAGACATCTATCAAGCTTAGAATGGATATCTTGGATTTACTAAACTTTTAAGGCACGAAAATTGTGCATCTCTTTTTTTGTATTTGTGTTAAATTCTTATTATGAAGAGCTGGACAAATAAGCCACTTAGATGAAGGAGAGTCCTTTATTCACTGCATACCATTCACATATTCTCCAATGCTACGGTTACTTTTGCTAGGTGCATGTGAAGCTCAAGATGATCTAGAGCGATCTCAAAGAGTGATCCTGGTGAGTACCATTCTAGAATGAAGTTCTGATCATTTTGAAGCTGCTTAAGGGTGTGTTTCATTGCGAGTGCTCCCTTGGCCTCCTTTGTGAATGTTTCATAGGGGGTGTATGGCGAATCCATTATACTTGGCATAAACGATCTCATAGAGTGATCCATTTTTACGATCTCATAGAGTTATCCTGGTGGGTACCATTCTAGAATGAAGTTCTAATCATTTTGAAGCTGCTTAAGGGTGTGTTTCATTGCGAGTTCTCTCTTGGCCTGATTTGTGAATGTTTCGTAGGGGGTGTATGCCGAATCCCTCGTTTCTCTTGAATCTACTATAGTGGGTGTTGTAGTTTTCTTGTACTCGAAGCACACTGCCCCGTTTGTACCTCAAATATCCTTCAGCTGTGAATATGTGAACTCTTGGCTTTTATCCTGTATTTACGTACTCTTTGGAACGTTCAACTTCATTATCTCCTTCCGAGCAAACTTGGTTTGAATGGCTACATCTCAGGTAAGGGGGACTGCATTCCTCGTCAACGACACACTAAGATATAGGAGGGATCAGAGGCCTCTCTCTTTATACTTGGCATAAACGTGGCTCCTTTAGACTCTCTTAAGATTGCCCAAATTTCTGGAGTGCAAATTGTTCTCCTCCGTCGTGCTAGAAGTTGATTCAGGAATACTTATTTTTTTCAATGTTTCTGTGCAACATGGTTTTTAGGTGTAATATGATTTTTAAGAGGATCTTTTGTGCCTTACAAGGCACTTTTGAAGACTCACTTAAATTCAAGGTGGTGTATGTATGTCAGCATTGTAATACTGCAGTTTGATATCAATCATCCCTTTTTCAGACTTCCCGATCGCAAGTTTTCAGAACAATGCTTGAGCTGCATTCGGATACACATGAGAAATGCTTGAGAACACAAGTCCCAGATATAGGCCACAACGAATTGAAGCTTCTTATCGAATTCATCTACAGTGGGCAGATGACAGTGGAGGATTTGAAAGATCATGCTTCAGCAGTTCTAATGGCTGCTGACAAATTAATTCGATATAGCACTATTGAAGGAAATATGTGAAACCTATTTTGTTCATACTTTGACGGCGAGCAATGCACTAGAGGTCTTAGAGTTGGCAGCCAGATTGAGCTCTCCTGAGTTGTTGGAAGGAGCGGCACTGAGTGCAATTGCTAAAATTATAAGTTGATTACGCTTTCCAATGAATATGAAGAGTTCGCTATGAAGAATCCTCTCCTATCTGTGAAAGTCTCACGATCAATAATAGATAAGATTCGGATTTTTGGCTGTAAATGCATCAATAGCTAGTGTGTTCAAGATGCTATTTAAGAGGAGGTAAAACCTTTTTCCTTAGTCTGTTTGTTGCAGATGATTAGTTGTAAGAAGATGATTAGTTGCAGATGATTAGTCTCTTTTCTTAGTCTGTTTGTTGCATATGATTAGTTGCAACACGTTCGTCTTTATTCAAGTAGTTGAGAATTCGTTTTTCCTATGTACTTTAGATTTGGACCATCTTTTTATCATCTGATAAATATCATAAATTTCTTTATCCCTGTCGGTTTTGCCAATCTGCCAGGAAGACAGACAATTCTGGTCTTTGAAGGTACACCAACTTTAACGGTGCATTGCCTTAGATTTGTGCGTTGATTCTTTTAGTTTCTTTGAAAACAAAATTATTCCTTGTGTCAGAAAGAAGTTTAGAATGGATATCTTGGATTTACTAAACTTTTAAGGCACGAGAGCTGTGCATCCCTTTTTTTTGTATTTGTGCTAAATTCTTCTTATGAAGAACTGGACAAATAAGCCACTAAGATGAAGGAGAGTCCTTTATTCACTACATACCATTCACATATTTTCCAATGCTACGGTTATGTTTGCTAGGTGCATGTGAAGCTCAAGATGATCTAGAGCGTGCGGCTAGGTCTAGGAAGGGTGCATCGGGTTGGATCCAACAAATCTTGCACCTTGTATTGCATTGGTGAATATGTATTTTCTATTCAATTTGGAGAATTTATATGAATAAAGATTTACAACAATATGACGTGTCCCTTACATTGACGAATGCTTGTCTTAAGAACTCCATTTTTTTAGGATGGGGATGACTAATTATACAAACCTCCTCACTATGCATAGATATGTTTGGCTACCTCCTTAGTATGTACTTCTTTTCATTTCAATATAACATTGACGAATGCTTATCTTAAGAACTCCATTTTTTGGGATGAGTAATTACATGAACCTCCTCACTAGGCATAGATATGTTTGGCTACCTCCTTATCTACGTATCATGTATCTGCAAGTGATCTCCTATGTTTGTTTGTGTGCATATGGGTGTCAATGTATTTGTATGTGTTGTTTGTTGTACATGTGTTTATGTTTTTTTATTAATGTGTTTCTCATTGTATTTGTGTGTATGGTTGTTTATTAATGTGTTTCTCATTGTATATGCATATGTATATGTTCATGTATGCAAACATGTATATGAGGTTGCTGTATATGTGTAGAAATATACACCTGTGGCTATCCAGGTGTTGAAATACGTACATGTGTAAAAATATATACAAGTGGTTATCCATGTATGTTAATGTGATCATGTATGTATGTATATATGTATGGTGTATGTAGCCATGTATGTTATGCATATGTGGTTATCTATATACTTTACTTGTTGATGTGTGTGAATATGTATTTCCATGTGATTGTGATTTTTTGCTAGATCCCACGAATAAAGAAATCCATTATTCCAAATTTATGCCTTTTAAAATTTGACGGGAGTGGAAACCTTCTATTTTATTTTAACTGAAATGAGAGAAATCTTGCGCCTCAATTTTTGAGAAAAAGGAAGATTGACTCCTCAAGAAAGCCTTTGCCCCTACGTGAAAAGGGAATACTATGATCTAATTGATGTTTGGATTTTCCCGAACACTACAGGGGGATGGCGACCTCGGGTACGTGTCGTTTTTGTGGCGAGTATGTCAACAACTCATATCGTGTTTGCGAAGACTGTCTTCAAGGGGAAAAAGACATTGCACAACTTGTAACTCAGTTGCCGGAAGTGCCGAAAGATTTGGAGGATAATACAACGGAAGAGGCCCCTAAACGGGGTATGGATTAAGTCACCCAAGCCGCCAGGTATAAATTCATATGCCGGAGTCAAAAAGATGTATCATGTTCAAGGTTTGTGGTGAGTCACTTGCAATCCTCATGTAACCATATATCTCACTTAGTAATCTCTTGCATTATACGTTTATTGAAAAGTAAAACGCGTTTTCCGAGAAAGAAATCTTCATATAACCATATACAGAAATTTCTTGATTTAGCTCCATCTTGTGATTCTAGTGAAAATTAGCGTGTGTAGAACACTTCATTGCGTTGCTGTTCATATCTGTCCGTATGCTTGTAATGGTTGCCAGACAAATAGACAGGTTCTCCACTTGATAAGGGCAGAGCCTTTCAGGACAATGATTATGGCAGAATATGCGTTATTTTTACGTATCAAAAACTGAAATCTTCAGAGAAGTGTATACAGCAGGCCTTAGTTTCACCTGTTATGTGTTTCAATCCTTTACTCTAAAACGATTGACATCCGTGTCAAGTGTGTGAAGAATACGATATACATGTGCAGAATCTGGCATAAGCAGCCATGAAAATCGGATATCTGAAGCATGCTCTGAAAAATTCGGAACAGGCTACGCAAACAGGATGTAAACGCTCAACCTACTTGAAAGAATTAGTGGAAGCTTCTCGAAGACGTTTTAATGAAGATTTAGAGCTTGTCACTGACGACTATCTTTCTTAACGAGCTCATATGGTGATCCTGGTGAGTACCATATGATCATATCTCCTATGGGAGAGTGGATAGAGCATCCTTTGTATCTCTCTTTTTCCTTTTGTATCATCTTTTGTTAATATAATTGAAGTTGGTACTAAAAAAACGCTTGACCGAGTGCAAGAGTGATGAGAGCGAAATTTTTCAATGAAAAACTGACGGGACTGATATTTTATTAATACTAAGATCAACGTTTTGTAAGAAACTTAGTAAATTATTAACACTCACACTACAACATATCAGGGGTATATCGGCATTGTCCATACCGACGGTCACGCTTTGGCGTCGGTATGACCATTGAAAATGCTTGAAAAACTACAAAGAAATACCGACGGTCATTTAATCGTCGGTATACTTGTTGGAAATTAATAGTTGGTATGTGTGTCGAAAACTGTTGGCACTGGTATGTGCATCTGTATCAGCGTTGGTACTTTACTGGAAGTTACCAATGCTTATACCGATGTACATAGCCGCGCTCATATCGATGCAATCTTTTAACCAAACTCGAGAGCAAAAATTCAATATTTGCTCATGTTTTGAACCAAAGTCTGCTACTGTCGAGTTTGCGCACCCGAACTACATTCTGAGCATATTGTGTACACACATCTCTCTCTCTCTCTCTCTCTCTTTCTCTCTCCCTCTCTCTCTCTTTACACACACCTCTCTATTTCTCTAGATCTAAAATTTTGTTTGTAATTTCTCCTCTCTTTAGTTTTGCAGGAGCTTTTTGGCATCAATTCTTTGGAATTCGACGAAGGAAAACATTAGGTGGACTTTGACGATAACAATCCAAACAATTACATCAATGTAAGTGATTGTTTTGTTTTTGATCAACATAGAGTGAGAGAGAGAGAGAGATGAAAGAAAGAGAGATATCTAGAGAAACATAGAGAGAGAGAAAGAGGAATGTTGACATGTAAAACACCACAAGAAATGAATTAATGTGACACTAGAACACCTCTATGGTCACCATTAACTCATTTCCACTCCAAAATTTGAGAAATGATAGCCAAAACCAAGAACTTTACTTCTTCAGATTTTTCCAGTCACTAAAATAACATACCTTCAGTATTTTTCTAATTTCTCTTAGCTCAAATATTATTTCTCCAAGATATTTTGATGGATGAAAGTACAATAGTAGAGCTTTCCAACAAGCTATCATATGCAAGAAACGGATCTCTAGAACTCAAGTTATGGCCTTCACAAGATCACCCTCTATGACTTTCCAAAATTGGAAATTTTGCCTCTTTTAGTAATTCTGAGTGTATAAAAATGAAAATTCGATGCCTAACATCGACTTTCAACCAAAAGTCAATGCAAGGCATCGACTTTGTACTTTTTCAGCCACTTTTCTGTTCCTGAAATAGGCGTGTTTAACCACAAGATATGAATGAAGCACTTTAATGCTAGAAGTCGATGCCAGACATCGACTTTATATTGAAACTCGATGCCAGGCATCGAGTTGCTCCACAAACATCATCTTGTCAAGAAGATTTAGCAGGAGTTAGAACTCAGAGAATAAAACACAGACTTATCAGGAAAGATTCGATGCCAGGCATCGACTTCCCGCATAAAACTGAACCTTTCAACATACATTCGATGCCAGGCATCGACTTGCTTGGAAAACTTCAACTTTTAAAAAACATTTCACAGAAGACAAACTCTAGAGATGGAAGAAGAAGACTTATACACAGAAGTTTAATTAGTTCTTATCATAGCTATGAAAACTCAGAAGCTTACAAGTGCTTTCTCACTCAGAGAAGCCGGACTATACTCAGTCATACAAAATGAGTACTAACTCACTTTCTCATTGTCTTCCTCTTCGCGTCAGTTGATACAAACTAACTTATATAGTTTTTCTTATTCTCGTGATTTTTAAAAAACTTCTAGAACTAAAGTGAACTAACTTTACAAATATAATACACTTGTGAATTTGTCCCTTCACATAGGAATGTGATTTTCTTCTAAAGCTTTGACCTTCAAATATATGTCCAATTAGTGATTGTTTCTCCAACAGCTGCCCCTCAATCACTATTTGACATTCTCTGTTTCTTCATATCATCTTCTTTTCTTTTACTCCTGCCATGCTTTTGAATCTGCTGGTCTTCACACCATCCAAGCTCTTTGTCATTATGTCTACTATCTGAACTTTTGTAGAAATGTACTCCACTTCAATTTCTTTCTCCATTACCTTTTCTCTTAGAAAATGATACTGTATCTCTATGTGCTTTGTCCTTGAATGAAAAACTGGATTTGCTGCAAGATAAAGTGAACTCATATTATCTCCATGTATTGTAGGTGTACCTTGATCAATGCCCAAGCTTTTGAACAATGTCTGCATCCATATGACCTCCTTAGCTGCTTCCACAAGTCCTTTGTACTCAGCTTCAGTTGATGATAATGCTACTGTATGTTGTTTCTTTGAACACCAACTTACAAGCTTATCACTAATGTATATCATGTAGCCATGAGTTGATCTTCTGTCATCCTGGTTACCTGCCCAGTCTGAGTCACTGTAGGCTCTCAACTTCAAATCTGATGTAAAAGGATAATATAATCCTTCCTTTATAGTTCCTTTGATATATCTGAGAACTCTTTGACCTGCAATCCAATGTGGGTCCCTTGGACAATGCATGAATTGTGATAAAACTCCCACTACATAACTAAGATCAAGTCTTGTTAGTGTAGCATAAATCAAACTGCCCACAAGAGATTGATACTTCCTCATATCTTTGTATTCTGCACCATCATATTTACTAAGCTTGTGATTAACTTCAAGTGGAGTTGAAGCTTCTCTGCAATTTTCAATATCAAACTTCTTCAATAGATTCAGGAGATACCTTTCTTGTGATACATATATGCCATGATCTGTATAAGTAACTTCCATTCCAAGAAAGTATGGCAACTTTCCTAGGTCACTGATCTTAAACTCTTTCTCAAGTAATCTCTTTACCTCCTTGATTCCTTCATCTGCAGTACCTGTGATTATAATGTCATCTACATAAATACAAATGTAGATTGTACCTTCCTCTGTTCTTTTGATGAGTAGACTTGTATCTGCTTTTGAACTTTGATATCCAAGATCATTGAGATACTTCACCAGTCTATAGTTCCATGATCTTGGAGCTTGCTTCAACCTATAGCTCTTCTCAACCTGCAAACAAAATTTGGATACCTGGAATCTATAAACCCTTGAGGTTGTTCCATGTATACTTCATCTGATATGTATCCATTCAAGAATGCATTCTTTATATCCAATTGACTTAGGGCCCATCCTTTTGAAGCTGCAATAGCAATGATTGTCCTTATAGTTGACATCTTAGCTACAGGATTGAATGTCTCATCATAATCTATGCCATAGGTTTGGGCATAACCTTTCACCACCAGTCTAGCTTTGTATCTGGCTATACTTCCATCTGCAAGCTTCTTCACTTTATAAACCCATTTATTTCCAATTACTTTCTTACCATTTGGTTTAGGAACAAGTTCCCATGTCTTGTTCTCCTACAGTGCATTAAAATCTTCCTTCATTGCTTCTTCCCATTGCTTCTTACCTTTTGCTTCATCATAGTTCTGAGGTTCTTCATCATCTTTGACCATGTAAGCATAATTCTTCTGAGTTATGTAAGAAGTATCATAAGAATACCTTTCTGGTTGTCTTCTAGTCTTGCTTGACCTTCTTGGTTCACATTCTTCATAAGTGTATGGATACACCTCTTCATCAAATATAGGAACTTCTTCATTCCTTCTTGTTAATCCACTTCTGGATGTGCTTGCTTGCATATAGTCTTCATCTCTATTTACCTGCACAATTGATTTTCCTTTCTCACATCTTCTTACCTCTTCTTCAAATTCTTTAGCTGTATGACTTTGATCTGCATACCAACTTTTCTGTTCATCAAATGTAACATCTCTAGAAACAAGAAACTGTTTGGTTAGAGGATTCCACAACCTGTAACCCATCTGCTTTTCATCATAACCAATGAACACATATTTTTCTGCCTTTGGTTTAAGTTTATGCCTAAGCTGTGATGGCACATAAGCATATGCAATTGATCCAAACACTTTACAATGATCTAGTGTTGGTTTCTTACCCCACCAAGCTTCATATGGAGTCATTCCATTGAGAGCTGCACATGGTAATCTATTCACAAGATATGTAGCTGTATTTACAGCCTCAGCCCAAAGATAATTTGGACAATTCTTCTCCTTTAACATAGCTCGAGCAAACTCAACCAAAGTCCTGTTTCTTCTTTCTACTACACCATTTTGTTGTGGTGTATACCTGCAGGTTATTTCTCTCTTAATACCTGCATTCCAAAGATAATCATTGAACTCTTGGAAGAAGTATTCTCCCCCTCCATTAGACCTAAGTCTCTTAAGCTTTTGACCTGTGACTCTCTCTACATATGCATGAAAATGCTTGAAGGCTCCAAACACTTCTGATCTTTCCTTCAAAACATATAATGTTATCCATCTTGTGGCATCATCAATAAAAAGAACATAGTACCTTGAGCCACTGATAGATACTTCTTTTGTTGGTCCACATACATCTCTATGAATGAGCTCTAATAATCCATCATGTTTAAAACCTTTCTTCTGAAATGGTAACCTGTGTGCTTTACCCATTTGACATGCTTCACATTTATAAACCATATGTTGATTCTACACATTTGGTAATCCTAGTACATACTGATGAGCAACCATAGCTTTAATTTCTCTTTCATTGAAATGACCTAATCTCTTATGCCAGAGATCAAGTTCTGTAATCACTCCTTCACCATGTGTGAGCAAAGCTTGACCAATGTTCCCTTGCACTCTTAAAGTAAAGAGTCTACCTTCTTTCTTACCACAGACAATCTGATTATATCCATTCTCTGGATCTTCAACGAATACTCCTTCATTTGTAAACCTGACTTGAAAACTTTTTTCAACTATCTGTCCTACACTAATCAAGTTTTTAGGTATTGTAGGAACATACAAAACATTGTTTAGCAAATCTGCTCCACTCTTCCATTTCACTTTTCCAATTGAATGTACACTATGTCTTGTATTATCACCTCTTTGAACTCTATGACTAGAAATACCTTTTTCCAATTCTGACATCAATTCTATGTTTCCTGATAAATGATTAGAACATCCAGAGTCAATGTAAAATACCTTTAGATCTTCTTTATCTGATGTGCTGATTGAGTTCATCATCAATGATGTATGACTTTCATTCTGTGTGTCATTTGCATAGTTGTAGTCGGTGGTGTTGTAGGATTGATTCTGTCCCCAACCTCTTGCTCTACCTCTACCATAGCCTCCTCTTTGACTTTGTCTACCTCTTTGAAAATTACTTTGATATCTTCCACCTCGACCTCTGCTATTATTGTTTTGATTCTGGTTTGATCCTTGTTGGTTGTGCCAACAGTCATGAGCCAAATGATTACTCAATCCACAGATCCAGCAAGCCTTCTTATTGTTATTCTGATTACCTCTTCCTTTTCCAAAGCCTCTTGCTCTTCCTCTGCTTGTGCCTTTACCTCTTGCATAATAAACTTGAGAACTCGACTCTTCTTCATCCTTTGCTTTACCTTTGTCTCCTGTCTTCTTGTTCTTCATGTACATTGTAGAACTTTGTCCTTTATCTCCATCTCCCTTCAAGTCTTGCTCAAATGTGAGCATCAAACCAAGCAACTGGTTCAAATCTGGAACATAATGATTTAATGAAAGTTCTGTTGATAAGACAAAAGGTTTCCACATTTTATCTCCTCTCAAACCTCTAAGTAATTAAACAATCAACTTGTGATCTTCAACATCTTCATCTATGGATCCAAGACTATCTGCTAGATCCTTCATCTTAGTGACATAGTCACTAATACTTTGACTTGGCTTCTTCTTGAATGTTGTAAACTCTGACCATAGACTTGCTTTTCGTGCTTTAGTAGTTCTTTGGAAATGATAATCCAATGCATTCCATATATCTTCAGATGATTCCAATCCTCTGATGTGTGTTAGCAAATGATCAGGGATTGTATTGTAAATGTAGGCTTTTGCACTTGCATCCTTCTTATGCCAATGCTTTAAAGCATCAAGTTCTTCTTTCTTTGGTCGGCTTTCATCTTCAAATACTGGCTTCTCTTCTTCACCTGTTACATATATCATGAGATCCTTACTCATAAGTAAGGCTTCCATTCTCATTACCCATGCGGGGTAATTATCTCTGTCCAGTTTGTCAATAGAGATATGATCTGCCATACTCCTTTCCTTCTGCTACAACCTCTGAGCTTAACGGATAAAGAATAATACCTTTTGGATTTCTTTGTGTATGAGGATACTTTTGAAGTAACCTTTTGATGCCTTGTGTCTTCAAATGCTTCACCTTTCAACCTTTAATGAAAAACTTTTGAAAACTTCTCGTACCTTTGTCACCTTTTGCTCTTTAGGATCTTTCTGCTTTGATACCACTTGTTGATGTGTAAAACACCACAAGAAATGAATTAATGTGACACTAGAACACCTCTATGGTCACTATTAACTCATTGCCACTCCAAACTTTGAGAAATGATAGCCAAAACCAAGAACTTTACTTCTTCATATTTTTCCAGTCATTGAAATAACATACCTTCAGTATTTTTCTAATTTCTCTTAGCTCAAATATTATTTCTCAAAGATATTTTTATGGATAAAAGTAGAAGAGTAGAGCTTTCGAACAAGCTATCATATGCAAGAAACGGATCTGTAGAACTCAAGTTATGGCCTTCATAAGATCCCCCTGTATGACTTTCCAAAACTGGAAATTTTGCCTCTTTTAGTAATTCTGAGTGTCTAAAAAATGAAAATTCGATGCCTAGCATCGACTTGTAACCAAAAGTCGATGCCAGACATCGACTTTGTGCTTTTTCAGCCACTTTTTTGTTCCTGAAATAGGCGTGTTTAACCACAAGATATGAATGAAGCACTTTTATGCTAGAAGTCGATGCCAGGCATCGACTTTATACTGAAACTCGATGCAGGCATTGAGTTGCTCCACAAACATCATCTTTTCAAGAAGATTTAGCAGGAGTTAGAACTCAGAGAATAAAACACAGACTTATCAGGAAAGATTCGATGCTAGGCATCGATTTCCCGCATAAAATGCAACCTTTCAACATACATTCGATGCCAGGCATCGACTTGCTTGGAAAACTTCAACTTTTAAAAAACATTTCACAGAAGACAAACTCTAGAGATGGAAGAAGAAGACTTATACACAGAAGTTTAATTAGTTCTTATCATAGCTATGAAAACTCAGAAGCTTACAAGTGCTTTCTCACTCAGAGAAGCCCGACTATACTCAGTCATACAAAATGAGTACTAACTCACTTTCTCATTGTCTTCCTCTTCGCGTAAGTTTATACAAACTAACTTATATAGTTTTTCTTATTCTCATGATTTTTAAAAAACTTCTAGAACTAAAGTGAACTAACTTTACAAATATAATACACTTGTGAATTTTTCCCTTCATAGGCATGTGATTTTCTTCTAAAGCTTTGAACTTCAAATATATGTCCAATTAGTGATTGTTTCTCCAACAAGAAAGAGAGAGAGATAGAGAGAGAGAAAGAAAGAGAGAGACATATACATATACATACACACTCACATATGTATACACACACATATGTGCACACACACATGCATTTGCATACATACATACACACACATATGCATATACATACATACATACACACATACATATGCATATGCATACATACATACACATTCATATACATACACACATGCATATGTGTACATACATACACACACATATGCATATACATACACACATGCATATACATACATAAATACATACACACATGCATATGCGTATGCATACATACATACACATGCATATACATACACACATCTATATACATACACACATATGTGCATACACATGTGCATATACATACACACATATGCATATATACACACACATATTTTACGTACACACATGCACACACACATACATACACACATACATACATGCACACACATATACATACACACACATATACATACACACATATACATACACACACATATATACATATACACACATACATACACACACACACACAAACACATATACATACACACACATACATACACACATACACATATACACACATATGCATACACATACACATACACATACACATACACATACACATACACATACACATACACATACACATACACATACACATACACATACACATACACATACACATACACATACACATACACATAC
The DNA here is from genome assembly GCA_020310875.1 of Ceratopteris richardii. NCBI lineage: Eukaryota > Viridiplantae > Streptophyta > Polypodiopsida > Polypodiales > Pteridaceae > Ceratopteris > Ceratopteris richardii. The sequence continues at coordinate 27,190,669 of CM035408.1, read as the reverse complement.
ACATACACATACACATACACATACACATACACATACACATACACATACACATACACATACACATACACATACACATACACATACACATACACATACACATACACACACATACACACATACACACATACACATATATACATACAAACACACACACATACATATACATATACATATACACATACATACACGCATACACATATAGACACACACATATACACACACACATACATACACACACACATGTATACATACACACACATACATACACAGATACACACATGCACACACATATACATACATACGCACACACATACATACACACATACACATATACACACATACACATACACATACACATACACACATACACACACATACACATACACACACATACACATACACACACATACACATACACACACATACACATACACACACATATACACATATACATACACACACACATGCATACACTACAAGGAATACGGTTGCATAGCGACGGTTAAGGCGACACAATTTCGTCGTTATAAAATTGCAACATGCATCTCAAGGAGCGTCGAGCGCGGACCATCGATTAAACAACGAGGCAAACGACATTTTTTTCGATGTGTGGCGCGATGGGGTGTTTGACGCTCGCATAGAGCGTCGCTAACACAACAGTTTAAAAACATGTCGCATAAGTAATGCAAAAAAATGTCGCTTATGCGACACCAATTCCAGTGGTTTTTACGATGCGTTACCATCTCTTACACGACAGTCTGTTGACGGAAAAAATTTAAAACGTTGGAGGCTCTTCGATCGACATTTTTATGCATCTGATCGAAGAGCTCTCCAATGTTCGCAATTGCGCTACGCTTACAAGCTGAAACAAGTATATGTAGAATTATTGTTTTGCATAAGCTCTATCTTATTATCTCTCTTTGTCTCTGTTTCTCTCTTTCTACGTCTTTCTCTCTTTGAATTCTCTCTCTCTCTCTCACTCACTCTCTCTCTCTCACTCACTCTCTCTCTCTCTCTCTCTCTCTCTTTATTGCAGGTTATTCAAGAAGCTAACCGAGCAAAAAGTATGGCTAACTATTGTAAGTACAATTTCTATTCTTTGTATATCATTTGAATTGTGTTATTTTCATTAGATAGCAAACTCACACTTATTGATATGCACATATACACTTATACATGATGAAGATGCACGTTCACACATATATACATATACACATGCACATACACACACATATATACACATAGATACATGTGCACATATACTTACACATACACACACATACACATGCATATGCACAAACATTTCTACAACCACATAAAAAGAATTATAGGCATGCATTATTGCATATATATATACACATACACACATTAACATATACTTAAATACATGTATATGCACATCCACATGCATGCTTATTCACATGCATGCACATGGAAATGCATCCACACACACATGCATGTCTCATACATATACACATGCATATACATACATTTGTATATGTTTATACACATACACATACATATGCACATATGTATATATACACACACATACACATATATACACATATATATGCACATACGTACACACACATATACACATGCACACACACATGCACATACATACATATACACATATACATGCACATACACACATATACACATAGAGTTACACATATCCATGCACATACATATATACACACATACAGATGCACATGCACATACTCATATACACACATATACACTTACACATGCACATGCACATGCACATACATACATATACACACACATACACATGCACATACATATATATACACACACATACATATACACTTACGTACACACATATGAATGAATTATATAATTAAAGTACTAAAACACATGCTTAATATAAACACACATAACAATCAATAGAACAAAACTTTTCATTACTTAATACCATACACACAATTCAAAACATAACTGAAATGAAAAATATATAGATAATATATATATATATATATATATATATATATATATATATATATATATATATATATATATATATATATATATATATATATATATATATATATATATATATCAATGTAATACATATAATCCACTGTCATAATCAAGAATCATAATCATCATCATCATGATCATGATCATCATCATCATGATCATGATCATCATCATCATCAGCAGCATCATGATCATCGTGATCATCCTCATCCTCATCATCATGATCACCCTCTGACGATCGAGATCGTCCCTCGTGTGTCTGTCTCTCCACCTCATCCATATCTTCCTCTCCATAATACTCCTGTATTACATATAACAAACATAAATAAGTAAAACAATTAAACCATTCATAAAAATAAAATAATTATATAAAATTTAATAATACTCACAAAGGCATCCGGATGATCTTGCATATACTTGCTCAAACGCCGATATCCAAAATGTGTAGCATACTCGATCTCATGTTTCATAGGATATCGGCCATAATCCTTTTGCTACATTGAAACAAATAAAAAAGATTAGTTTTTTGCATTTTAACTAAAATAAAAAATATACTCACAATAACACATATACTTACAAATGTAGCTACAAAACCATGATGGCCCATTTGGCCTAGGTGTGATGTATGTCCCGACTCAACTCTCTTCTTTGTAGTAGCCTGTTTATTTAAGAAAAAAGAAATACATAAATTAAATGTAAAAAATTACTAAAATATATGAAAATTATAAATATAAACTATTAATTTGTATACCTTCTGCTGAGGAAATGACTCCTGAAGATGTAGCTATCTACGAAAAAACTGCCACATCTTAGGTGGTATGTTAGGTCGCCTCTTATTTTTTTCCACCATACAATATCTCCTGTTAATTTAATCTCAAACAGAAAAAAAAATCAGAATACATACACATGTATACACACACATACACATACACATACCCACATACACGTATACATGCAAACATATATGCATACATATACACATATACATACATATAAAATAAACACACATATACATATCAACATATATACATACGTACACACACATGCATGCATATACACTCATTCATACAAAATACATGCATTTATCCCACAATAATGTGTATTTGTGTATATGAAAATATGTGTGTATGTGTAAACGTGTATATGTGAATATGTGTGTATGTGTAAATATGTATATGTGAATGTTTATGTATGTAAATAATCAGATTATTAATATCAAATACCATTATTTGTAGCTTCTCATCAATCAGATGGAACTCCACCACCATCTCCTCATCGTGCAACGACTATATACAATAAGTATATCAAACATTTAATTTTAAATATATTTGATGGATACATAACTTATTTTTTTTTCTTTTTGTAATCAAATTCTAATCAATCACAGGGTACTCCACCACCTCCTATCCATGCAACGACTTCACATGTGTCCTCCGATAGGAATTATGATGAATTTTACTATCAAGAGCATATTATATGTTGATATAACTCTTGTTATGGCATGTATCAAAGACCATGATTGGAATGTATTGAGCATGAGGTAGAGTATGGTACTTTTGAGCATGCACCATCACCTGGTCAACGTGATAATGCTTGGGTATGTATTTTTTATATAAATTAATGTCATTATTTTATTTAAAAACCATATACAAAATCAAATTACTATTGATATACAAGAATACTTGCTCGATGGTGATGATGATGATAATTTTTCTCATAATGTTAATATACCTTGTACACGTCATGGATTTGCTGTTCATCAATTACAAGCAGAGGTTTCTAGAAATCCTCTACCTCCAGGTTTAGAGACTAAAACGGCTGGAGATTATCCATTGCCAGCTCGTGATCGTTCTCTAGTACAAACATATGATAGAAGAAGATATGGAGGATGGAATAGAGGTCCACTTCCTTCAGATGGAGAGGTTCTCAACTTTTGGGGTAATTGCTATATGATTGCTCCATCCACTATTACTAATGATGGTCGTGGTCTCTTTATTGTAGAGGATTTGTATGTGCCTCCAAACTCTGAAGTCACTCTTATGTCATTTTGTGTTCCTATATATTGGATGGGGAGATTGGCATCGACTTTCACGTTATGTTCAAAGCATGAGTACTTATGGAATATGCTTGAACGCAACATCCCTTACGAGTAGAAGGATTTTACATGCAGAAAATGAAAGATTATATATTGATGGAAGACCTTACACGCATGGAAATATAACAGGTTTAATAAATAGTAGTCAAGGGTTACATAATAGTTCAAGGACTAATTGCACATTTGAGGAGCGTGAAAATATTCATGAATCACCATACATGAGTAGAGATGTATCAAGATACATAGTTGTCAATGCTATTACTATATTACATGCTGGTGATGAACTATTAGTGAATTATGGATGGCGTAGACCTCCAAGAGCACCTTTTAACTAGAGAAAATAAAAATTTCCTATCCATATTTAATAACTTATATATTTAATTTTATGTTTAAAGTTTACTTTTTGTTCATTTATGGAATACTAATGAATTTTATTTATATGTGCAGATTCAAACGTATGATGTTGATGATATTCCTCCACACCATTCACAATTGCCAGTAATACGTCATTTATCAGAAGCTTCTATGAGGAGGCTACGCAAAAGTGATCTTGTGGAATATGCAAGGTTGAAAGATCTATATTCAAAAGAAGATAAAGTACAAGATTTGTGCGACAATGATGAAGATGATGGCATGGCAGATTTTATTGAGGATTCGTATCAAAATGACAGTGAGAGCATTGATATTTCTAAAAATGAGAAATATCTTCGAGAGGAATGTCTAAAGCATGTATATGAAGGAAATCGTTTGACATGACTAAGTGCGAGCTTACTTATTCTCAATCTTCAAAATCTTTTTGGATGGAGTAATGTATCTGTTTCGACACTATTAAGGTATAATTTTCAATTTTCTATCTATTTATGTATATGTGCATATATATATATATATATATATATATATATATATATATATATATATATATATATATATATACATGCATATATAAACATACACATAATATACATGAATGTATACACACATATAAACATACACACACATACACATGTTATAAGAGTAAGGTCAAATTATACATACCTGTAATGAATGAAGATGTTTTGTCCATTTAGCCTTTAGAACTGTCCACCCAACCTTTAGAATGTTCTTGACACATATGTTTCTCCTATTTTAGTCGACCTAATACCTATGTTGTTAACTCTTTTGAATACAAATATTAAGTATCAGTTAGCTATGCAGGTATTAAGTCATATGTAAAATGGGAGGAGCAAGTTTATCTTGAAGATTTTGAAGTATGGAAAAATAATTTTAAAGGATGGGCGGAAAAAAAGTATCCATTCAATGCAAGTTTTTATTCTTACTTTAGATAAAGTAAGAACAAGAACTTGCATTGAATGGACACTTTTTGTCCGCCCATCTTTTAAAACTATTAATGCATCTTTCAAAATATTCGCGATAAATTTGATCCTCGCATTTTACATATGACTTAATACCTTCATAGGTAACTAATACTTAATATTTGAAACAGCTTAGCAAGGCAGGTAATAGATTGACTATAAAATGGGAAACCGCCAGACAATTCAATGGTCTAGATATGAAAATCTGCAAACCAACAATATACAAAAAAACAATTAAAAACATATACACACATACACATGTTATGAGAGTAAGGTCAAATCATACATACCTGTATCGAATGAAGATGTTTTGTCCATCTAGCCTTTAGAATTATCCACCCAACCTTTAGAATCTTCTTGACACATATGTTTCTCCTATTTTAGTCGACCTAATACCTGTGTTGCTAACTCTTTTGCATACAAATATTAAGTATCAGTTAGCTATGCAGGTATTAAGTCGTCAGTAAAATGGGAGAACCAAATTTATCTTAAAGATTTTGAAGGATGAAGAAATAATTTTAAAGGATGTGTGGAAAAAAATTGTTCATTCAATGCAGGTTTTTATTCTTACTTTAGCTAAGGTAAAAAGAAGAACTTGCATTGAATGAACAGTTTTTGTCTGCCCATCTTTTAAAACTATTAATGCATCTTTCAAAATATTTGCGAAAAATTTGATCCTCCCATTTTACTGATGACTTAATACCTTCATAGGTAACGAATACTTAATATTTGTAAACAACTTAGCAAGACAGGTAATAGATTGATTATAAAATGGGAAACCGCCAGATGATTCAATGGTCTATATATGAAAATCTACAAACCACAATATACAAAAAACAATTAAAAACGAAATCAAATATACACAGCTACACATGCATACATACATATACATACACATTCATACATATATACACATACATACATACATACATACATACACATGTATACACACATACATATACATATATGCATACATATACACATACGTATATATACATACATATACACCTATAAAACACATATACATACATATATACATATACACATACACATATGTATACACATGCACATGCATATACACATCCACATACACATACACATAAGCATACACATATATAAAATTATATGCATATATATATGTATATTTATTTATTTACTTTTTTTAATATATCTTTTTTTTATGGACTTACAGGTTGTTATCTGAAAAGTTTTTACCAAGCCATAATATTCTTCCTACCGCACATGATGAAATGAAGAAGATAATCAACAATCTTGGTATAGATTATCAATGTATACATGCATGTCCTAATGATTCTATTTTATATAGAGGTGAATATGCAGACCCTTTGACATGTCCCAAATGTCAATCTCCTTGATATAAGGGCGAAGAAGGTAAAATACCAAAAAAGGTATTGAGACATTTTCCATTGGCTCCACGGATTAGACATATTTTAAAGCCTTGAATTATCAAAGCTTTTGACATGGGGACATGATCATAAAAGTACTGATGGAATAATCATAATTCCTCATGATAGTGTTGCTTTTTAGCATATTGATTCTACATGGCCTGAATTTGCACAAAATCCACAGAATCTAAAGTTAGGAGTTGCATTACATGAGGTTAATCCATTCTCCATGAAATCCAGTAAATGGTGTGTATATATCAGTGTGCATGAATGTGTGTATGTATGTGTTTCTATATGTGCGTATGCATGTGTATCTATATATGCGTATGCATGTGTTGTGTGTGTGTGTATATGCATGTGTATATGTATATATGCCTTTAAATATGATTATATGAGTCTATGTGTGCATACATATGATTATGCATGTGTATGTGTATGTGAGTATGTGTATGTGTCTATGTGTATTCATTATATGTATGTAACTCCATGCATGTATATGTGTGTGTAAAAATGTGCATGTATGTATGTGTATGTATAAATGTGCATGTATGTGTATATGTGTGTAAATGTGCATGTATGATGTATATGTGTGTGTATGGGTGTATTTATACCTCTAGTCTCACTATTTTCTCTCTCTCTCATATACATACATACATATAGAAACACACATACTCATATCCACATATATATACATAAAAGCAATGTGTACCATGCATTATCGCGACGATGAGCCATAAGTGTCTGCATCTCTTTTAGACACCACTTACGCAACCATCCTATCCCAAACTCTGTCTCAAGTGAACGAAGTATGTATTTTTTATCCCTCTCATCATGCTCACTACAAAAATAAAAAAAATCATGTAAATCAAAACTAAGATATTTATTTCAATTTATATGTAAAATTTATACTTACTTCCATGGTAAGTGGACAAGGTGCAAGTAAGAGTCGCATAATGTTTGCATTCTTCTCTTGAACTCTAATCCATTCCCTATGTACACAATGTTCCCCTCTGGCTCTATATTGCACTCTAGCCCTAAGGTGCCTATGCATGTCCTCATAGGAAACTCTGCTGTGCTATCATGATCAGGAGGTGGTATAGGTGTCCTGAAAATATATAGATAAAAAGAAATAAAAATATGTGTTATAATATCATTAAAATTTTTTATGAAAAAAAACATACCTATGAGCAGATAACTTTCTTCTTGCATGTGGAGCCGCAGAAGAGCCCTCCTCTGATCGCTGGGTAAGCATCTGGATCAGATAATCCAGTTCATCATCACGCATCTCTGAGTACTCATGCATGATGATTCCTAGAGTATCAGATGGAACTCTTGCTCTCATAAGACTTTTTATGAGAGTGAGTTTCACCTTTCTCTCTCTACTAGAATCCATAATACCTAACATATAAAACAAAATGGGTTAGAAATCAATATATGTATGTGTGTATATGTGTATGTAGCTGTATATGTGAGTGTGTGTATGCATGTAAACATGTATGTATGCATATGCATGTGCATTATGTATGCAAATGTATGCAAATGTATGCATGTGTGTGTATGTGTGTGTGTATGCATGTAAGTATTATGTATGCATATGCATATGCATTATGTATGCATGCATGTGTATGTGTGTGTATGTGTCTCTATGTGTGTGTATGCATATATATGTGTGTATGTCTCTATGTGTCTATCTATGCATATATATTTGTGTGTCTATGTGTGTGTATGTGTGTGTGTCTATGTGTGTGTGTGTCTATGTGTATATACATGTGTATCTGTATATATGTGTCCATGCATTTGTATGCATGTGTGTAAATGTGTGTGGATGTGTGTATGTGTGTATGTGTCTGTGTAAGTGTGTATGTGTCTATGTGTGTATGTGTGTGTATATGTGTGTGTCTGTGTGTATATAGGTGTGTATCTATATATATATGTCTATATGCATGTGTATGTGTGTGTGTAAATGTGTGTGGATGTGTGTATGTGTGTGTGTAAGTCTGTATGTGTCTATGTATGTATGTGCTTGTTTATATATGTGTGTGTGTAAGTTTGTATGTGTGTATGTGTGTGTGTCTATGTGTGTAAGTGTGTGTGTGTCTATGTGTGTATGTCTGTGTGTATGCATGTGTAAGTGTGTCTGTGTATGTGTGTGTGTAAATCTCTGTGTATATGTGTGTGTATGTGCATATGTGTGTATGTGTATATGTGTGTGTATGTATCTATGTGTGTGTATGTGTCTATGTGTGTATGTGTACGCATGTAAGCATATATATATGCATATGCATGTGCATTATGTATGCATATGTATGCATGTGTGTGTATGTGTGTGTATATGTTTGTATGTCTATGTATGCATGTAAGTATGTATGTATGCATATGTGTGTGTATATGTGTGTATGTCTGTATATGCATGTAAGTATGTATGTATGCATATGCATATGTATTATGTATGCATATGTATGCATGTATGTGTGTGTATGTCTCTTTGCGTGCATGTGTATCTCTGTGTGTCTCTCTCTACGTGTGTGTGTGTGTGTCTATGTGTGTATATGTATCTGTGTGTATGTGTATGTATGCATGTAAGCATGTATGAATGCATATGCATTATGTATGCATATGTATGCATGTGTGTGTATGTGTGTGTATGTCTCTCTACGTGTGTATGTGTGTATGCATATGTATGCATGTGTGTGTATGTGTGTGTATGCATGTAATTATGTATGTATGCATAGGCATATGCATTATGTGTGTATGTGTCTATGTGTGTACGTGTGTGTATGTGTGTGTGTGTCTATGTGTGTATGTGTGTGTATGCATGTGTATGTGTGTAAATCTGTGTGTATATGTGTGTGTATGTGTCTATGTGTATGTATGTGTCTATGTTTCTGTATGTTTATGCATGTGCATTATGTATGCATATGTATGCATATGTATGTGTATGTGTGTGTATGTGTCTATGTGTGTGTATGTGTATGCATGTATCTATGCATATGCATGTGCATTATGTATGCATATGTGTGTGTGTATGCATGTAAGTATGTATGTATGCATATGTATACGCATTATGTATGCATGTATGTGTATGTGTGTGTATGTCTCTCTATGTGTGTATGTACACATATATGTGTGTGTATGTGTGTGTGTGTCTATGTGTGTATGTGTATGTGTGTATGCGTGTGTATGTGTGTGTATGCATGTAAGCATGTATGTATGCATATGCATGTGCATTATGTATGCATATGCATGTATGTGTGTGTATCTATATATATGTGTCTGTATGCATGTGTATGTGTGTGTAAATGTGTGTGGATGTGTGTGTGTAGGTGTGTAAGTGTGTGTGTCTATATGTGTGTGTGTATATTTGTGTGTATGTGTATGTGTGTGTGTCTATGTGTGTATGTGTCTGTGTCTATGTGTGTATATATGTGTGTATCTATGTATATGTGTCGGCGTGCATGTGTATGTATGTGTGTAAATGTTTATGGATGTGTGTGTGTAAGTGTGTATGTATCTATGAGTGTGTATGTGTTTATGTGTGTGTATGTGTCTATGTGTGTATGTGTATGCATGTATGTATGCATATGCATGTGCATTATGTATGCATATGTGTGTGTATGTGTGTGTATGCATTATGTATGCATATGTGTGTGTATGCATTATGTATGTGTATGTATGCATGTGCATTATGTATGCATATGTGTGTGTATGCATGTAAGTATGTATGTATGCATATGCATATGCATTATGTATGCATATATATGCATGTATGTGTATGTGTGTGTATGTCTCTCTATGTGTGTGTATGCATATATGTGTGTGTATGTGTGTGTGTATGTGTGTGTGTATGTGTGTGTGTATATGTGTATGTGTGTATGCATGTGTATGTGTGTGTATGCATCATTATGTGTATGTGTGTGTGTATGTGTGTGTGTCTATGTGTATGTGTGTGTGTGTCTATGAGTGTATGTGTTTATGTGTGTGTATGTGTCTATGTGTGTATGTGTATGCATGTATGTATGCATATGTGTGTGTATGTGTGTGTATGCATTATGTATGCATATGTGTGTGTATGAATTATGTATGTGTATGTATGCATGTGCATTATGTGTGCATATGTGTGTGTATGCATATATGTGTGTGCATGTATGTGTGTGTGTATGCATGTATATGTGCGTGTATGCATCATTATGTGTGTATGTGTGTATATGTGTGTGTATATGTGTGTGTATATGTGTGTGTATGTGTGTGTGTGTGTCTATGTGTATGTGTGTGTCTATGTGTGTATATATATGTGT
>CM035408.1:27022020-27177020 GCA_020310875.1 Ceratopteris richardii | reverse complement strand
CACATACACACACATACACACACATACACACACATATACACCCAAATTTACACACACATACACATGCATACACACACATACACACATAGACACACATACATACACACATAGACACACACACATACACACATACACACATAGACACATACACACATAATCATATGCATATGCATACATACATACTTACATGCATACACACACATACACACACATATGCATACATATGCACACATAGTGCACATGCATATGCATACATACATGCATACACATACACACATAGACACACACACACATAGACACATACACACACATAAACACATACACACTCATAGACACATACACACTTACACACACACACATACACATATCCAGAAACATTTATACACACATCGAGACACATTTACACACACACATACACATGCATACAAACACATATATATAGATACACACCTATACACACATAGGCACACACACACACATACACACATAGACACACACACACACATACACACACATATACACACACACTTACACACGCACACATCCGCACACATTTACACATACATACACATGCATACAGACACATATATATATATAGATACACACACATACACACACATACATGCATATGCATACATAATGCACATGCATATGCATACATACATGCTTACATGCATACACACACATACACACGCATACACACATACACATACACACATAGACACACACACACATACACACACATACACACATACACACATACACACATACACACATACACACATACACACATACACACATACACACATACACACATACACACATACACACACATATATGCATACACACACACATAGAGAGACATACACACACATACACATACATGCAAACATATGCATACATAATGCATATGCATATGCATACATACATACTTACATGCATACACACACATACACACACATATGCATACATAATGCACATGCATATGCATAGATACATGCATACACATACACACACATAGACACATACACACATAGGCACATAGACACACATACACAAACATATACACACATATTTACACACACATACACATGCATACACACACATACACACATAGATGCACACACACGTACACACACACACATACACACATAGACACATATACACATAATGCATATGCATATGCATACATACATAATTACATACATACACATGTATATACACACATAGACACACACATAGACACACACACACATACACACACATGGACACATACACACACATATATGCATAGATAGACACATAGAGACATATACACATATATATGCATACACACACATAGAGACACATACACACACACATACACATGCATGCATACATAATGCATATGCATATGCATATGCATACATACATACTTACATGCATACATACACACACATACACACACGTGCATACATTTGCATACATAATGCATATGCATATGCATACATACATGCTTACATGCATACACCACTCACATATACACCTACATACACATATACACACATACATATGTACACATATATATAGTTTCTAACCCATTTTGTTTTATATGTACAGGTATTATGGATCCTAGTAGAGAGAGAATGGCGAAACTCACTCTCATAAAAAAGTCTTATGAGAGCAAAATTTCCGCCTAATACTCTAGCGATCATCATGTATGAGTAATAAAAGATGGTTGATGATGAGCTAGATTATACGATCAAGATGCTTACCCAGCGATCAAAGGAGGGCTCTTCTGCGGCTCCACATATCTGCTCATAAGTATGTTTTCTTTTATAAATTTTTTTAATGATATTATAACACATATTTTTATTTATTTTTATCTATCTATTTTCAGGATACCTATACCACCTCCAGATCATGATAGGAGAGCACAGGTGCCTATGAGGACATGCATAGGCATCTTAGGGCTAGAGTGTGATATAGAGCTAGAGAGGAACATTGTGTACATAGGGAATGGATCTGAGTTCAAGAGATCAATGTGAGCATTATGCGACTCTTACCTGCACCTTGTCCACTTACAGTGGAAGTAAGTATAAATTTTACATATAAATTGAAATAAATATCTTATGTTTTTTTTACATGATTCTTTTTTATTTTTGTAGTGAGCATGATGAGAGAGATAAAAATATGTACTTAGTTCACTTGAGACAGAGTTTGGGACAGGATGGTCGCATAAGTGGTGTCTAAAAGAGATGCAGACACTTATGGCTCATCATCGCGATAATGCACGGTACGAGATTGCTTTTATGTATATATATGTGTGGATATGAGTACACACACATTTACATACATTTACACATACATGCATATTTATACATACACACACATACATGCACATTTTTACACACACATACACATGCATGCAGTTACACACATATAATGAATACACACATAGACACATACACATACTCACATACACATACACATACATAATCATATGTCACACACATAGACTCACATAATCATATTTACATGCATATATACATATACACATGCATACACACATATAGATACACATACATACACAATATATATATATATATATATATATATATATATATATATATATATATATATATATATATATATATATATATATATATATATATATATATATATATATATATATAGCTATCTATCTATCTATCTATCTATCTATCTATCTATCTACCTATCTACCTATCTACCTATCTATCTATCTATCTATCTATCTATCTATCTATCTATCTATCTATCTATCTATCTATCTATATATCTATCTATCTATCTATCTATCTATCTATCTATCTATCTATCTATCTATCTATCTATCTATCTATCTATCTATCTATCTATCTAGTGTAAAATGATGCCATTGTAAAGGTTGTCGCGATTGTTGGCAAGCATCACACGTTTTAACATAAGCAACAATATCATGCTGCATAGTGGGCCACCATAAGCCACTGTGTAGAATTCTCTGGTAAGTAAGATCGACCGAAAAATGACCATCAGAAGGAGTAGAATGGGCCATGTCAATAACCGAAGGAACTTCATGGGGTGGGATACACCGTAATAGTGCACCTGAGGGATCTATGTAATACAACTGTCCTACAATGATTCGAAACCGTCAACTATACATTGCCAATTTACGGCGAGCCGAAGTGGAATTATTAGTCGGGGGGCTTCCACTAGTGAGAAAGGTCAAAAGAGTGTCATAATACAAAGGTGCCATCGGGAGCTCCTGACCATCATCTTGGGCCGAATCATTCGCATAGATAGCAACAGTAGTATCATCAATTCCACCGAGAAATTCACTAGAATCAAGCCGAGATAAGAAATCAGCCAGCACATGTGCTGACCCTGGATGATGGACAACCACATTATCAAATTCTTGCACTAAGAAAACCCACTTGGCTAATCTGCCCCCTAAATGTTGTTGAGGGACAAGATAAACAAGAGTAGCATGATCCACATGAAAGATAAATTGGCATCCCAGCAAATAGTGCCGGAATTTCTTCACCAAATAAACCAAGCCCAGACATTCGTGCTTAGTGCCGGAATAATTTCGTTCAGCAGCAGCTAATCATCGACTAGCATAATAGATAGGACAAAACCACTTATCATGTTGTTGCATGAGCACACTACCGATGGCACTATCCGATGCATCCACAAAGACATGGAACGAAAGCTGCTAGTTTCGCACTTACAGTATAGGGGCCTGGGTTAAGAGTGTTTTCAATCGATCAAAGGCAATTTGGCACTCCTTAGTTCACACGAACGGTCCGGGATTGCTAGTGATCAATCGATTCAGGGGTATGGCTAAATGTGGGAGCCACCGCAGATGCCGCCCATGCCAGTGTATTTGGCCAAGGAATCGCATAACTTCCTTTGGTGTCGTAGGGGCAGGTGCCTGTAACACGGCTTGCACTTTATCTAGATCCACTTGAATGCCTTGCTTTGAAATAATATGACCAAGCAACTTGCCACAGGGAACCGAAAAGACCGACTTGTTGGGATTTAAGCACAACCGAAATTCTCAACACTTAGAAAAGCAGCACCGTAAGTGATAGAGGTGAGCCAATGTGTCTCCGGATAATGAAAAATCATCCAGATACACTCGCATAAATGTGGTTAAGTAGGGGGAAAAAATTTCTTGCATGCATCGTTGGAAGGTACTAGGGGCATTGCGAAGATCGAACCACATCACCATAACACGCATATACACCCCAATTTGTAATAAATGCAATCTTCGGTATATCCATTTCAGCCATGCGCACCTGATTATAGCCACTGTAACCATCCAAAAAGGAATACATTTCTCATCCGGCAACATCATCGAGCATTGTATCCAAAAAGGGAAGTGGGAAGGGATCGGATACTGTCACTGCATTTAATTTTTGATAATCCACACAGATATGCAACTGCTTATTTTTCTTTGGGATGATAACAATAGGTGAAATCCATTCTGCTCAATGGGAACAATGAAACCTACTTTCAGCAAGCGATCCAATTCCGCTTTCACTTGAGTAGCATAATTAGGGTTCATGCGATAACTGGGTTGCTTGATTGGACATGCATCCAGCTTGAGCATCACACGGTGTTGATAGATGCGAGGGTCCAACCCTTTCATATCTTGATAGTCCCACGCAAATACATCTTGGAATTCTATCAACAATTGTAGTAGATCATTTTGAAAAGTTTTCGGTAATCCCGCCTTAATCTTGACCGATCGTGATGTATCTGATAAGTTGATCTTCCGGTACATAAAACTGTCATGGCATGGGTATATCCTCAGGTGACTGGAATAAATGGTGGAAACTCTGGGCATTCAAAGCTTGATCGATAGCTAGGTCCCCTTCTTCTATAATTGGAACTATCGAACAAACGACCGGATTCCAGTTATCTGCAACCGCTTGTAAGTCGATTGTTTCCAAGGCGAGCAAATCCTGGTTAGCATTGAGAAAAGCTTCTTCTTCATCATCTGAAAGCCCATCCAACATATGCATAGGTTCGGCTATGTAGGGTCGAGCATGGAGGTCACATGGCTTCATCTCGTCCAATGAAATGACATACTTCCAGTGGTTACTTTTGAAAATAAGTTCGTGTGCTGACCATTCCTGTAATAATTTGGCTTGTTTCAACCAGGGCCTCCCAAACAGCAAGTTGTAGTCCAGAGTTGAGCACCCTGCAGATTGTTCATAAATTTAGCTCTCCATATTATCCCCGTGCCAATGGTCTTGCTG
Organism: Ceratopteris richardii; assembly: GCA_020310875.1. Taxonomy (NCBI): domain Eukaryota; kingdom Viridiplantae; phylum Streptophyta; class Polypodiopsida; order Polypodiales; family Pteridaceae; genus Ceratopteris; species Ceratopteris richardii. The sequence continues at coordinate 27,171,753 of CM035408.1, read as the reverse complement.
AAAGTACCAATAAAACCTTACTTAACATGCTCAAGAAACTCGTTCTGGAATGTCTCGAGCGTTGGGATCAATTCCTTCCTTCAGTCTTGTGGGCATACCGTACTACTTACAAAGTGGCTATAGGGCATACGCCTTTCAAATTGGCATATAGGCCGGAGGCCATTGCACCCATGGGGTTGGTGGTACCTAGCCTCAGGGTGGTACTGGATCATAAGCTCTTGTTGGAGGAGTCCTTTCCTTTCCGGTTGGATGTGTTGCGGACCTTGGACGAGGAACGCTGGGACAATTTTCTAATGCTGCAAGAAGTCCAACTACGACAAGCCAAGACACATGATCGGTTCCTCCGCACTCCTGTTTTTACCAAAGGACAATTAGTTCTATTCTATAATGCTAAGTCTAATCGTTCAGTGGGCAAGTTCAAACTTCGATGGTTTGGTCCTTACCATATTGAATCCCAGGTTGGACCCGCTACGTTTCGATTATCCAATTTAACTGGTACCCTTCTCCCTAAGTCGATAAATGGATCGAAGCTTCGTCCCTATTATCCCACGCCTTCTTCATCTTGATGAGTTATTGGTATTTTTATTCTCCGCCTGATTTATGTCACTGTTCTGGCCCGATGTCCCTTTCTAGTCCATGCGTTCTAGTTGACCGACTAACCGTAACATTCACGTTTTATTACCTAACCATGATTAGCCGTTACACTATGTGTCTAAGATTCTGTTAATGCGTGCATGTTGTCATTATTTATGCATATTCCCAACATCGGGTGATGATTATGTTTCTTCCTGCATTTCCATTTGGTGTTTTTACTTAATCACGTTCTTCTCCCTCTTTTCCGCTATTGTGTTTTTGCGAGTTTGAGTGTTCTGTGTTATCTCCTGTCTTCGTGCTCTCTTTCTTGCCATGGAAGCTTTGGAAAATATTGCTACCTTTCGTGCTAGCCTCGCTCCGGAATTGAGCGAGTTTTTGCACACCCACGGGCTTTTGGCATTTGCCGAACTGCCTTGGCATTTGGTTGAATGTCATCCATTCTTTGCGCAGATCATCTCTGCTATAGCCGATACTCCCGTGATAGAAATATGTTGGCCGCTTACATGTCTTAATCCGCGTGTTGTCATCACCCTCAACACCATCGCTGAGGGATTCCATCTCCCTCAAGAGGGTAGTGTAGATGGGCCCCTCTTGCCAATGACGACCATGAAACAGCTCTTCTCGTGTCATTCTTCCAATGAATTTGCCTTCCTCTGTCGCCTTGAACCAGAGCGCTCAGCACTATAGTTTCTTGTAGCTGCACTTAACCTCCAAAAATGCACGTACGGCATTTCCCGACCATTTTATTCCATGATCGATGCCGCTGCACGTGAAGAAGTTAATTTTGCTTTGTTTTTCTTCCGATGCATTCATCGGGAATGTCAAGGGGTCTCTCGGCAAATGGCAAAGGGTGACATCCCTCGCACCAGACTGCTTCAACTGCTCACTTTCCTCCTCTTGATGATTCAAACTGTGCAACCTCCTCCCATGAATACACTTCTCTTCCATGAAGAATCAATGCAAGTGATGGAGGTCGACGATGAGGACGATCTCTTGCAGTTTTTTAAGGGAAAGTGCTGCAAACTGAGCCCCTCCCACAGTCAAGTTCAGTCATCCTCAACTGTCCTCAACCGTCCAGTTGCAGGATTCTGCCTCTTTTGTGGGTCGTGCAGCCAGAGCCTCATTCATAGGATCAAGCACCCGACACGGTCATGCAACTCACGAAGAAAGCGCAACCTGAGGAGGTGATTGTGCAACTAGATATCCCGCCTCTTACGGTAACCACTCTTGCCCTGCTATCTTCAGCACAAAACCCACCTCTTCCTCTTTCTCCCTCAAAGGTGCCTTTGCCGCGTAGCCCCTCCTCCTTCACTGTGTCATTCGACAGCCCGTCCTCTCCCTTCCTCTCCCGATTATTCACCTCCTTCGTCTTCCGCCACAATTTCAGCTAATCCCTCCCGGCCAATCTCCACCTCCATTGTCCTTGAATCATTGGCCCAACTAGCACACATAGGAAATTACCTTATTCACCTTTCCAACCATCTCCCTCACCACCTACAAGTCGCCCAACAAACCCTACGCATGGATTATCAATCCAAGGTGGATATCCTTGAAGCGGACATCACACCACTCCAGGAAGAGGTGCTAGCACCTAAAGTAGAAGCCAGTTCGCTACAGGAACAGATTCAAATTCTCCAAGCATAGTTGAATGAGAAGAATGCCATCATTGCAGCTCGCGATGATGAGATTAGCAAACCGACTCAGACAGTGATTGATAAGGATGACGCCATGAAGGCTTTGGGTAATCTACTAGAAACCACACACGCTGAGTTTGCTACGATCGAGCAAAAGGGTCAAGAGATGGATGAGTTAGCCTTACAAGCAAAAACAGAATTAAAGAAAGTCATAGAAGAGCTCTTTCAGAAAAGCTGATCCGTGGAGAGAAAATAGGCGGAAATCTTTAGCTGAAGAAGGATGTTGAAGCCATCCAGAAAGAAAGGCAGGATTTTTTCAAAACCATGCAGTATCAATCACAAGAGCTCGAACGAAGGGAGAAACAACTTGGTACCCACCAAGAGCGATTATCTTGCATTGATGCAGATATTGCTGAAATGAAGTTATGACGCGATGCTGTGCTCGCTAATGACTTTTTTCTTCAAGAAGCTTTTTTGTAGAATCAAGCCGATGTATTACTCTCTCAAGTGATTGCTTCTAGCTCTGTGCGGACTGATGCACACCTAGTTGAACCTCAAATTTTGAAGGAGATGTTAGAATCCCTCAAGCAGAAAATCTCATGCACCTTTAAATTAGCTAGATCAATGTATATTCAAGGAATCATTGATGATTCCTAAATCTTGTCATTTTCCCTGCTAGGTTAGAGTCCACCGTGCGTGCCAGTGTTAAGGCCACCAGAATATTATTTAGAAGATTACTTGTAATTAGAAAAGCCACGCATTGAAAGGGTGTCACGCAAACATTATAACGTTTTCCTGGTTAATAGAAGCAATGTGGGGGAAGAAACGACAGATGTGTCGTCGGATTGTATTGTCTAGGCAATCGGCTGGTATTGATTTTGCCGCATATTATTCAAACCGTGATTTCAAGTGTGTTGTTAAAGATTCAGTATTGAATGAATAAGGTACTGTGTTAACATTTCATTACATCATGAATGAAGCGTGATTATAACAGTAATAACAAATGAATAGTAGAAGTTCTGTGTGCGTGGTTACAGTGATGGTTAAGAAATTGTTTTGTGTTGGGAGCGTAGTGGAATCTATTGTAATTGTTCGGAGTTAATCAATGAAGTTAATTGTCGAAAGTTAAAAAGTGATTTGGGAAAATACATAAAGGGCCTCTGAATTATCAGACCCCTGACCATCCCAAGAACTCACGTCGAGATTGGTCAATAATTTAAATCAATCATAAAGGATTAACACACCCCTCACAGATTATAAGAGTCCTCATTTAACAGCCACTATCAAAGGACATGAGTTTCAAGGAGTCATTGTAGATGGCGGTTCTCGCTTTAACTTGATGCCTGAACATACCATGAAAAAGATTGGACTACAACCTTCAAGACCTGCCAACATCACTGTAACATTGGCAGACCAAAGCATAGTAAGGCCTATGGGAGTGGTCCCTAGAGTCCCAATCAAGATACAAGGTACAATCTTTAACTTGGACTTTGCTGTCTTAAGGTTGCCACAGAGAGAAGAAAGTTTCCTGTGCTGATTGGGAGACCTTGGTTAAGGCATGCCAATGTGTTGTATGACTAGGGTAAGGACACAATGTGGGTAAAGCAAGAGGGAAAAGAGTTGCAACAGATATTTTTAGAAGAAGGTCTAGACAACCAAAGACATATTAGCATGATGTAGGCAATTGGTATTTGTAGGGAAGAAGAATTGTTGGATAACCCAGAGGTAGACCTATATGAAGAAGCATTCTCAGTCAAAGGCCATAGAAGAGAGAAGAAAAGAAAAGCCCTTAAGTGCAACAGTGATGAAGCTACTTCAAATCATATATCAATGGCCACTTTGTTATGGATAATGGTATGGATATCATCTGTTATGTCAATTTTTATGATAGTAAGTGTAGGGCTTTACAAGGATGTGGAAGGAGTACCTTCAAGCCCTTGGAAACGGAGGGTTCCATTGGATGAAGAAGCTGTAATAGAAAAAATGACATTTTGTAGATTATGTCACACAGTAGCTGAAACAAAGATACAAAAGATGCAATATGGAGGAGATAATATTCTAATGAAGGATTTAGGGTGGCCCTATCAGATGGTCAATATGCCCAAAAAGAAGACGAAACAAATGAAGTGCAGTACAATTGGAGATTATCGAGGGCAAAGGGTTGCTCTTTGTCATCATATCACAACTCAAGGCCTATCATCAACACAATTGAAGAAGGATCACCTTGCAAAATCTATCCAAGTTGTACATAGCCTTCTCATATCATTTTTGCTCAAGTTTTAGTAGTTTTTTTTCTATTTTCATGCTTTTTCCTTGATTTTTTATGCACCTTAGAATCCATTTCCCAACCTTTGCATAAGAAAAAATTTTAGGAAATTTTTGGGAATTTTAAAGGCATTTTTAGAATTTTTTCTAATGTTTTTCATCTTTTTCAATGTCATTTTCTTGATATAATAGAGGGAAAAAAGGAAGCTCTCTGTGGCTTTGAGTGAGAAAGTGGGCTAGAAATGCTGCAAATTTTTTGAGAATTTTGCTTGATTTTTTTTGCATTTTTTTAAATTTGTTTGGATTTTATTAGTATTTCTTGATATTTTTTAGGGTATTTTTCTAAAAAAAAAGCCGCCTGGCGGCTAATTTTATTTTTTCCAAATCTCTCTCTCTCTCTCTCTCTCTCTCTCTCTCTCTCCCTCGCCCCCTGCCCCCACATTTTCTTTTAAATTTATTTTTTAGTTTTTTATTTTATTTATTTTAATTGTAGTCTTATTTATTTATTTATATTTTCTGTTATTTTAGTTTATTTTCTTTTTTCTTTCCCCCCAGAACCATAATTTTTATTTTCTATTTTATTTATTTTACTTATTTATTTAATTGTTTTTAATTTCTTTTTATTTTATTTTATTTTTCTATTTTTGCTTTTAAGCTTTGCCCCACGTGCGTTTCAGAACACACACACACACACACACACACACACCCACACACACATATATATATATATATATATATATATATATATATATATATATATATATATATATATATATATATATATATATATATATAAATTATATAAATCCTAAAATATATATATATTTTTTATTTTTCATGGTCTAATGTTTTGTCTTTGGATTGTGCCTTGGATGGCCATTTCTTTCAAATTTGGAGCCAATTTCATGTCTTTTGGCACCTCTGCACTCATTTTTTGACTTAATTTTTCCAAAATTCCAATTTTTTCTGACTTTTGATCAAAACCCAAATTTTTTGAGCACATTTATTACGTGTTTTTCTTTAAACACATGGTCCGCATGGTTTATTCTCACTTTATTTTACCATATGTTGCACATTTTCCCATAGGCACCCTCTATAGCTTTACTGTGTTATCATTTCGGCCCTCTCCAGAGCCATAATCCGACTCCCTCACCCTCCCTTTACCTTTTTAACCAGCCCCATCCTTACCCCTCCCTGCCCTATCAATCTCACCCTCCCAGAGCCATAATCCTACTCCCTCACCCTCCCTTTACCCTTCTACCTAGCCCCATACTTACCCCTCCCTGCCCTATCAATCTCAGCCCCCTCAGCCCTCCCTTCCCCCTCCTTCTACCCTCCACTCGCCATCCTTTGCTTTTTTGTGCAAAATTTCCACTTTTGGTTCTTCTCTGGTGTTTGTTCTCTCCTGCTGCTAGTGACTCCTGGTGGACTTGGTAGCTGCTCAAGTGTCCTTTTGAAGATTTTGCAGCACAGGAATCATGGTGTCCTCTCTGCTTTGAGTTTTGGCTGTAGCTCTTCGGGACGGAGAGCCCATTAGGTTGTGGGAAACTGTTGAGCCCATAAAAGTCATATTGGTCAAAGTCAAAGGGTCAAAGTCAAAGTGTTCAAAGTCAACACATTCAAGGTCAAATTCAAAATGGTTGAAGTCAAAGCATTCAAAGTTCGGGTGTCAAGGTGCACAGGTAGTGCACAATTAATTGTTTACAAAGGCTATAATTGCAGAAAGTTGGTTGTAGGTTGTAGATATATTTCTGTGATTCTCTAAGGTTCAAAGTGTTTTAAAGTGTTTTGGAAGGTTCAGGTGAACCCTCTCTAAGGTGCACATTTGAAGAATTAAAAGGAAAAATGTGAAGGTATGTGAAGCAACAGCATATGCAAAAGTGAAAGTATGCCCCCCAATTAAAATTTTTGTTTTAATTTAATGTCACTATAGGACAAAATAGGGATTCGTTGGCTCTCCACTTTTGGAGACAATATTGGGACATCAAAGTGAGCACCAAGACACTCTAGCAGTTAAGAGCTTACGTGAACAGACACTCAAATGAAGGCAAGGCATTATTCTTGGGACTAAGCAAGGTGAGCATAGTCTAGACTAGGAGAAGAGTAAGAGACATAGTGAGAGTGCGACACAGAGAAGTGAAGTGCAAGGTGTGCAAGAAGAGTGACTTAGAAGTGTGCAGAGAAGTGCTAAGCCATACAATCAAAGGTCACAAGGTCCCATTGAAGTTGTGTGTGCGTCAACAGAAGGTTTCCATCCCTCCCCCTATTGGAAGCTTGAGTGCAAGGTGTGCACAAGTCCAAGCTTGGAAAAGGTGGAGGTTTGGTGTAGAGAAGGTCGGCAACAACAAGAACCTTGGATATTTTGTAACGTTGTTGATTGTGCACTCTTTGGGATTTTGCACAGAGAGCATTTGGATTGTATCGTACATCACCATTGTACTTTCTCCTTATAATCAATCTACAGAAGCTTCCAGTGTCTGTATCTTTCTTCTTATCTTTCTCCCTTCTCCTAGAAACACTCAAATCTCTTTCTGTACAATAATCCCTCAACAAGAGGGTAGCTTCTGCTTCTCTTTCCCTTAGCTCTTTGTTCTCTTGTTGGAGCCTAGTGACCATATCCTCCTTAGCACTCCTGGACTTTTACAGTACCCAAAGATCATCCAAATCTCTTTTGTATTGTATTGGAGAGTGGTCCCATAGTCCTACCTAGGAAGGAATCTTGTTGAAATGATTTTGGGCCTACTCAATGGGGGTTGCCATGGCTAAAACTCTTCCAACAAAGCACTTTTCTCTAGGTGATCCGAGAGTTTGTGTTTGGTGCTGATACACAATGCTTTTTCCAACCATTTTTCAATGAGAGATTTACTAGGTGTTTCCAATATCTTGGTCACCAAGGCTTTTGTTCTAATCTATATATGAGGGAAGGATTCCTCCTTCTTGAGCTGAAGGTTCTCTAACCCCTCAAGAGCCTCAAATGAGGTCATTTTTATAGATGTCTGCCATGCACTATTGTATGCAAACTTGACTAAGGGCAAATATTCACTCCAATTATCTTGCTTTTCATTCACATATGTACACAAAATTGTTACCGTTAGTATCCATGTGAAAGGCCAAATGGCCACCGGACACTTCTTTGTATATGTTCTTTAATAAAACAGATAGTGGCTTGGTCAGACACAGACTATAAGCTCGATCACATTTGTAGCACCTAAGAAGTCTGTGTTCATGCTCCCAGTGTACTGTGTTTTTTCTGTGTATTCTACAGCCGCTGTGGAGAGTACCATGTATGACACTTGGAGCTCAATTTTCTACTCTAAGGATATCATCGTGGAGCTCTCAAGGCTTTCTCCAAGGCAATGACTAAGGCGGCGACCAAGGCATACCTTGTCATCTGAGTCACCGAAGTCACCATTGGTGCCATTGGTTGCATGCGAGGGAGGATCTCAATGATCAAGGAAGATAGAGGTTCCTGATACTTCCCGAGAGGTCAGCCATCCCAATACTATCCCCCCTAGAGCTCGTTTAACTGTGGCAATCTCTTGCCACTAAGCTACACTCTTGTGGTGTCCGAAGAAGGGGAAAGACTAAGGTTAACATCACCTTGAAGATGTTTTGGTCCTTCAAAGCTTCATTCTTTGCTTTCAAAGTCTATTTTTGAAGCATTTTGTGGTGATTTTTTGGAGCCATTTTGGAGCACTTTCATGAATAGGTTTCTTCACACAATTTCAAGAATATCAAGAAGAGTGTTCTTTGTACTTCTCTGAAAAATGGGGCTATGTTTTCAGCCACACTCGTAAAACTACAGGTTTCTTGAAAGGTTCTCAGTTGTGGTGGGAGCAATCACTACAAATTTATGCAATTTTTTGAACCTAAACAACAGAGTTGACAGACACTTGTAGGTGTTGTTGACTAGTTTTTTGGGCTATGTATTCAACCTTTAAGTGTCATTTTACTACAAGTATTGAGCACATATACACTATGTACACTTATGTGGATATCGCTTATGTATGTCCATGTGGTCATTGATATAGGAGTTATGTTTTTGCATAAATCCTTTCATGTTTGATAAAGAGGGTCGTGGTGAGGTTTTTGTAACTAGGAGACACCCAGATGTCAAGGTCTCTTTGGTGATGCAGGTGGAAGACTTACCCAACCTCGCCATAAGAGATGTATGATAGTTTTTCATAGGTGCTTGATAAGCCTAGTTGGCTTCTTTTGGGTAACTGATTATATGTAGTGGAGTCAGTGATTCACTATGTAGGTAAACATGTTAGTACTTGTAGTTTTATGAGATTTTGACACTAGTTATATGCCCATTTTGTAGAGGATACTCTGGCAAAATTTTTCTAGATTTTTTGGTTTTGTCAACTATATAGTGGTCAATTTACTCCTTGACACACTTATTGGTGTGAGCACATTATTTCTCACATACTCCTTCTGGTTGGTCCTTACTATTACTTATTTCATTTTCTGGGAAGATTACTGAATTCTCTCCCAGAATCTAACAGTTGGCCATCCTTCTTTGAGCCTTAGTGGTGTTTGGACTCTTCTAGCTCCATTATCATTCTATTTAGTTGTCTACCATCATGGCATCAGATGTCTCAGGCACTTATGATGGATCAAGGTCTAGTGCGAGTGTTCCGAGGTGGAGATTTAACTTGCAAGGAAAATACCATTTTGAGATTAAAAAATTTGATGGCACAGACTTTGCTCTATGGAAGAATCACATTAAAGATGTGCTGATTCAAAGGAGGCAATGGAAAGCGAGTAAATGGAAACTCAAAGAAGCCAACTGACATGGATGAAGATGATTGGGATCAGTTAGATGAAATGGTCTGGTCTACCATTCAATTGCACGTGGCAGATAATGTTTACTTTACAGTATTAGACTATGAAAATGTAGAGGAACATTGGAAGAAGTTATGCAATACATATGAAAAAGAGATAACATCAAATAAAGTGTATCTGATGAGAAAGCTATATGACCTTCACATGGATACAGATAGTGTTGCTGCTCATCTTAATGAGTTTGATGCTATATTCTCTTAGTTACAAGCTCAAACAATGTATATGGATAATGAAATGAAAGCTGTCTTATTGTTATGCACCTTGCCATCATCATGGGATACGTTTTGCACAACTATTAGCAATAGTGCACCTGGTGGTAATCTGGTCTATGATGACATATGTGGGGCACTCTTGAATGAGGAGATTGTAGAAAATCTATGGTTGGAACTCAGAGAGGAGATGCAAATAATGTTCGTGATTCTTACCAAGGAAAGAATGAGCAATGTGGCAGGAGCAAGAACAAGGAAAAGAATGGTCAATGGAATAAGACTAGAACTAAATCTAGGAAGAGGGATATCAAATGCCGTTATCTTCATAAAAAAGGACACACGAAGAAAGACTGTTATGCATTAAAGAATGCTAAAGGTAAAGGAAAAAATGTTGATGGGCATGTTAAAAAGTTATTGACACCATCTACTTTGACTATGAAGATTGCAGAAATCAATGCTATTTCTGATGACGCTAATGTGTTCACACTTGATAGTACTATGCCAACTGAGGCTCTTATGGATGATTCTCTTTCTCACATATGGCTGCTAGATTCTGGTGCTTTGTTCCATGTGACACCACATAGAAAATGGTTCTCTAATTATGCAACAAAGTCTCTTGGTATTGTGAGACTTGGTGACTCTTACTAGTGTGATGTTGTGAGGATTGGAGATGTGGTTGTGCAGTTCATTGATGGTTCAAAATTTACTATGCATAATGTATGCCACATACCTTAGTTATCACATATTTTGATGTCAGATGGTCAACTTGAGGACCTTGGTTACAAGGTGGTCTTTTATGCTCAGTCTTTCTGCATATCAAAGGGCAATATGGTTATTGCAAAAGGAAGAAAAGTTGGCTCACTTTATCCTTTATTTGTATCATAGAAAGAACACTTGTTAGCTGTTATTGAACGACCTATGGCTTGTATTTGGCATGGTTGTTTGGGCCATATATCTCGTAGTGGAATGGAAAGTCTTTCTCATTCTTGCTACTTACTTGTGTCATGTTTCTCCGATTTTTCATTTTGTGAGCATTGTCAATATGGAAAGCAAACTAGAAATGTGCATAGAACACATATTGACTCTTCAATTTAGCCTTTAGATTTCATTCATATAGATGTGTATGGTCCTATGCCCACAGGGTCAATAGGTGGTTCTCTTTAGTTTGTCACTTTCATAGATGATGCTACTAAAAAAGTTTGGGTATATCCTATCAAATCGAAGGATGAGGGATCCCCTACTTTCAAAAAATGGCTTGCTTTAGTTGAAACTAAAAAAGGAACTATGCGCAAAAGCTTTACATTCAGATAATGGGCGTGAGTATACCTCACATGAAATTCAACCATTTATACGAGTCTAGAGGAATTTGTAGAGAGTTTACAACTCCTTATATCCTAGTACAAAATGGTGTAGCCGAAAGGATGAACAAAAGTATTCAGGATAGAGTAGTCTCTATGCTACATCATGCAAACCTTTCACAAGGCTTTTGGGAAGAAGTAGTATTGACTACAATTCATGTGATAAATTTTCACCTAGTACTACCAAAGGTTTGAAAGTGGCACAAGATTTATGGACAAGGAAGCCACCATATTATGTTAATCTTCAAGTTTTTGGGTGTGAAGCATATGTTCATATACCCAAGAATCTTAGACAAAAGTTGGATCATAAGTCAAAGAAATGCATTTTTCTTGGGTATGGTCAGGAAGGACAATTTGGATATCGCTTATGGGATCTTGAAACACGGTCGGTGATCAAAAGGAGTGATGTTATTTTCAATGAGTCTGAGATGCATAAACAACCCATTAAGGAGGTTGAAGTGAGAGGAGTGGTTTTTGAGGATACTAGTCCTCCAGCTAGCATGCATAAAAGTGCTACACATAGGGATGTTCAAGAGAATGTTGGATCAGATCAATCTGCAAATGTTCATGTTTAGCAACCATTGGGATGCTCTACATGTGTCTCACATCCACTTGATAGATATGTTCCAGGTTTAGTTTTTGTTATGCTAACAGATGCCGGTGAGCCTTGTTGCTACAAAGAGGCTATGCAGACAAAGGATCATGTCAAGTGGGAGCGTGCCATGAAGAATGAGTTGGATTCTATTCAGAAGAATGGTACTTGGGATTTAGTATGTTTGCCAAAGGGCAAGAAAGCTTTACCATGTAGATGGGTATATAAGATGAAATTCATATCAGAGATAGTGCTTTTTCCAAAGTATAAAGCATGAATTGTTGCAAAGGGTTCAAGATAACATGGTCAAGATGACTACCCTATATATGCAACAACACTGGAAATCTTCTCTCTAGTGGTCAAGATGACTACCCTATGTATGCTGCTTGGATTCGTTGCAATGGAGGACTTAGAGCTAGTCCAAATGGATGTGAAAATTGCTTTCTTGCATGGAGATCTTATAGATGAGATCAATATGGAACAACTAGAGGGTTATGTAGTTCCTGGCAAGGAAATTCTAGTTTGTAAGCTCAAGAAGAGCTTGTATGGACTTAAATAGTCCCCTAGACAATGGTACCGAAATGATTTTATGAAGTCTCAAGGCTATTCTCGAAGCAATGAGTATCATTGTCTCTACACAAAGAGATGCTCAGATGGCAGCTTGATATGCTTGATACTTTATGTCGATGATATGTTGATTGCTGGGAAGTCCTCTTATGACTTATCAATTCTCAAAAAGAAGTTGAGTCAAATATTTGATATGATGGATTTGGGGGATGCCAGACATATTCTTGGCATGCACATTACTGGTGATAGAAGTAAAACATGCATATACTTGTCTCAAAGTGAGTACATATCCAAAGTACTTCATAGGTTCAATATGCATGGTGGAAAGATATTGAGTACACCCTTACCCACATATGTGAAACTGAGAAAGGATGATTGCCCCGAATCAGAGGAGGAAAAAGCTTTCATGACCAAAATTCCCTATCAGTCTCCTGTTGGTAGTCTCATGTATGCTATGGTAGCTACGAGACTAGACATTGCATTTGCAGTGGGATTTGTGAGGAGATATATGTCTAATCCTGGTAAGAAACATTGGGAAGCGGTCAAGATAATTTTGAGATATCTGTGTGGTACTAAGGACGTGTCTATGCTTAGGTAGAGGGAAAGCATCCATTATTGGTTACATAGATTCTGATTATGCTGGTTGTGTAGACAATCATAAGTCTATATCAGGGTACATTTTTCATTTTGCTGGAGGTGCTATCTCTTGGAGATCTCATATTCAAGAATGTATAACTGTTTCCACCATAGAAGCAGAGTATGTTATAGCAAGGCATGTAAGGAAGCATTGTGGCTTTCTCCTCTTGCTTGTGATATGGGTTTACCTTAGCATGTACCTCGTTTGCTCAGTGATAGTCAGAGTGCCATTGCTTTGGCTAAGAATCCGATCGATCATGCAAAGAACAAACACACTAAGGTGAGGTATCACTTCATTAGAGATTGCTTAGCCACTGAGTGCATTATTCTTGAGAAGATTCACACTCGAGATAATGCTGTAGATGCTTTGACTAAAGCTCTACCACAAGATAGCTTTCGACACTGTTGATTGGGGTTACTTGGTTTATGATCTTACATAGTCACTTGTATACTGTGTAGCATGCCCATTAGGTGGGAGGTATAGTTTGTATACTTAGACTCAGGTATTCTTTATCATTCTCTATTTTTCTCCCATATTTACTTTTATCATATTGGCCTCTAGTGGTAGATTGTTACCATTAATGTCCATGTGAAAGGCCAAATGTTCACCGAACACTTCTTTGCATATGTTCTTTAATAAAACATATAGTGGCCTAGTCAGCCACAAACTATAAGTTCGAACGCATTTGTAACACCTAAGAAGTTTGTGTTTGTGCTCCCAATGTACTATGTTTTTGCTATGTATTCTACAACCTCTATGCACAGTACCATGTGCGATGCTTGGAGCTCGAGACGGAGAGTGCACTGTGGTGCATCGCCAATGAAATACTTCAAACATATCTTCAAGTACCTGATTAACCCTCTAGGTTTCCCCATTAGTTTGTGGATAGAAAGTTGTAATCATATGAAATTGAGTGCCAATCGATTCAAATGTTGCTTTGATGTGAACCTAGAGTCTCTATAAAAAATTATGTTTTTAGGCATTCCATGACGTCAAAAAGTACCTTTTACAAATAGTCTTGCAATGTTCAAGGTAGTATATTCTTTTTCATAGGAAAGAAATATGCCATCTTGGTAAGTCGATCAACTACCACAAATATGGTATCATGTTTACTTTTGACCATAGCCAATTTAGTGATGAAGTCCATAGAGATAGAATCCCACTTTTGATTTGGAACATCCAAAGTTTATCGCATTCGAGGCATTCTCTTGAACTCGGATTTCAATGGTTGGCACTTTAAACATTCACTAACATATTTTCTAACATAGGTTCTTGCATAACTTGGATATGAAGAAAAATGTGCATCATGATTATTATGTAATATTTGAACTTTCAATGGACACTTATAAGATATACATAATTGACTATTACAAGATAAAGATCCATTCTGCAAATGAAATTTGTCTTGATACATGCATCCCTTGTTTGCATGAAAAAAAATCAAGATAGGTACATAAAAAGAATCATGTTTCGATTCTTCTTGAATGTGATTGAGAAAATTAGAATTTATTATAGAAAGAAGATTACATAAAGGTTCATGAATCAATAAATGAGCAACCTTATTTTCCTTATCAGTCAAATAATTAATGTCAAAATCACACTCACTTAATAATTCAATTCAATGATTTTGCCTATTGTTAAGCAGTGGTTGTGTGAAAATGTATTTTAGACTCTCATGATATGTTTTCAATTCAAAATTAACCCCTAATAGTAGATGTCTCCAATTCTTATGTGCATGTACAACAACAAGCATTTCTAGATCATGAATAGGATACTTAAGTTCATGTTTTATTAATTTTATGGATTCATATACAACCACCCTAGCATGCTATGAAAGAACACATCATATTTGACTAACACTTGCATCACATATAACCATAAAATTTTCAATGAAATTTTGTTTCAATGATTCAAATGATTTTTGATAGCCGTCACTCCACACAAATCTTGCATTCTTTTTAGTCAACTATGTGAGGGGATTAGCTATCTCAGAGAAATCCTTAATATGTGCTCTCTCATATTGCACCAATCCTAAAAAACTTCTAACATTCCTTACAATTTTAGGAGCTCACCAATCAACTATTGTTTTCACTTTATCTAGTCTATTTGAATTCCCTCTTTAGATATGAATCATCCTAGATACACAAGTTTATCCTTAGCAAAGAAACACTTACTCTTTTTTCCATACAATTTTGTTCTCTAAGAGTTTGCAAATTCTGCTAGAGATGTACAACATGCTCACAATGATCTTTAGAGTATATAAATATATCATCAAGAAATACTAAGATGAATTCATTTAGGTAATCATGAAAAATATTGTTCATCAAGGTGTTCTCTAAGATTTTGCAAAGTCTTCTTGAGATGTACAAAATGCTCACAATCATCTTTAGATTATACAGATATATCATCAAGAAATACTAAGATGAATTAGTCTAGGTAATCATGAAAAATATTGTTCATCAAGCACATGGATGTGGTAGGAGCATTTGTTAATCCAAAAGGTAAAATCGTAAACTCGTAGTGGCCATAAAATATTTGAAAAGTTATCTTGGGTATATTTTCTATTTTGATCCTAATTTGGTGATATCCAGATGTTAAGTCAATCTTAGTGAATACAGTCACTCCACTTAATTGATCTAATAATTCATCTATGTGAGGGAGTGGGTACTTATTTTTAATTGTT
Source organism: Ceratopteris richardii (assembly GCA_020310875.1). NCBI lineage: Eukaryota > Viridiplantae > Streptophyta > Polypodiopsida > Polypodiales > Pteridaceae > Ceratopteris > Ceratopteris richardii. The sequence continues at coordinate 27,156,366 of CM035408.1, read as the reverse complement.
CTTCTATTAAATCCCCTATAGTCAATACATAATCTATAAGAGCCATCTTTCTCCTTCTCCAGATACGGTTGATGGCATGGTCAATTTGCCTAGTTAGAGGTATACCAGTCATGTATTCTAGAAATACATTTGGATATTCTTTCATAAGATTTTTTGCATAATTTGGAAGATTTTGATAATTATCTTCCTCATGTAGATTGTTCACATACACTACAAATGTTCTGCGGCCATCATATATACCTCTAATCATTTGCATAGAAAAAATCAGAATAGAATTAGGATTATGTGCATCAATTAGAATGTGGATATATTCACCATCTATCCTTAAATTGATTTTTCTTTGTTCGCATTCAATTGTTGTAGAATTTTGAACTAAACAATCCATGCCTATAATTGCATCACTTTGTTTCATTTCAATCACATGGAAGCTCCCAGAAAAACACCTATATGAAAACATAAATATAAGGTTTTCAATGTATCCTTTCGTATATTGTAGTCTTCTATTGGCCATCTCCACAGCTCTTGTTATTTGCATATTTAGGGGTATTCCTAAATTCAATACCAATTTTAAAGATAGAGAACAATGCGTATCACCTGAATTGATCAAAAATTTGATTTTATGCATAGAAATCATACCCAAAATCGTAATTACAAAAGGCCTTGGGAAATAACTAGCTAGCATACAATGTAAAGTAAAGTTAGGGCACTTACCTACATCATCTACTTTGTCAATTGTTTCAACTTCCTCAATGATGTTTATCACCTTCAATTCTGCATGCCAAAAGATTGTCTTGTTTGGGCATTCATATGTCTGATGCCCTTGCTCCCTGCAGCAAAAACACGAATTGAGTCCTTTTGCCCGCTCAATAAAATCAAGGTCTTGCTGCCAATGGATGGGATGATGCCTCCTTTGGTTTTCCACCTAAGAAAGATTCTTACCTTGATTATTAAAAGATGAAGTCTTCTTTGAATTGTTCATGTTTGTTGTGGCAGGTCTCTGTGGCCTATGTCCCATTGCAATGAATAAGGTTCTATTCACCTTCTGCATATTGAACTTTTCCATCTTCTCAAAATTCTCGACCATTTCAACAACATCCAAGAAATCAACAATCCAAGATCCCTTCACTTGATAATGAAGCTCCTCACAAAGCCTTTGTATAAAGTTGCTCTTCAAAGCATCACCACTAACCTCCAATGCATATTTTTTAAGACATAGAAACTTTTCTTTGTACTCATCAACACACAAGCTATGCAAGTCACTCTCGTGTTGCAAAAATTGTAGAACTCCATCTTCTTCTCCATATGGTAGTGTGGAGAACAATAATATTTTTTTGCTTGCTCTCTAAATTCCTTCCAGTCTGCATATAGGACTTCCACCATAGCTTTTCGATACCATCCATGTGTAGGATCCCAACCTTTGCCTTGGAGTCCTCAGCGAATTGTTGAAGATCAATGAAATCCTCTAGCTCCTCAACCCATGCCTCCATATCTTTGCCATGCTTCTTCTCACCATCAAAATCATTCAATGTTGCCTTCTTGAAGATTTGGTTTAGAGCAAACTCACCAGCCTCCATATCTTCATAATTGCATTTCTCACTTCCTTTAGGCACACTAGATGTTCGTGCACCTTCATCCACTCCTCATTATCACAAAGCAAGGGCTAGACATCTAGCACTACAAGGATTATAGAGCTTGAAGGCCCACTGAACTAAGAATTTGGAATGTTAAGCCTTATGGGATGACCCTAAAGCCTAACACAATATTTGAACTGATTGGCCCAAAGGCCAAAGAGCACAAACAAGGCCCAAAGACTGCAAATTCAAATGGTCCTAAGATCTTTAAACATCCTACCATAAAAGGATGTTAGGGGGCATCCACTACATAGCATGTAGGGATCCAGCACCTACCTCCCACCCCCAAGGCAACAGACTAGAAAACCTAAATGTGCAAGCTTGGAATCATCTCCAAAATCTTTAGCACACTACTTATTGATGCATTTACGGCCATAGATTCAAGTGATGCAATCTTTTGGGTAATTTATGGAAATAAACACCTTTTCATGTTGTATGAAGCATGTGGAATGCAAAGGGATGACTATTGATATGAGATTTGATGAATTTGACCACAAATTTCATCATTTTACTAGCATTTTCATCAATAAAATGATTCTCATATTTAAGGAGTAGCTTTTGATATATTTACTCACTTTAAATACTTTCAAATAGTGCTCAACACATCAAATCTTCTAAAAAATCCTTAAGCAAGGTTCTTCATCATCTTCATGTGGGTGAAGCACCAAGAAATGCTTCATATTATTGGTAAAAGTGACAAATGAAAGTTTTGTAGACCCACCAATTTGACACTTCTAAAATTTTCAATCAGATTATGTGCCCAATGAGGACATGGATGCCAATGAAACACATAAAACCTATCAAGAACACCAAAGAGAAAAAAAACTTGAACTTGTCACTTCCATAAAAACTTTTCTATGAATATATTACTCCAAACTTAGAATACACACCCTCTTGATATTTTTACACCTTTCTCAAAACATCTTGTCCAAGACAACAAGCACTACAAAAATTTGATTTCTATATTTAGAGATATTACACAGTAGCTATCAATATCTATCTGTAAACACACACACACATATGTATATATATATATATATATATATATATATATATATATATATATATATATATATATATGTATGTATGTATGTATGTATGTATGTATGTATGTATGTATGTATGTATATATATATATATATATATATATATATATATATATATATATATATATATATATATATATATATATGTATATATATATACACACACACACATGTGAAGAGATGGATAGGTATGTGCTTGAAGATGAAGAGGTGTTGCAAAATCCTTGATCTACACCAGCCAAATGAACTCCAAGAGTATATGGTGGGCCCTTTTAGCTTGCCAATGGATGTATTAGACACCCTATGTACCTTGGAAGATCACTCTCAAAAAGATAAATCAAAACAGATAAGTTGGAGTTAGCTCAGAGGTGAAAACTTGGTATTCTTGGTTCATACACCTGTCCAGTGTTTTACATAATTCTCTGAGCACAGCAGCAATTAGCTCAATTCCTCTTGGGGAAGTCTAGGCAACTTAAAGAGCTAACTTTAAAGAGTAATCTCATAAAAAATAATAAACCACACACTGAGAATGAGTTTTAACAAGTGATGACATCATCCCGATTTTCACGGGCTGCTACAGAAATAGACCAGTGAGCAGAAAAATCAACATAACTCAAGATGTAGAAATCCAATGATTATGAAAATTTGTATGGTTATACTAGACAGTAAGCTGAATCCAACAAGCTTTAAATCTCTGACTTTGGATAAGTAACCACTGAGAAATGGCTCTGACAAGATGAGTGAAAAAGTCGGGTACCTGACAGAGAAGTGAAGATGAACAGACCCTGTTGACTTCAAATGAACATAACTGAAGATTGCAACATTCAAATGACATGACAATTTGTGAGCATATAGTAGACTTATAGAGCTAACTTTAACAAGTTAAATCACTGAAAATGATGCACCAAGCTCAGAGAAAACATCTCTGCAAGCTGACTGAGAAAACTGAGAGTAATGGCAGTGAGTAGTACACTTCACAAGAACATGGAAAGATGAACTCAAATAATCATGAAAATGAAAGTATATTGCTTTTACAATACAATGACTTACTGATACATATGTGTGCCTTGTAATCACACCTTGATATGGCATAAAGCTCAGCTCTTGGAGGTCTTCACATAGGTCTCTCTAACCACGACTAAAACTGCCATCTATTTATAGTTGAGTTTGGGAGGCTAACTTCCCTCAATCACTCTCCAATCAATCAATGATTGATTTGATTCTCTACCTACCACAAATCATGAATTCGTGGCTCCTCTTTCCATTCTTGATCAAGTGGACTCAACCACTTAAGATTCTCTTACTTTTACATTAAGTAAACTCTTCAAAAGTTACAAGAGGTAGTTCACAAGTGAACTTTACATAGTCTTCTTTTTAAAGCTTCTTCTAAGACTTTGTGAGACTCAAGCCAATACTTAGGCTTGTCATAGACTTGCTCCAACATCTACCCCTCAAGTCAAGTATGCTTGAGGTCTTCAATCTTCCAAGATTACCTGCAAACCAATCATAGCCTTGAATTTGCAAAGCTTTGTACCATCCAATGCTTTGGTTAGAATATCTGCACATTGTTGATGAGTGGACACATATGATATTTGAATCTCTTTGCTTAGAACCTTCTCTCGTACATAGTGATAATGAACTTCAATATGTTTAGTCCTTGCATGAAAAATAGGATTAGCAGCCAAGTGAATAGAACTCATATTGTCACCAAAAATAGTTGGAGTTCCAAACTCCAATCCAAGATCTTTGAATAATGTCTTCATCCACATAGCTTCTTGTGTAGCTATGGCAAGACCTCTATATTCAGCTTCAGTAGAAGAGAGAGCAACTGTGGGTTGCTTCTTGGATGACCATGAAATAAGCTTTGAACCTGCAAAGGTAAGATAACCTGAAGTGCTCCTTCTATCTTCCTTGGAGCCAGCCCAATCTGCATCAGAAAATAGCTTCAAACCTAAATCAGATACATAAGGATAATAAAGTCCTTCATTTATGGTTCCTTTGAGATACTTGAGAATCCTTTTGGCAGCATCCATATGTGGTTTCCTTGGTGTGTGCATAAATTGACTTAGCACACTCACACTGTAACATATATCTACTCTTGTCAATGTGGCATAGTTGAGACTACCCACTAGACTTTGATATGATGTGATGTCCTCTATGAGTTCACCTTCATGTGAGCTCAATTTGTGATTGACCTCCATTGGAGTACCTGCAATCTTACAATCTTGCATCTTGAATTTTGCCAACATGTCCTTAATGTACTTTCTTTGAGTGAGAAACAAACCATGATCTTTGTAGACAACTTCCAAACCTAGGAAGTAGATAAGTGAACCCAAATCACTTATATTGAACTCTTCTCTCATCTGATCTTTGATCTTCTTCATACCATCTGCATCATTTCCTGTCAATATAATATCATCTACATATACACATAGGTAGATGACCTCAGAATTACTCTTTTTAATAAAGAGTGAAGGATCTGCCTTGCTTGGTTGAAAGCCTTTGTCCTGCAAGAATGAAACAAGCCTGAAATTCCAAGCTCTTGGAGCTTGCTTGAGACCATACAATGCTTTGTTAAGTTTACACACATAATCAGGATAAACTTGATTCTCAAAACCAGGTGGTTGTGCCATATATACCTCTTCTGTTATCCAACCATTCAAGAATGCATTCTTTACATCTAGTTGAAGTATCTTCTAATTCTTGGAAGAGCCAATACTAAGCAAAACCCTAATAGTAGGCATCTTTGCCACAGGAGAGAAGGTCTCCTCATAATCAATTCCCTGAGTTTGTGCAAAGCCTTTTGCTACAAGCCTTGCCTTATACCTGTTAATTGAACCATCAGAATTCTTCTTGAGTTTATAGACCCATCTTGAGCCTATTACCTTCATGGATGAAGTCTTGGGAATCAAATCCCAAGTGTTGTTTTCCTCAAGTGCTTCAATCTCTTCCTTCATTGCATGCTTCCATTCTGATTTTGCTTTGGCCTCTTCAAATGATGATGGCTCCTCTTGGTTTATATCCTGTGCTATGTAGATAGAGTGTTTAGTTACTAATGAGGTGTCAAACCCATACCTTTCTGGTTTTTTCTTTTCCCTCATAGATCTTCTTAGGCCATGATGTGATGATTCTGCCTCATGTCCAAGTTCCTGCAATTTTGCTTTACCTTTAGACTTCCATGCTTTGATCTTTTCCATTTGAGATTCTTCATCATCCTCTGAGGTGTCTTGTTCTTCAATCTTTGATTGTTCTCTACCAAGCTTTGGAAAATCTTCTTCAAGATCATATGGTAAATTGATCTTCCTGCATGAATCTTCATACCATGAATTGTTCTCATCAAAAACTACATCTCTGCTTACCAAGAATCCTTTGTTGGTAGGGTTGTATAACCTGTAGCCCTTTTGATTGTTGTCATATCCAATAAATACACACCTTTCTACCTTTGGATCCATCTTGCCTCTAACCTGTGAAGGAACATGAGCAAAAGCAATACATCCAAAAATTTTACAATGATCTAAGCTTGGTCTTCTTCCATTCCAAGCCTCATATGGAGTCATCCCATCAAGGGATTTTGAAGGCAACCTGTTAATCAAGTAAGTGGCTATAGATACAGCCTCAGCCCATAAGTAATTAGGTAAATGCTTTTCATTTAACATAGACCTTGCAGCTTCTACAATTGTCCTATTCCTCCTTTCTGCCACTCCATTTTGCTCAAGAGTGTACCTTGTAGTTACCTCTCTTTTGATTCCTCTTTCTTGAAGAAAAGAATCAAACTCATGGGAGAAGTATTCTCCCCCTCCATCTGACCTTAGCCTTTTTAGTGATTTACCTGTTTGATTCTCCACAAGAGCCAAATATCTTTTGAAACATGAAAAAACTTCATCTTTGTGTTTCATAAAGAATAGGATAGTCCATCTGCTGCAATCATCAATAAAAGAAACATAATACCTTGATCCAGATATTGAAGCTTCCTTGCTAGGTCCCCATACATTTGTATGAACCAACTCCAAGAGATCTCCATGCAAATAACCTTTCTTCATGAATGGTAACCTGTGAGACTTTCCAAATTGACATGCACTACACTTATAAATCATATGTTGTTTTGACAAATTAGGAAGTCCAAGTACACTTTGGTCCCTGCAGATTTGCTTTAATGACCTTTCACCAATATGTGCTAACCTTTTGTGCCATACTTCCAATTCTGTGAGTGTCTAACTACCATAATTAAAGAGAGCAATGTTTCTAGTGTCCTGTAATTCAAATGTTAACAATCTACCTGTCTTTTCACCTTTTGCAATTCTTCTGAATCCTTGACTTGGATCTTCAACAAATGCTCCTGCTTTTGTGAACCTGACTTGAAACCCTTTCTCTACTATCTGCCCAACACTTATCAAATTCTTTGTAATGGTAGGGACATAGAGTACCTTACTGAGTAGGTTGATGTTTCCATCAGGTGCTTTGACATTACCTATTTTCTCCACAGGATGTTTTGTATCATCTCCTGTTTGTACCTCATGCTTATTCCTTGGATCTTCTAAATCTGATAGGAGTGCCACATTTCCTGCCACATGATTTGAACAACCTGAATCTATGTAGAAAATATGCTCATCAGATTTACCTTGTGGCATAGCCATGTTCATGATCAATAATGAATCCTCTTTGTTTGAGTCTTCTGTGTAGTTATTGTAGTCTCTCCTTCCTTTGTAGCCTCCTTGATAGTTTGAATGATTGTAGTTGTTGTAGTTGCCATGGTAGTTGTTGAACCTTCCTCTTGAGTAGCCATAACTTCCTCTATTGTATTCTCTTCCTCTTTGATTCCTGGAATTCCTAAAGCAATTTTCAGTTGTATGATTAGTTAGTCCACAAATAGAACATGAGTTCGAGTCTTGGGATCTCCCCCTGCCTTGTCTACCTCCTCTTCCTCTACCTCTGCCATGTCTTCCTCTACCTGCATAGTTAGCTTGATATGTACCCGCTTCATCATCCACTTTTTTTGCCTTTCCTTTGTTATCTTTGGACTTGCTTTTATCAGTGTATAAAGCTGAAGATTGATTACCTTTAGAGCTTTCTCCATTTTTGATAAGCTTTGCCTCTTGAGTAAGTAGTTGTCCAATGAGTGTATTGAAATCAGGTACATGCATGTCCATGTACAAATCCATAGCTGTGGTGAATGCTTCCCACTTGTCATCTGCCTTCAAGCCATTGATGACCTGCCATACAATTTTCTCTTCATCTATTACCGCTCCAATACTTCCCAACTGATCCGCTATGTCCTTGAGCTTTGTGACAAAATCAGTCACATTTTGTTTGGGAGCCTTCTTGAGAGTTGTGAACTCCAGCCATAGTTGATGCTTCCTAGCTTTGGTACTTGAAGAAAAGAAAGCTTCAAGTGCATCCCACACTTCCTGAGATGTCTTACAACTTCTAATGTGAGGCAACAAAAAATCTGAGATAGAGTTGAGGAGATAAGACCTTGCAAGTGCATCCTTGGAGCACCATGTGCTCAATCTTTCTTGCTCTTCTTGTGTTGGTTGACTTTTGTTCCTGAAACTTGGCATAACTTCATCTCCAGCCACATAACCATATAAACTTCTACCTTGGAGATAAGCTTCCATTCTTAATGACCAAGCTGAGTAATTACCTCTATCCAATTTGTCAATTGATGAAGGAAATCCATCTGCCATGTTGTCCAACCTTGCTCTGATACCACTGTGAAGAGATGGATAGGTATGTGCTTGAAGATGAAGAGGTGTTGCAAAATCCTTGATCTACGCCAGCCAAATGAACTCCAGGAGTATATGGTGGGCCCTTTTATCTTGCCAATGGATGTATTAGACACCCTATGTACCTTGGAAGATCACTCTCAAAAAGATAAATCAAAACAGATAAGTTGGAGTTAGCTCAGAGGTGAAAACTTGCTATTCTTGGTTCATACACTTGTCCAGTGTTTTACATAATTCTCTGAGCACAACAGCAATTAGCTCAATTCCTCTTGGGGAAGTCTAGGCAACTTAAAGAGCTAACTTTCAAGAGTAATCTCATAAAAAATAATGAACCACACACTGAGAATGAGTTTTAACAAGTGATGACATCATCCCGATTTTCACGGGCTGCTATAGAAATAGACCAGTGAGCAGAAAAATCAACATAACTCAAAATGTAGAAATCCAATGATTATGAAAATTTGTATGGTTATACTAGACAGTACTTTGAATCCAAAAAGCTTTAAATCACTGAATTTGGATTAAGTAACCACTGAGAAATGGCTCTGACAAGATGAGTGAAAAAGTCGGGTACCTGACAGAGAAGTGAAGATGAACAGACCCTGTTGACTTCAAATGAACATAACTGAAGATTGCAACATCCAAATGACATGAAAATTTGTGAGCATATAGTAGACTTATAGAGCTAACTTTAACAAGTTAAATCACTGAAAATGATGCACCAAGCTTAGAGAAAACATCTCTGCAAGCTGACTAAGAAAACTTAGAGTAATGGCAGTGAGTAGTACACTTCACAAGAACATGGAAAGATGAACTCAAATAATCATGAAAATGAAAGTATATTGCTTGTACAATACAATGACTTACTGATACATATGTGTGCCTTGTAATCACACCTTGATATGGCATAAAGCTCAGCTCTTGGAGGTCTTCACATAGGTCTTTCTAACCACGACTAAAACTGCCATCTATTTATAGTTGAGTTTGGGAGGCTAACTTTCCTCAATCACTCTTCAATCAATCAATGATTGATTTGATTCTCTACCTACCACAAATCATGAATTCGTGGCTCCTCTTTCCATTCTTGATCAAGTGGACTCAACCACTTAAGATTCTCTTACTTTTACATTAAGTAAACTCTTCAAAAGTTACAAGAGGTAGTTCACAAGTGAACTTTACATAGTCTTCTTTTTAAAGCTTCTTCTAAGACTTTGTGAGACTCAAGCCAATACTTAAGCTTGTCATAGACTTGCTCCAACAACACACACACACACACACACACACACACACACACACACATATATATATATATATATATATATATATATATATATATATATATATATATATATATATATATATATATATATATATATATATATATATATATATATATATATATATGCTACCATGTTCAAATTTATGTGGACATCCTAATTGAAATTGATGCTAGAGAGCTAATTGAACTACTCTAGTGTCCTAAACATTCGTAGATTGATCTAGAAAAAGTACGGGAGGAAAGCAAAAAATATTTTTAATGCCCTATCAAAACGTATTCTTTTTTTTTTGTGTGTCTCTTCATGACTATCTTCTTCTCTTATTTTGACCTTTTTATTGGTCTCAATTAATATCTATTATGAAAAGTTGGTAAGAAATTTATCAAATTTATTCTTTTTGTTTTTTGGAAATTCTTTGATAGGATTGTTTGCCAATGCTTTGATAAGATTGTTTGCTCCTCATCATTTCGCCATTACAAGTGATTTTTCTCGGGTCAGTTGATGAAATAAAAGGTATTGACATCAACGATGAGTCTCCTAATGATAATGATACTATTGTTCTTCTTAATGTTGATGAGGACTTGACCATAAACATTTTGGATTGTCTCAATGGTTTATGTTAATCAAAGAGACAGAATTTAAAGCCTCTCAATGGTTCACATGTTGTATCTTCAGAGGAGCTAAAATTATCATGACTTTAGGAATCGCCATGGGGTTCAATGATATAATGGAATTAAAAAAAAAACAGGATGATATATTCAGATGTGTATGATATTATACATATGTCATCTATGCAATGGCTCAAAGCTGACTAGGCAATAAAAAATGTCTGATTAATCGAATTGAGGATAAAATCTTCAATGTAAAGTAGTGAATATCATGATTCACGTGTTTCATAAAGTGTGTTTTCATAAAATCTTAGAAAATAAGAAAAAAATTTAAATCATACTATTAGCCGTTTGATTTGGGTGGATAAGAGGGATGTTCTTCTGTTATTTCGACTACATGAAAGGTACTATGGAAAGATGCATTAAACGAAATAGAGAGAGAGAGGGAGAGAGAGAGAGAGGAGAAGAAATAGAAAGGAGAGAGAGAGAGAGAGAAAGAGAGAGAGGAGAAAGAGAGAAGGGAGAAAGAGAAAGAGAGACAATGTCCACTGTCAATGTTATCATAAGAGAGGAAACGTTGAGAAGGTGACTTGTGCCTCTCTCGATCTTCTTATATGAATATATGTGCCTTTCCACATTGGGGGCGAGATTTAACCCCACTATGTTACAATACGATTCCTCTCATCAATTGTGGTGAGAAGTCTAAACCAACCCTTCAAAGGTCTGCCAGACTGAGAGACTCTTTGGGTACAAAAAGAGGTGACAAATGTCTTCCCTACCCATTAATTTATTGGTTTTGACATTGGTCTAGACTCCCTTTGAAGAATTTTCCACATAAAAATCCACTTTTTATTCTCAATGATCAGATGCCACAAGTCCACGAACTTAAATTCCTATTTGACATAGGTCAAGTTTTGGTACAATGTTTTGTTAAAGGAGATATGCACAGTCTAGGTGCTTCTTAACACTCATCTTATCCAATTCCTTGCCATTGATCCATCTTAACCCTTCAATCCACAGGGTATCATGTAGGGGTTTTGAGTTTAAAGATTCAAATCAAGTGGAAGCAAGCATTACTTGGAGAAGTGATAGGTTGCTCTTCTGCCTTATAGAATGCAATCAGGTGGGAAGTGTTTTGGAATATATAGAAGGAAAGATATGTGGTCAACTTTGAAGACCATATGAAGGAATGGTCGATTGAATAATCCCTTGGTCATTTAGGAAGAAGAATATGTAATTGTAAGAAGCCCCCTCGTTTTAGAGACCAAAGGATTTTAGACTTGGATAATAAGAAGACCAAAGTAAATGAATTGTCCATGTAGGTGATGAAAAGATCATTAACCTTCTCGATAACTCCCTCTAAAACTTAATTTTCGTATTGAATCCTAGTCATCACCATTGTTGTGCCTCCGATCAATCTTACACCTACTTTGTGGGATATGGAGGATCCCATGGGCACTATAACTTTTGCTATACGACTGGTTTTTAATTATTTCAAGCAAGGGAGATTAGGTTTTGGAAGAACTTCCTCATTAAAAGAAAAAAACTTGAAAGGAGGAGTGTAAGCTTTTGAGCACTTGATCAATCCAAATCTTTGGGCACTCGATCAATCCGAACCTTTGGACTATACAATTCATGTTAGTCCTTTCATCTCGCTTTAAAGTTGTCTCTTTCAAGTTCTATCTTAGTGAACCTTTCGGCTTTCCATGAGTGCTATACGAAGCTTCACTTGTACTTTCAGTTAATTCAAACTTAACCAAAAGAGTATATCCCTACTATAGAACTTCCTTTTAAAAAATAATGATAATGCTTTTTTAAAAAATAATGACAATGATTAGAGATTTGCAAATGGATTTTTCTACTATCCAGCGAGTTATGAAACGCTGAAAAGGTGGCATGCAACCTCTCGATCATTCACACACACACACACACATATATATATATATATATATATATATATATATATATATATATATATGAGAAATCGCATAGTGATATGGACAGAGTCGTGGCTCCAAGTTCATTCCTTGCTATCATTGACTTCATGTAATTTTAATGATCTCTCTCATATTTTCTTCATGATGGAGCACATCACATTCGCTCCACCTTTCAGTTGTTCACTCTCACGTAGAATGCTCTGTTTTTCGAAGTTCAGTCCTTTCAAAAGAAAATTCGGCAATAGCTTACTCTTCCAAATTTTAATTAATAGAAAGAACAATTGTATAAATGAACGAGCATAACACCCATGAAACCTCCCGAATCCCACAAAGCCACCCAAAAGGGTTATCAATCTTCTTTGTAATGTGTCTAGCAAGTTTTAAGCAACCGCTTTGAGTTTGCAAATACTTATGATGATGTGGAATGATCGCATTGGAAAGATGGGGCAGTGAGCAGTGCACTTTGCATACAACTAATAGCCTATAGTTGTAAAACTTTGACTCATTCAAGGAGGCTTGGATTTTGCTGAAGACATGGCCGTAGATACAAGGGATGTTCACAGTTCCATACAGATATGTCGTATTGTAGCATTCCCTAAGCAATAACTTTTTTCTATTGAAACGTTGGGATGGATGTAGCTACGGGCTTTCTTGAGAATGTCAAGGTGTTTTTCTGATACGAAAAATCAAATAAATTATGATAATGACTTTCTTAATCTTCACCTCTAACACATTTGCCACTCTCAATAGTTTCCGTTGAAAGCTTCTTGAACAGTCCAAACCCATTTCAGTGTGTATATCAACGGTTTAGAGCTCCTTGCGCTGTCCAAAAACATAGGAAAACTCTGAACACATCCAAATTTCTCTTCCAAAGCTCCTTGCGCAGTCCAAAAACACATCCAAATGTGAACATCCATTGTTTAGAGCTCCATAAGATATTCGAGATGTTGTTAAGCCTCCTTTTGAGCTTTATGCAAAAGCAACTAGACAAGGACAACTATCAATCTCGAAAGTTCAGAGTGACTAACTACCTCATGGGCAAAGGCCTTTGGGGAATAGTTAGGAGAAGATCCACAACCATAGGTAGATGTTCAAGATCCAAGCACCACCGATCAAAAAAAGAGGAAATCAAAGAAATGGGAGAAAAGGAATAGAAGAGTGATGTTCCTCGTATCATAAGACATCTCCAAAAAAATGATAAGACACATATAGAAGTTGTAATAAGCAAAGGAAGTTTGGTAGACTTTGGAGAAGATCTGTTGCACCTCTACTAGGTCAATGAAGATGCAACTAAAGAATGAGTTGACACACTCAAGAAGGCCTCAAATAAGAGCATCATGGATTATACTCTCGAGATCAAGGAGCTCAACACTACAAGGAATACAAAGGTATAATGACGATTGACATGACATTTTTTTGTCGCTATGTGATTGTGTATTTTGTTAGAACGGGCATCGAGTGCACACCATCATCTAAACAACATTAATCTCGATGTTAGTTTTGATGTTTTTGATGCTTGTAGTGATGGTCACAAAATCATCGCTAAGTAAGCATCATTTATACGACTTATAAAAGAGCAGTGCATATGTGGCGCTCACTTGTGTCGCTTACGCAATGAAGTAGAGCATCGCTTATGCGATGCTTTCCATGATCGCATAGATGACACTTTTACATCCCTTATGCAATGGTGGTGTTTGATCAAAATAAAAAAATGTTGGATCGCTCTTCAATCGTCATTTTATGTGCATTTGATTGAAGAGCTCTCCACCGTTGAGATCTGTGCTGCACTTACGAGCTCCAACAATCTCTTTTTGAATCTCTATCTTTTTTAATCTCTCTCTTATTGTCCCTCTCTCTCCTTCCTTCTACCTCTTTCTCTTTCAATTTCTATATATATCTCTCTCTTTCTCTTTTTTCTTCTCTGTTTTGATCTCTCTCTATCTCTTTTTTCTCTCTCTCTCTCTCTCTATTGTAGGTACGTACACACACATGCACACATACATTTACATATACACATGCACATACATACATATACACACACATACACATGCACATACACACACATACACACATACACTTACACATACACATGCACATACATATATATACACACATACACATACACATGCACACACACATACACACATACACTTACACATACACATGCACGTACATACATATACATACTCATACACATACACATACACATACACATACACACACATACATACACTTATACACATACACATGGACATACACACACATACACACATATGCACATACAATTACATATACACATACACACATGCATATCCATAAAACATATCTACATGCACATATATTCACACATAGATAAACACATATACATGCATATAGACACACTTACACAAATATAAGCTATATACCTACATGTGCATACATACATTTTATACACACACAACTACACACACATGCGTACATATATACACACAAACACACATATAATATGAATGAATTATATAATTAAAGTAATAAATCACATGTTAAATATAAACAGTAATAAAAATCAGTGGAAAAAGACTTTTCATTAATTAATACCATAGACATGATTCACAACATAATTGAAATAAGAAAATACATAGATATAAAAAAAATATGCATATCAATGTTAAATATATATCCAATGTAATATATTAGTAATCATGATCATCCATGTCATCATGTAACACTATTAGAAGTGGGGGGGGGGAGTAGCGATGTCCCCCATTGAAAAAAGCAGGTTTCATCACTTATGCAATGCTCATTACCCAGAGTGTTGCATAAGCGATGATTTCTTTTTTTATTTAAAAAAGGAAATCGCATCATATAAACGATGGCTAGCATTGCTTGTGTGATGCTCTTATGACTGTCGCTAATTAACAATGCTATTAGCAACATTGGCATGCTACTTGCGATGCTTAAGTGTCGCATAAGCAACATTCTAGATTCATTAAAAAAAATCCACTTCTCTTGGCACATTTTTTCCGGGATCGAGAGAGAGAGAGAGAGAGGGAGGGGGAGAGAGAGGGAGGGGGAGAGAGAGGGAGAGAGAGAGAGAGAGAGAGAGAGAGAGAGAGAGAGAGAGAGAGAGAGAGAGAGAGAGAGAGAGCACATCCACAAGCAGGACAGAGAGAGAAGCAAGGAGGTAAACACACATACACACACATTTACACACCCACATACACATGCATACACACACATATATACACACATACATATATACACACATACAAACATACACACACACACACATAGACACACACACACATACACACATAGACACATACACACATTTACACACACACATACACATGCATACACACACATATATACGTATATACACATACACACATATATACACACATAGACACATACATACACACATAGACACACCACATACACACATAGTCAGACACACATACACATACGCACATATAGATACACTCACATAGACACATATATACTGTTATATATTTATACATAGACACATACACTCACATAGACACATATATTGATAATAGTACTTACATATATGTATATGTGTATGAGTGTATAGACACATATATACTGTTATATATTTATGCATAGACACAAACACTCACATAGACACATATATTTATAACAATACTTACATGTACAGAGACACATATAGATACACTCTCATTTACACACATACACACACTCACATATACACCTACATACACATACACACACATATATGTACTTACATATACATACACACATATAGATACACACATGCATATACACATACACATGCATACAAACATACACATGCATACACATTCATATACATATACACACCCATACATATACATATACACACATCAGGTCACATGCATACCTGTCCACAAACATACACACATACATACACATGCATATATACATACACATGCATATACACATACACATGCATACACACATACATATACATACACAAACATATACACACACATACATATACATGCATACATATGTACATGTACATATATTGATTTCAAAGCCATTTTGTTTTATATGTACAAATATTATGGATCCTAGCAGAGAGAGAAAGGTGAAACTCACTCTCATAAAAAGTCTTATGAGAGCAAGAGTTCCGCCTGATACCGTAGGGATCCTCATGCATGAGTACTTAGAGATGCATGATGATGAGTTGGATTTTACGATCCAGATGCTTACATAGTGACTAGAGGAGGGCTCTTCTATGTCTCCACATGCAAGAAGAGAACTATTTGCTCATAGGTATGTTTTTTTCACAAACTTTTTTTAATGATATTATAACACATATTTTTATTTATTTTTATCTATCTATTTTCAAGACACCTATACCATGTCTAGATCATGAGAGTAGAGCACAGGTGCCTATGAGGACATGTAGACACCCTAGTGCTGGAGTGCGATATAGAGCTAGAGGGAAATATAGTGTATATAGGGAATGGATTGGAGTTCAAAAGAAGAATGCAAGCATTATGCGACTCCTACCTGTACCTTGTACACTTGCAGTGGAAGTAAGTTTTACATATAAATTGAAATAAATATCTTATGTTTCATTTAAATGTTTTTTTTTGTAGTGAGCATGATGAGAGGGATAAAAAATATGTACTTATTTCTCTTGAGACAGAATTTGGGACTGGGTGATCGCATAAGTGGTGTCCAAAAGAGATGGGAACAATTATGGCTCATTGTTGTGATAATGCACGATATGCGTTGCTTTTATTTGTTATATTTATATGTGTAACAATACATATACACACACACACATAATATACACATATATTTACATATATATTTATACACATATTTATATACACACACAAATATACACAAACATACACACACATCGGGTCACATGCATACATGCGTATGTGTGTATGTACATATATGTGGATATGTGTATGTGTGTTTATGTATGTATGTATGTATATGAGAGAGAGAGAAAAGAGTGCGATCGGAGGTACACACATACATGCATACACACACATACACACACATATACATACATGCATGCACATATACACACACACATACATGCAAATTTACACACACACATACACATGCATGCAGATACACACATATACATGAATACACACATAGACACATACACATACTCACATACACATACACATACATAATCATATGTACACACATATATAATCACATAATCATATATACACATACACATGCATACACACACACATACACATGCATGCACACATATAGATACACATGCATACACACAGATACACACAATATATATATATATATATATATATATATATATATATATATATATATATATATATATATATATATATATATATATATATATATAAGTACACACACACACACACACACATATATATATATATAACAGTATATATATATATACTTAAAACAATATACATATATTTTTGTAACAATATATTTTTATAACAGTATACATATATATATTTATATATATATGAGATAGAGAAAGGAGTCCGACTGGAGGTACACACATACATGCATACACACACATACACACACATACACACACATACACACACATACATGCACATTTACACACACACACATACATGCACAGTTACACACACACATACAGATGCATGCAGATACACACATATACATGAATACACACATAGACACATACGCATACTCACATACACATACATAATCATATGTACACACACATAGACTCACATAATCATATATACACACACATATACACATACACATGCATACACACATATAGATACACATGCATACACACACATACACATAGTATATATATATATATATATATATAATTTTATAACAATATATTTTTATAATAGTAAACACACACACACACATACATTCACACACACACACACACACACACACACACACACATATATATATATATATATATATATATATATATATATATATATATATATATATATATATATATATATATATATATATATATATATATATATATGTACTTACATACATACACACACACACACACACACATATATATATATATATATATATATATATATATATATATATATATATATATATATATATATTTGTAATAGTATACATATATTTTTATTTTTATAAGAGCACACATACACAAGACACATACATACATACATATATATATATATATATATATATATATATATATATATATATATATATATATATATATGTATAATATAAATATAAATATATATATATATAATATATACTTACATATATACCCCTGAGCATCATGTTCTAACTTAAAAGAACATGATTTCATCTCTTTGGTGGGATTCACTGATATTCTAGTTGAATAAAGGAGAATCTATTATCTGATATCCATTCAAATGATTCAAGTTATCAATGGATAACTAGAGTAGGATTTTCTATCCAATCTACTCATATGTTTTCATTATTGCCATCATTTTGGTAAGACATCAATATAGTCTCATCTTCATCATCCTTATTGATTTCATTTATTTCTTCTATTGTTAAATATATGTTCCCATGAATGACATCATCTATTGATGGACCAATATCCAATTCTGGTAATTCCTCTTCATTATCAATAGAATCATTATGTAGAGTATTATCCTCTTCATCAAGAAGATTAGTATCGTCGTCATATACAATGATTCTAATTTCTCTTTCAGATGTGGATGTATTAGTATTTGATGGTGAATCATCAAGAGGACTTTCTTCGATCTCTATAACAATAAACTGTTCAAACAATGACATACCTCTAGGTTGAACATGAATGACTTGCCACCAAGGATGAGCATCAAGGTTTTAATAAAAATATGCTTGTTCAATATGCCTAGGAAGAATATATTGTTCTCTAGTAGATCGCATTACCTTGGACGAATCAATTGCCCAGAACCTAGATAATTCCTTTCTCAATGTGGAATTACTATATTTATACTCGGCTCAAAACCAATCAACCTTCAAAATGAGCTGTCAAAATATATAAAAATAAAAAACCATTATTCGGTGATTAAAAAAAATAGAAACTCTATCATAAAAAATATAAACTATTTTTTACTTATTTGAATGTACGAAATGATATTTCATAGATACCAACAATAGTTCCCATGTAACCAAGTTCGCCATCTATAAGGTTCGTGTCTTTTGATCTAGCACGTGATAGTTGCTTCAAAGAAGCAACAATGCTAGAATCCTCTGTTTTATGTAAAGAATCAATAGCTTTGATTCTAATATGCTGTCCAAAAGCCCACATATTAGCGAACATTCAAGCTTGCAAAAGAAAGTAAATTATTAAAGAGAAACTAATATACATATATGTAAAAAAAACAAAATATTATTAAAATGAAATTACCTTTCGTTCACAACATATCATTAACCATCTCTGCTCATCTGAGATTTCTTCATTATTTGCATTGGCCCATTGCAAACGAGTATATAGCCAATCCGTGAAAGACGATATATTTATATCTCATTATTATCAAGATTATATCTATATCTTTTGGTTCTCCATCTTTTACTTCAGAGATTTTGAAGTTCCTATTCGTACTCGCTAACAAATGCTTGCATGCATTCTCTATTATATGCTACAAAAGTAGAAACATCATTTTTTTTCTTGAAATGTAAATAAAAATGGAACTCCCTTACCTGATAGTACCTCGTTTGTCATTTTTGAAGAAGACTCATTGGTCTATGCACGTGGAGCTTCTTCATGAACTCTTTCAAGGTACTCACTAACATAGTACTTTCACTTCTCAAGCATCCAACCCTTTGCCATGGATCCTTCTGGTTTCGCTCTTTGTCGCACATAACCTTTTAATATTCCCATAAATCACTCGACCAAAAACATCCATCGAGTGTTGAAAACATCTTCAATCTCTATTTCATCCACAAAATGGACTAATAAATGGACCTGAATATCAAAAAATGAAGTAGGAAGCTCTTTCTCCAACATAGTAGCTCCTTGCATTCACATTTCTTTTGTAGGATTGAGTTTTTGTCAATCTCTTTTGATGTAATCCACCTATACACATCATAAAAAAAATGATAAAGAAATTAATTCAAAAATAAAAGATATCAAATATTCATATATATTAAATATAAAAGTATCATAATTACCTTATACGTGATCCAAGATGATAGATCACATCTCGTACTCCTTTTGTTGTACATCCATCAATAAGCAAAGGTAAAATGTGCTTCAAAAATTTATGCCAATCATGGGTCTTTAACCCAGATAAGCTCTTATTATCCATAGTAAACATGTTTTGGAAAGATGATCCATATCCTATAGGAGTCCAAATCAACTGAATCCTATTGTTGATAGTCTACATCTCTTTTGTCGTAAGTACCCAAGGAGTAGGTGTATAAGCCATTTCCTATCGATGTCTATAAAAAATGGTCATAACTTTGGTTTTGAGTTTTGGTCCTTTAAATCATTCCTTGATGTCTTTTAATCCAAGAAGATGCTACCATAATGAATAACCAATATTCTTGAGTGTATGCATAGGATCAAGAAGATGACATATCTTTAAATCTTTCCAATACTCCAAAGAATACCATATCGATATATTCTTTGCAAGTGCCAATTTTCTTTTACCTCTCTTCGCATTCTCATTATCTTCATCATGACTGAAGATTTTTTATTCTGAATCTATCAAAGACCCATTTGTCCATTTTTTATACCAATCCATAAGTTTCATTGGTTTTGGACACTGACCTGATTGAAATGTATCACTTCTCTTTTACATCTTAATGAATGATCCTTAGACAAGAATCATCAATGTCAAAGATAAACATTTTTGCTGAGATTCTTACTATAAATTGATCTCAACCAATCACCACAATATGGACTAGCTTTATAACCCTTAGTAGATATTCCTGCATCATGAAATCCTACCTT
Source organism: Ceratopteris richardii (assembly GCA_020310875.1). NCBI lineage: Eukaryota > Viridiplantae > Streptophyta > Polypodiopsida > Polypodiales > Pteridaceae > Ceratopteris > Ceratopteris richardii. The sequence continues at coordinate 27,135,209 of CM035408.1, read as the reverse complement.
GCTAACTAAGACTTACATATTTGTTTACAAATATAAAGTATCAATAAGCTATGGAGGTATTAGGTAGTTTGGAAAATAGGAGGAGCAAATTTATTTGGAAGATTCTGAAAGATGGACGAATAGTTTTAAAGGATGGGCAGATAGAAAGTGTCCATTCAATGCAAGTTCTTTGGAAGATTTTGAAAGATGGACGAATAGTTTTAAAGGATGGGAGAATAGAAAGCGTCCATTCAATGCAAGTTCTTGTTCTTAGCTTAGCTAAGGTAAGAACAAGAATGTGCATTGAATGGACGCTTTCTTTCTACCCATCCTTTAAAATTGTTCTTTCATCCTTCAAGATCTTCTAGATAAATTTGCTCCTCCCATTTCCCAAATGACCTGATACCTCCATAGCTAATTGATACTTAATATTTTTATGCAAAGTTCATAAAAGAGTTAGCATCATAGGTATTAAGTCGACTAGAATAGGAGAAGCAAATGTGTCAGGAAGATTCTAAAGGCAAGACAGACAATTCCAAAGGATAGATGGATAGAATATCTTCAGTCGATACAGGTATGTATAATTTGACATTACTTTCATAACATGTTTATGTATGTATATGTGTGTGTATGTTTATATGTGTGTATGCATTCATGTATGTGTATGTCTATGTATGTATGTATTTATATGTATATGTGTACGCATGTATATATATAAATAGATAGAAAATTAAAAAATATACCTTAATAGTGTTGAAACAGATACATTACTCCATCCAAAACGATTTCGAAGATTGAGAATAAGTAAGCTTGCACTTAGTCATGTCAAATGACTTCCTTCATATAAACGCTTTAGGCATTCCTCTCGCAGATATTTCTCATTATTAGAAATATCAATGCTCTCACTGTCATTTTGATACCAATCCTCATTAAAATCTACCATGCTTTCATCTTCATCATTATTGCACAAATCTTGTACTTTATCTTCTTTTGAATATAGGTTTTTCAACCTTGCATATTCCACAAGATCACTTTTGTGTAGGCTCCTCATAAAAGCTTTTGATAAATGAGGTCTTACTGGAAACTCTGAATGGTGTGGTGGAATATCATCAACATCATACATTGGAATCTACACACATGAATAAAAATCAGTAGTATTCCATAAATGAATGAAAAATAAACTTTAAACATAAAATTAAATATGTAAGTTATTTTGAAAAGAGATTGAAATTAGAGTTTTTCAATGCAACACAAGATATGTGGATAGAAAGTTCTCATTCTCTCTCTAGCTAAAAGGTGCTCTTAGAGGTCTACACCATCCATAATTCACTAATAATTCATCACCATCATGTAATGAAGTAATAGCATTGACAACTATGTATCTTGCTACATCTCTACTCATGTATGGTGATTCATGACTATTTTCATGCTCAAATGTGCAATTAGTCCTTAAACTATTATGTAACCCTCGACTACTATTTATTAAACCTCCTATATTTCCATGCATGTAAGGTCTTCCAACAATATATAATCTTTCATTTTTTACATGTGAAATCCCTCTACTAGTATGAGACACTGCACTCAGGCATATTCCATAAGTACTCATGCTTTGAACATAACGTGCAAGTCAATGCCATTCTCCTCGTCCATATATAGGACCACAAAATGACATAAGAGTGACGTCAGAGTTTGGAGGCACATACAAATCCTCTACAATAAAGAGACCATGACCATCACTAGTAATAGTGGATGGAGCAATCATATAGCAATTACCCCAAAAGTTCAAAACCTCTCCATCTAAAGGAAGTGGTCCTCTATTCCATCCTCCATATCTTCTTCTATCATATACTAGAGAACGATTATGAGCTGGCAATGGATAATCTCCAACCATTTCAATCTTTAAACCAAGAGGTAGAGGATTTCTATAAACCCTGCTTGTAATTGATGAACAACAAGTCCATAACATGTACGAGATATATTGGCATTATGAGTATGAGAATTATTATCATCATCATCATCATCGACCAATATTCCTATATATCAACAATAACTTGATTTTGCATATGGTTTTAAAATAAAATAATGATATTTATTTATAGAAAGAATACATACCCAAGCATTATCATGTGGATCAAGTGGTGTTGCACGCTCAAAAGTACCATACTCTGCATCATGTTCAATACATTCCAACCGTGGTGTTTGATACGTGCCATAGCAAAACTTACACCAACATATAACATGATCTTGATAGTAAAATTCATCATAATTTCTATCAGAGGACACATGTGAAGTCGTTGCATGGATAGGAGGTGATGGAGTGCCTTCTGATTGATCAAAATCTGATTATAACAATAAAAAAAACATATATCAGTTATGTATCTATCAAATACATTTAAAATTAAAAGTTTGATATACTTGCAATATATAGTCCTTGCATGGTTAGGAGACGGTGGTGGAGTTCCATCTTATTGATCAGAATCTACAAATATAAATATATATAGTAAATATATGTAAAGTAAATATATATACAATAAATATAAATATGTATATAAATATATATAGAGTAACTATATATATATATATATAATATATATATATTATATTTATAATATATATATATATATATATATATATATATATATATATATATATATATGAATATGTGTATGTGTGCATGTATTTAGTATGTATGTATGTATGTGTAAGTGTATGTATATGTGTATGCGCATGCTATATGTGTGTATGTATGTGTATGTATTCTGATTCTTTTTTTTGTTTGAGATTAAAATAACAGGAGATATTGTATGGTGGAATAAAATAAGAGGAGACCTAACATACCACCTGAGATGTGGTAGTTTTTTCCTAGACAACTACGTCTTCAGGAGTCATTTCCTCAACAAAAGGTATACAAATTAATAGTTTATATTTAGAATTCTCATATGTTTTATTAATTTTTTACATTTAATTTATGTATTTTTCTATTAAACAAAGAGGTTGTTGCAAAGAAGAGAATTGAATTGGGTCACACATCTCACTTAGGCCAAATGGGCGATCATGGTTTTGGAGCTACAATTGTAAGTATATGTGTTATTGAAAGTATATTTTTTATTTTAGTTAAAATGCAAGAGACTGATCATTTTTATTTGTTTCAATGCAGTGAAAGGATTATGGTTGATATCCTATGAAACATGAGATCAAGTATGCTACACATTTTGGATATCACCATTTGAGCAAGTATATGCGAGATCATCCAGATGCTTTTGTGAGTATGATTAAATTTCATATAATTATTTTATTTTTATGCAAGTTTTGTATGTTTTACTTATTTATGTATGTTATATGTAATAAAAGAGTATTATGGAGAGGTAGATATGGATGAGGTGGAGAGATAAACACAGGAGGGACGATCTCGATCGTCACAGAGTGCTCGCACCGCTTCCCATGAAATCACTACAGATACATTAGATTGGTTGATATATTTAGGTAGTGATGTGTGTGAACACTCTAGGACCGCCGGGGCACTTTTTTCCCTCTTTAGGAGGTTTTTTCCCTCGGCTTGTATATATGCTTGTTACCCTAATGGGCTACTTATCTTTGTACATTCTCTAATAATATAGTCAGTATTGTGTGTTGTGCTCCAAGCTTCTTCTTCTTCCTTGTGTTGTTCACATGCTTCTATAGATATCTAACTCCAACAATTGGTATCAAAGCAGGTCACCGCTTCATCTAGGGTGTCGTCGACACCTCTCTGGTTGCACTCTCAAAATTGCACGAAATCACGATCCAAGCTCATTTCGGCCTCCGAACGCACTATTAGAGTGCTTGTGCAGGCTATTTTGTCTTTTTGTGCCAAAGGTATATACTAGTTTCGGTTCAATAGTATAAGCGTCTCGAAGTTTGCTATAGGTTTAGCAAAATTCATCTGGGTAGTTTTGTTCAACTTTTTGAGATACAATCAATTTTCTACATCAAGGTACTTAGTCACTAGCCATGGCTGAAAGCAATGATGTATTCTGTAGGTTGGCTATTGAGGAAAAGTTGGATGGTACCAATTACGCGTTATGGGCTTATATGATGCAACATTTATTGGTTGCAAAAGGACTATGGAACATTGTGCAAGGTGTTGAAAAAACATCCTATCACACCTACAACTGTTACAACTGCACGTACTGAAGCTGATGTAGAAGGTGTCGAAGATGGTGATATTCTGCAGATTCCTATTCATGATGTGGTTTCTGTTGCACCTACTACAGAGCATATTCTTTGGGATGGCAGAGATGCCCAGACACATGCACTAATAGCTTTGTCTGTCAAACATGCTATCATTTCTCACATTCGCTCTTGTAGAACAACTAAGGATGTTTGGGATACACTTACCACATTGTACCAAGCTAGGAATGAGGCTCGTATTGCTTACCTCCGAAAATAATTGGAGAGTGAGCACATGTATGAAGGTGATTCAATGGACAATTTTCTGACAAAGATCATGTTGGAGGATAAACACTCCTATGTGCACAACAAAAGCAAATGAACCCTCCTACGATCCTGAAAATTTTCAAACATAGGCTCTATATTTTTTGAGTTTCTCTGAGTATATACAGAGTCTGAAAACGAAAGTTTGCAAGCTTAAATTAGACTTTAAGAGCTTTCAAATGAGAGTAAAATCACTCCATTTGGATACTGGATGATGCCTCAACTAGCTGCAACAAAACAAATAACTTGTTCTCTTCACAGAGTATGAGCTAACTAGACAGACACTGTTCTGGACATTTCTCTGTACATGTGCAGGCACTAAACTTGAGACGTATACCACTGAAATTAAAACTTATAATCTTTCCAACAAAACAAAAATCATTGAAAATAGATTCTGGATGAAGGCGAAACAACAATTACAAGACCGAGGGGTCTGCCAAAATCATCTAGATATATAGAGTGTGTAAAAGTGAAATTTCTACAAATATGCAGAGAATAGCTAGTAGGGGGTGTTCTTAAGCAAGGGGGTAGCTTGGGCACGTATTCCCACAACTCTAAGTCATAATACAACTCATTAGAGGTTTTAAAGACCACATACTAATCTCTTTAACCAATCAAAAGCATATACATGTCAAAAGTGAGGTCCAATCACATCAAGAGGTGAGCTAAATCTTCTCTAATCAACTTCTTTCCATTATGGGCATAATTTGATGCCTCCAAACTCGTGGAAATCAGCCTCCTTTGATTGTGGATGATGTGGAAGGTTCAATTTGGGGCATGTTCCCACACCCTTGAGCTTGAAAAACTTTCAACACTCCCCCTCAAGCTCAAGTATTTTTCCTTGATCGCTTCAGCCTATGTCTCTTACGTTGATTGCTTCCTTGAATCCGCCAAGCTTTTTACCTTCAAGAAACTTTGCCATCATGTCTGCAACCTAACTTTAGTGTTCGTGTACCTTATATCTAGCTCCTTTGCCATCACCTTTTCTCTAATGAAGTGGTAATGAACCTTTATGTGCTTGCTCCTTGCATGAAACATGGGATTGTTAGCTAGGTAGATGCTTGAAATGTTGTCTCCATAAAGAGGAAACTCCTCCACTTCCACTTCCAAGTCCTTAAGTAGCTTCTTAAGCCATAATATCTCACATGTAGCCAATGCTAAATCTATGTACATAGCCTCTATGGATGAAAGAGCAATAGTGGGTTGCTTCTTAGAGCTCCAAGAGATCACTTTTGTACCTATCATGAAAGCATAACCCGATGTACTCCTTCGATCATCCTTTCTACCTGCCCAATCAGCATCATTATATCCTTTGACACTTAGAGCAACATAATATGAGTAAAATAGACCTTGGTTGATGGTGTTCTTGATGTATCGAAGCACCTTTCTTGCCGCCATAAGATGATCATGAGTAGGTGCATGCAAAAATTGAGAGAGAACACCTACTACATATGCAAGATCGGGTCTAGTGAATGTAGCATAAATTAATGAACGAATTATGCTTCTATATAGTGTAATATCTTGTATAGCCTCTCCTTGACCTGCAACCAACTTTGTATTGGGCTCCATGGGCTAAGAAAATGGCTTACAACCACTCATACCAAACCTATATAGCACATCCAACAAGTATTTTCTTCGAATCAAGAAGATGCCATTGTGTGCATAGATTACCTCTATTCCCAAGAAGTATTTTAGTGTTCCAAGATCAGATTCTTGAACTCCTTTCCTAGCTTTTGATTTGGCATCTTTAATACCTGCAATATCACTTCCTGTGATTATCAAATCATCCACATAGATGCATATGTATACCGTCTTGTCTCCTTGCTTCTTCATGTAAAGTGATGGATCTGCAAAACTTTCTTTGTATCCACAACTTGATAAATAATCTAGTAACCTCCGGTTTCAGGCCCTTGGGGCTTGCTTTAGTCCATATAATGCTTTCCTTAGCTTGCAAACATGATTTGGGTACCTCATACTAGCGAATCCTTGAGGTTGGCTCATGTAGACTACTTCTTCAAGCTCTCCATTGAGGAAGGAATTCTTCACATCCAACTGATATAAGCTCCATTTCCTTAATATGTCCACTGCAATCAAAGTCCTAATTGTTGGCATCTTGGCCACGGGGCTGAAAGTTTCATCATAATCTATCCCGTAGCTTTGGGAGAAGCCGTTCACCACCAACCTTGCTTTGTACCTAGCAATGGAACCATCTGAATTTCTTTTAATTTTGTAAACCCACTTATTACATATCACCTTCTACCTTCTTGAGCTAGTACCAAGCTCCAACTATGGTTCTCATCAAGTGCTTTGAGCTCTTCCTTCATTGCCTCTTGCCATTCCTTGCAATCCTTAGCTTCTTCATAACTAGTTGGTTCTTTGTTGTTGATTACTTGAGTCATGTATGCATAATGATTTGCAATGAAATTATCATATGTTAACCTTTGTACCAGATATCTTACTCTTTAAGACCTTCTTTCACTTCCTTTAGGTGTGGTTTCCATCTTCTTTCTTTGTTTTGCCACTCTTGGAGTTTGAATTTCTTCTATCTCTTCATCTTCCAACATGCTCTCGTCCACATAGCTTCCTTTTTCAACTGAAATCTTCTCTTTGCCTTTGACTTTGCTTTCTTCAGAGCTGGTCTCTCTTTCCCTACCATGGTGAGGGTGTCCTTGTGTTGCATGAGTTGCTTGGACCACTTAAATCCATGCTTTCTTGAACTCTATCATCATTCTTCAAATTTGTCTCACCTATGTCTTCGACTTGCAATGGACTCATGCATGCATACCAAGGCTTCAACTCATCAAATACAACATCCCTACTTACCTTCAGCTCCTTGGTGATGGGATTATAGCATTTATACCTTTTTTCTCCCATAGAATATCCCAAAAAAATGCACCTTTCAGATTTGGCATCTAACTTTGACCTCAACTCTTGAGGTACATGTACATAGCATATACAACCAAAGATTCTAAGATGTGAAATGCAATGTTTTCTTCTGCTCAATGCTTCCTCAGGGGTTAGATGATGTATACCTCATGTAGGACATCTATTCATGATGTATGTGGTTGTATATGTAGACTCTCCCCAATAACAATGCGGCATATTCATTTCGTTGAGCATACACCTTGCTACCTCTGCTATGTGTCTGTTCTTTCTCTCTACTACCCCATTTTTTTGAGAGGTATACCTGCATGTAAATTGTCTTTTGATGCCATTGACCTGGAAAAATTCAGAAAATTCATGGGAGAAGTACTCTCCCCCTCCATCGGATCTCAAAGTTTTGATAAACTTGCCAGATTCCTTCTCCACTTGTGCTTTGAATTTCTTGAAGTAGTGGAACACATATGATTTATTTTGAATGCAATACAACCATACTTTTCTTGAAAATTCATCAATGAAGGTTACAAAATACCTATTTCCAGCAAGGGAAGCTTCTCTTGTTGGACCCCAAACATAGGTACTCTTCTTGAACATTTGCACTTACATAGGTACTCTTCTTGAAGGGCAGCCTTGATTGTTTTCCTTGTTGGCAAGCTACACAAATTTCATGCAACATTTTAGATGTAAAATTTGGTAGGCCTGTTACCAAGCTCCTCCTTTGCATGTCCTTGAGCTTTTGTAGGTTGATTGACCTATTCGTTTATGCCATAGATCCAAATCTACTATCCTCATATCTCCATATGTGACATACATTGAATGGTGTGGCTCATTTATAGTTGGTGCAGGGCAATCAAAAATTGATGTTTTGATGAAGAATTGAAGCCATGGACTGAAGAAAAGATCAAGTTATGAAGCATGAAGGAAGTGCATATCCAGAAGATCACGATGTGTACACATATGTACATTAATTCAGAGATAGTTCACTTATACTTTTGTATAGTCACGAGCTTGTAAATATTTGTCTATATATACAAGGAAAAATGTCGGGACAAATATGAGAGAGTGTAGAATACAAGAATTCAGAAGAACTAGAAGTGATTAGACACTTGAGAAGTGTGGTTTGGTTGGTAGTCTGATCTATGCTACTTTAACTAGGCCTGATTTGTCATATGCAGTGCGAGTATTATCTCAATTCATGCATTGCCCTAGGAAAGAACATTGGATTGCAGAACAAAGAGTGTTGAGGTACATTAAGGTTACACTCAAAGAAGGTTTGTATTATGGTTTTACATCAGATACAAACATCAAGATCTATAGTGATACAGATTGGGCAGGTAATCCTGATGATAGGAGATCAACATATGGATACTTGTGTTATGTGGGAGATAAGTTAATTTCTTGGTGTTCAAAGAAGCAACACACAGTTGCTTTATCATCTACAGAGGCTAAGTACAAAGGTATGGTGGAAGCTGCAAAGGAAGTGATATGGCTAAAGACTCTTATGAAGAGTTTTGACATCATACATAGTACACCCACTATTCATGGAGATAACATGAGTTCATTGTATTTAGCTGCTAATCTTGTTTTTCATGCCAGGACTAAACACATTGAGATTCAGTATCACTTTCTAAGAGAAAAGGTGATGGATAAAGAGATTGAAGTCATACATACTTCAACAAAAGATCATATAGTTGATATGCTAACCAAAAGCTTGGATGGACCAAAGCTACAGAGGTTCAAAGACATGGCAGGTATAAAGAAGTTAGAGAAAATCTCAATTGATGATTGAGGGGGAGCTGTTGGTGCAGGGCAATCAACAATTGATGTTTTGATGAAGAATTGAAGCCAAGGACTAAAGAAAAGATCAAGTTATGAAGCATGAAGGAAGTGCATATCCAGAAGATGAAGATGTGTACACATATGTACCTTAATTCAGAGATAGTTCACTTATACTTTTGTATAGTCAGAAGCTTGTAAATATTTGTCTGTATATACAAGGGAAAATGTCGGGACAAATATGGGAGAGTGTAGAATACAAGAATTCAGAAGAATTAGAAATGATTAGACACTTGAGAAGTGTGAAGATTAGCTCTCTCATCTAGATGTAAAAGTTCTCTAGTAATGAAGAAAAATTGCGCCCGATGTTTCTGTGTATTCTCCTTCTGTGCATTTCAAGAATCCTTTTGTAGACATTTAACTCCATAGTTAATGGGTCTATGGTTAAAGTTTGAGAGCCTAATTGTAAATAGGCTGTGAGAATTATGAGTATGAACATTCATATGTGAAGAAGTTGTTCACTGTTTTCTGAAACAGGTGAAAAATTTGATGCTAATCTTTTGGTCAATTCTCCTCCCACAGTGTAAATTTTTGAGCAAGCAAGCACTCAATCTTTAAGTTAAAAGGTAAGATACCTATGGATAAAAGCATTTGTATAAACAGGTTCTAGATTGAGAGAACCAAGTGTTAGAAGTTACAGGTGTTTGAATCGACTTCTCAGAAGAACAGTTTTAGACATAGGTGACTTGTTAACTCCATTTCTCAAGATCTACTGAGTCTTTTGGAATGATTTAACTGGGAGGAGGTGCATAAACTATAAGTGACACCTTATGCAAAGTTTTATCAAAAACTTTACACGTTTGATAAGTCAGTGAGAGAGATATGTGCAGCAGACTTTCTATAGAATCATCTTCTTCACAGTTTATCCAAAATCTTTATAATTGATCATTAATTCTCCAAATTGGTGAAGGTTTTGAGTTACTCTTGATATAGAGGTGCTCTAACTTCAAGAGTAGCTTGTTTGTTTGGAGATTAACATTCTCTATCATTTATGTCCATTGTGAACGTTCTCCCTTGCTTCTTTCCTTTTGCTATGAGCTTGAAACCTACCCTTGGATCCTCAACAAAACTTCCTCTTTCATTGAACCTAACTTGATAGCCTTTTTCTACCATTTGGTCTACCGAAATCAAGTTTTTGGTAATAGTAGGGACATGTAATACCTCTAATAAGCGCTTTGCTCTTTGATTTCCTTCCAAATTGATATCTCCCACATGTTGAATGGTATGCTCTGAGTTATCACCTGTTTTAAATTGCCTTGATGCTTTGGGACCTACAAATTGCTAAAAAGATCTTTTCGACATGACATATGATTGCTACATCCACTGTCTACATACCATACATCTTCACTAGCTTGAGTTGTATCTTCACCATAGCTCATGGAAAGTAAATAAGCATTCCCTTGGATGGATAATGTGTTTGCATAAGTACCTTGCCCTCTATAATTGTTGTTGCTTTGATTCCCTTTTCTTTGAGCTCTATGATAGCAATCATTTGCAAAATGACCAAGCTTACCGCATACAAAGCATCCATTTGAAGTGGGTTGTCCTCTTCCACCAAATCTTGCACCTCTTCCTCTATTTGTGGCTCTTCCACCTCTTTGACCTGCATTTTCTTGTTGTCCTTGACCTCCTTGGTTGCTTTGATATCTTCCTCTTCCTCTTGTAGCACCTTGATTGTGTCTTCCTCTTCCTCTACCTGCATACAACAATTGCCCTTGGCTATCCTTGGCATTATGACCACCAAGGTTCATCTCCTCTGTCACCATGAGAGTGATTAGTTTATCAAAATCAGGAAGAGAGTCCCTTACATACACTGAAGTTGTGAAAGCCCTCCATTTTTCATCATCCCTACGTCCATTTAGGGTGTGGGAGACAAGATTGTCATCATCTAGGGCACAGCTGATTGACCCTAGTGCATTTGCAAGGTCTTTAACCTTTAATATGTAATCATTAGCAGCTTGAGAGGGGCTTTTCCTAAGATTATTTAACTCATTCTTGAGCTGAGTTTTTCTAGCTTTTGTGGAGGTTGAGTACAATCTCTCCAAGCACTCCCACATCTTCTTCGATGTATCCAAATCTTGAGTATGCCATAGAGTTGCTAATATGCTGAGATAAAATGAAAATGACCCTTTTGTCCCTTTCATCCCACTCTCTTACTGCTCTTCTCTATTCATTGGTTGGATTTACCTCATCTATATAGGGTTTTGGCTCTCCACCACTCACAAGTCCCCACAAACCTTTCCCCATCAAAAAATTGCTTATTCTAGATCATCATGGGTGGTAGTTTCCTTTTTCAAGCTTCTCAATCTGAACATTGAGATGAGCCATGGTGCCTCCTTCCTCTTTTGAACCTCCCCCTTGATGTAATGAATTTGAAAAAGCTAGCTTTTACCTCAAAAAATAGAGCTACTCCTCTCGATGAAGCTTTGTCTTTGATTTGATGATGTATTTGCTTCCCCTTGTTGACGTGCCCGTTCTTTGCTTCCTTCCTTCAAACTTTGATGGTCTTTACTTCACTTCACTAGCTCCTTCATCTCTCTTTGATACTCCACTTACAGCTCTGTTACCACTGTTGGAGGATAAACACTCCTATATGCACAACAAAAGCAAATGAACCCTCATAGAATCCTGAATTTTTTCAGACATAGGCTCTGTATTTTTTGAGTTTCTTTCAGCATATGCGGAGACTGAAAATGAAAATTTTCAAGCTTAGACTAGAATTTAAGAGGTTTCAAATGAAATTAAAATCACTCTATTTGGATATTGGATGGTGCCTCAATCAACTGCAACAAAAGAGATAACTTGATCTCTTCACAGAGTATGAGCTAACTAGACAGACATTGTTCTAGACATTTCTCTGCACATGTGCAGGCACTGAACTCGAGACTTATATCACTGAAAGATGAACTTATAAGATTTCCAACAAGACAAAAATCATTGAAAATAGATTCTAGATGAAGGAGAAAGAACAATTACAAGACGAGGGGGTCTGCCAAAATCATCTAGATAGATAGAGTGTGTAAAAGTGAAATTTCTGCAAAATATGCAGAGAATAGCTAGTAGGGGGTTTGCTTAAGCAAGGGGGAAGCTTGGGCACGTATTTCCACCTCTCTAAGTCATAATACAACTCATTAGATGTTTTAAAGACCACATACTAACCTCTTTAACCAATCAAAAGCATACACATGTCAAAAGTGAGGCCGAATCACATCAAGAGGTGAGCTAAATCTTCTCTAATCAACTTCTTTCCATTATGGGAATAATTTGATGCCTCCAAATCATGGAAATCAACCTCCTTTGATTGTGGATGTTGTGGAAGGTTAACTTTCGGGCATGTTCTTGTGCTCTCGAGCTTGAAAAACTTTCAACAAATCAAGGATTTGAAGGAACAATTGACTTCTACAGATGACATCATTCGTGACAGTTCACTTGTGTAGACTATTCTGAATGGTCTTCTCGACTCATATCAGAGTTTTGCTTCGACTCTTTGTTTGATGATGAAAGGCAATCCAAATGCCTTAACATTTGAAGAGTTAGTTTTTGTTTTGTTGCAAGATGACCAATCTAGGCAAAACAGGTCTATTATGCGTGTTGCAGATCAAGCTTTCCTGGCTAGTCAGAAGGGCAAAGGAAAATGGAAATTTTCTACTAGTAAGCGGAAATTTGCAAATGCTGCACATTTGATGAAGGAAGACAAAGATGAGAAGAAATCAGAAAAATAGAAATTGTTTTGCAAATACTGTAAAGCAAATGATCATGTCATTAAGAGTTGTCCAAAACTGGCTGCTAAAGAGGCAAAGAAGAAAGAGGCCGCAATGGTTGTTGTAGAGGCCTCTATACCAAAAACAAAGTCTGCTAATCTTGTGGAGGATGAAGAATGTGTGTTTACTACTGTTTGCACTTTTGGCCCATCTTCTAATGAGCAGTGCATGTCTACAGTAGACTCAGATGTTTGGTACTTTGATAGTGGGGCGACCAAACATATTACCTTGAAGCACAGTTTCTTCTCTTCACTCGAGCCTGCCCCTACAGGGAATACTGTTACATGTGCCAACAACTCCTCTTATCTTGTTATGGGAGTTGGTAAGATCATTTTGACTACTGTTGATGGTGGTTCTTTCACGTTGTCAAATGCTTTCTTTGTGCCAGGGATCAAGAAAATACTGTTATCTGTTTCTGCATTAGCCAAGATTGTCTTGGTTGTGAAATTTGTTGATGATAGATGTACGATTCATGATCTATCAAATGGCGATGTCATTATTGCTTCTGGCATTTTATGTCATGGGCTATATAAGCTCATAGACTTTGAAAGATCTGTAAATGATTCCACATGTGCAATACATGATTCCCAGACTATGTAAGATGCAAAGCTTTGGCATGCATGCTTTGGTCATCTGAATTTTGTTAGTTTGCTACACCTGCAGAAATCTGAAATGGTGTCCTCTTTGCCCAAACTTGAGGCTACTCAGAAATTGCAGCTTGTGCATAGTGATGTATGTGGTCCTATGCAAACACCTTCTTTTGGGAATTATCTTTACTTTGTGACTTTCATCAATGATTTTTCTAGGCATGCATGGGTATGTCCATTGAAGGAAAATTCCGAAGCGTTTATGTGCTTCAAATAGTTTTTGGTTTTGGCTAAAAATCTCTCAGCATGTAAAATGGGCACCCTCCATTCTAATCGAGGGGGGGAATATATGTCTTTTGACTTTAATGCATTTCTGAGTGAATGTGGATAAAACACTAGTGTAGAGTGCCCTATACACATCAACATAATGGAGTTGCCGAACAGAAGAACATGTCACTCATGGAGATGGCGAGGTGTATGGTCAAGAGCCAGGCTTTACCACATAGTTTCTGGCTTGAGGCTGTCATGTGTGTAGCATATGTACTTATCATGTGTCCCACTAAAGCATTGCACTCTTTCACTCCATATGAGTTGATTTACTTATGCATTACTCGACCAGATATTCAGTTTGCTGTCTCACAAATGAGAAGGTTTATGCATTGCCTAGAAGTCAAGCATTGGCAGGCAGTTAAGTGCATCTTTTGCTACTTGAGTGTTACTCGACTACTTGGGTTGTTTTATCCCAAGGGGGGATCACTATTGCCCGATTTGCATGTTTTCTTTTTTACTTTGACTGGGTTGGTTGCTATGACACTCGTGTGTCCACTAGTGGTTTTTGCTTCATGCTTGGTAACTCATGCATATCTTGGCTGAGCAAGAAGGAGCCTACTGTGGCCACTTCCAATTGTGAGGCTGAGTATAGGGTAGCTTTCACAATGACTATTGAGTGTGTGTGGTTCAGACGCCTTATGGCTGACTTGTGTGTTGATTAGTCTTCTACCACCACCATCTTCACTGACAGTCAGAGCACATTGGCAGTTGTGAGGAACCCTCTATTCCATGCTCACACTAAGAACATTTAGGTGCATTGTCATTATGTCAGGGAGAGGTTCTCTGCTAGGGAGATCAACTTGGCATATGTGCCCACATAGGAGAACATTGCAAACCTTTTCAGGAGGGCTCTCCCTAGGGAGAAGTTTGAAGCTTTCTGCAAAGCTTTGGGCTTATTGATTTTTGTGGATTGATTCCACATAGCTTGGCACTTCCTTATACATGAGTGCCATATCCTTGTTCATCGCATCACTCCTAGGGGAGATTTGTTGATATATTTAGGTAGTGATGTGTGTGAACACTCTAGGACTGTTGGGGTACGTTTTTTCCTCTTTAGGAGGTTTTCTTCCCCTGGCTTGTATATACGCCTGTTACCCTAATGGGCTACTTATATTTGTACATTCTCTAGTAATACAGTCAATATTGTGTGTTGTGCTCCAAGTTTCTTCTTCTTCCTTGTGCTCTTCACGTGCTTGTGCAGACATCTAACTCCATCAAGATCATGCGGATGATCATGATGATGAGGATGAGGATGAGGCTCTTGATGATGAGGATGATCATGATTAGGATTCCTGAGTATGACATTGTATATATATTTACATTGATACACACACACACATATATATATTAAGTAATGAAAAGTCTTGTTCTAATGATTTTTATTATTATTTATATTTAGCATGTGTTTTATTACTTTAATTATATAGTTCATTCATATTTATGTGTGCTTGTGTGTGTATAAAATTGTTGGAATTTGGGGCCCCATGATCGTTCCAATACTAAAAACCTTTGAGCATACACACTTAATTAATCAAGATGATATGTGAGAGATAGAAAGAAAGAGATCTTGAGACAAGGATAGGGAACGTAAGCTGAATGCTTACTCACTAAAAAATAGATGTCCAAATTACAACATGGGAGTACTACTCAGCCATATGATGTGGTGCACTCACTAATAGAAGAATAACCAAGAAGATGATGATACAAAATTCAGATTATGTTGTTATAATCTGAGTGTGTGTGAAGCGAATGAGCAATGAAGCGAACCTAATTCTCACAAGATAGTGCAACAAATCTGAAAATCAACAAACCCTAATTCTAAAATTAGGGTACGAAAACCCTAAAAACATAATATAAGGCTAACTTACAAAAGATAGCTGCCACCACCTTGTAGAAGACTCCTTGCTCCAAGAGAGTAGCCTCTCCTTCATCAAATCTTCACCTCCAAAGCTTCAGAACTCCAAACTCTGGCCTATGAATTGTCCAAGAAGTGTGCCCACATGTTCCTTATATAGGTTATGCCTCCACAAATAAAGCCATGCATAAAATTGCAAAAATTAGTTTTCTAGCTAAAACAATTTGCGATCGCAAAATTTTTTGCTTTTCGTTAGTTAAAAAACTCCATCGCTTAAAAATAGGTTTATTTATGATTTGATCGCTCAAATTTCACTTGCTTTTTGGCCTAGTGATAAAATAACTCAGCTTTTTAAAGTTTAGACCTTATGGGCTGCTTTTCCTTCATTTTGAGCTAAATTAGGCTTTGGATTATCTCCGTGTTCTGACCTCTGATGAAGAAATGAAGCATACCACTAGATAGCTTTCACCAAGCTCTATCTATCTAGCCTAAAAAATGTTTACCCAAACTGTACAAAAAATGCTAAGTCCAAAATGTAGAATTGCTGGAATGTGGACCATACATACATTGACTTCCAACAATCCCTCCTTCAATGTCATATTGGTACAAGTTTTAGTAACCTACAAATCTTCTCATGACTATCTCTAATCAATGCTTTGGTAAATATGTATGCAACATTCTCAGTAGAAGGAACATAAACTAGCTCAATGTGCTTCTTTGCTATCTGCTCTCGAATAAAGTGGTAGTGTACCTCTATATGCTTTGTCCTTGCATGATGCACTGGATTCTTTGCTATAGCTATAGCACTCTAGCTATCTGAAAATATCTGAATGGGTTCATGTACTCTCATATCTAGATAAATGAAAATCTTTTGCAACCAAACTGACTCTAGAGTAGTTGTAAATGCGGCACGATATTCAGCTTCACATGATGAAGTTGCAATAGTGGGTTGTCTCTTCGAAAGCCATGAGATAAGACAATCTCCAAGATATAAACAAAATCCAATAGTACTTCTTCTTGTGTCTCTATCACCTGCCCAATCAAAATGTGAAAAACCTTTTAGTAACAAATGTGTACATTTTGAAAATACCATAGCATAATTTGAAGTTCCCTTCAAATATCGAAAGATCCACTTTACTGCATTCCAATGTAACATTGTCGGATTCTGCATGAACCTTGATACTTGAGAAATTGCAAACTATATATCAGGACGTGTATTACAAAGATAAATCAAGAATCCAATTGCTTGACTATATAAAGTAGCATCAAATGACTCTGCATCTGCTACCATCTCTAAAGATGCATTCTGATCCATAGGTGTTTGCATAGGTTTAGAATCACTCATCTGAAACCTTTCTAAAAGTTTCTCAATGTACTTTTGTTGTGTCATATAGATACACTCATCCTTGAACAGAAGTTGAATCCCAAGATAATAATGCAAGATTTACAAATCATTCACATCAAATGTTTGCTTTAATTGTTCTTTGAACATCTACAAATCTTCATCTTTGGGACCTGTGACTATAATATCATCCACATAAATGATTTCTATAATCATCATACCTAGTTCAACTTTGACATAAAGTGTTGGAGCTGCATCTGAGTTGTGGAAACCAATGGATAAAAGATATGTGTGTATCTTTTCATACCATGCTCTAGGTGCATGTTTTAAACCATACAAAGCTTTTATAAGATTACATACCAAATGATCTTTACCTATCTCTTCAAAACCTTTTAGTTGTTGAATATACACATCCTCATGTAAATCACCATTTAGAAAAGAAGTCTTTATGTCAAGTTGATATATATGCCAACCAAAATGTGCTGCTAAAGCAAGTATTGACCTAATAATAGTCATCCTAGACATAGAAGCGAATGTCTCATCATAATCAATACCTTTTTGTTGTGCATATCCTTTGACAACTAATCTTGCTTTGTACCTGTCAATAGTACCATCTGCTTTCCTTTTGATTTTGAAGATCCATTTTACACCTATAGCTTTCTTTCTCTCTGGTAACTCACATAGCTGCCAAGTTTGATTCTTATGAATAGAATCAATCTCTTCTTGCATAGATTTTCTCCAAATAGGAATGTTAAGTGCATCTTTAACACATGCAGGTTCATCTTCAACTGTCGTAAGTGCCCATATATCATGAATGTCAAAGTCTTCAGCAAAACTTACATGATCTTTTTGTTGTTGTTGACTAGTCTGACTCCTTGTTCTTCCTGTAAAAGTCTTTATACCATTATCTTTCCAAGTCTGATATAACCATGTAGGTGTATCCTTAAATAGTGGTGAAACTCTTTTTGATCCTTCATCTTCCACAAGTTCTGGAACTTGTCCTTCCGAGGTACTATAACTTTCTAGAACTCTAACTTCTTCCATTTTTGGAACTAAAGTTTCTTGTGGAACAAACTTTGTAGAAGGTTGTGAAATTCCTCTTTCTTCAACTCTTTCTTGAATCCTAGGAATTTTAACTCCCTCTTGATATGGTTGAACATGTAAATCCAAATTCCTTCTAAAAAATCCATAGTCATTTTCACTAATGAGCTCTGGAATTTTTGCTTCTTTATCATAAACCTTATTTTCAGCAATATACGCATTACGTGAAAGAATAACTTTACCTATCTTTGGAACATAAAACCTATATCCTTTTCTCTCAATAGGATATCCAATAAAAACAACTTTCTTTGTCTTTACATCTAGTTTACCTCGGTCCTTTTTCTCAATATGTACATAAGAAAGTGATCCAAACACTCTGAAATAACTCACATTAGGTTTTCTACCATAATATGCTTCATAAGCTGTGATTACCTTTAAAAATTTTGTAGATGACCTGTTCAAAATGTGATTAGCTCTATGTACTGCATCAAACTAGAATTTTGGTGAAAGCTTTTTGGATGCCATCATGCTGCACATCGTCTCAACAAGTACTCTATTCTTTCTTTCTGCAACACCATTCTGTTGAGGAGTATAAGCAATAGTAAGGTGTCAAGTAATACCTTTCTTATCAAGAAATGTCTGGAACTCATTTGAGAAGTATTCTCCACCTCTATCACTTCTGAGAATCTGGATAGTTTCATGACTTTCATTTTCAACCATAGCTACAAATTTCTTGAACATCGAAAAGACTTCTGACTTCAACTTAAGACCATAGATCCATGAGTATCTCGTAAAATCATCAACAAATAGAACAAAATACCTGAAACCTTGAATAGATTCTGCTCTCATAGGTCCATTCACATCTGAATGAATAATATGCAATTTCCTCATAGCTGTAATATGACCATGTTTCTTGAAAGGTAGTTTATGCATCTTACCTTCAAGAAAACCTTCACATATGTCTGAATCATCTAGTAGCTTGAATGAGGGTAAACTCTCAACCATACCTCTATCTTTGATACTCTTGAGAGCTCCAAAATTAATATGTCCAAATCTCTCATGCCATAGCTTCATATCTTCCACAGGTGACGAAGATTTGACCGCATATGCCTGACTGATTTTTGACAAAACAAAGATCCCTCCTTTATGCTCACCTTGCAAAATACACTTATCTTCTTTGTGTGATAAAATCTTAAAAAGATCTCTCTCAAATACAACTTTAAAACCATCACCTAAAAATGCAGATATAGATAGCAAATTCTTCTTCATTTTAGGTACATATAAAACATCGGAAATTTGAAAATTACCACCTTCTCTTGACTTTAGGGTTACTGTACCTATTCCCACAACATCCAAATCATTGCCATCTACAATAGTAACTCTTCTACCTGTAGAATAGGAAAGGGAAGAAAACACATCTCCGCAACCTGTCATATGCTTTGTAGCACGTGAGTCAAATATCCAAGGACTTGCTGAAAGAACTCGTAAAGTTGCCTGATCAAAAGCTACTTCCTCAATGGTGATACAGGCATAAGAATCACCTTGAGATTTCCCTTTTTTATCATCTTCTGCAACATTACGTGATGCCTTGTTCTATTCTGTTGCAATCCTTTTATAACATGCTGACTTAAAATGTCCAAGTTTCTTGCAGTAATAACATATTACTTCCTTCTTCTTAGAAGACTTCTCTTTAGATGTAGTAGAAATAGAATCTGAAGTAGAAGGTGAAAGGGACTTACTTTCCATCTTGGATTGTTTTTCCTTCTTCTCCTTCTTCTTCTTTTTACCCTTTGATGAAGATAAAAGTGCTTCTTCATTCTCTTCCATTCCCTTCAACTGATCTTCATCTTGAAGTAACAAGAGTTCTAAATCTTCATATGTAACCTCTCTATCTCTTATGGTAAGGGTAAGAGTGGTTATGAAAGACCAATATGAGATAGGAAGTGAATTAATGAGCGTATTTACCATTTCTTCATCAGATATCTCAACTCCTACATTTAGAAGTTGATCTCAAGTCAATGAGTTTCGTAATGTGGGTTTGAATTGACTCACCAGCCTTCATCCTTGTATTTGCTAGTTGTCTCCTCAAGTGAGCTTTCCTAGCAAGATTTCTGCTCTGAAAAAGATTCTCAAGCTTCAATCAAGCTTGTCTAGAACTTTTGCAAGATCTGATCTGCGGTAGAATATGCTTTTTGACACTCATTGCTATGAGTGAAAGTGCTAAAGAATCTCTAGCATCCCATCTTGCTTGATCTTTAGAAGGAGGAACTCTAGGTAAAGACCTACCTATGACTCTAGATGTAGAAGTAGTTATGTCTTCTTCAGTTGGTTTTGTGATAGTAACTCCAATAGCTCTTGAAGCTGTTGTATCCCCTTCTTTGCCTTCTCGTTGAGGTCTTGTTAAGGATCCATTGATGATACTCCATAAATCCTTTGTCACTAACAAATTCATCATCATAAAACTCCACATGGAAGTATTAGAAGATCCATCCAACTTGTCCTCAATCTCAATTCTAATCTCACTCATCTTAACTAAGTGTGTATGTCAATTATGCTTTGATACCAAGTGTCGGAATTTGGGGCCCCAAGATCATTCCATTTGAGCATACACACTTAATTAATCAGCATGATATGTGAGAGATAGAAAGAAAGAGATCTTGAGACAAGGATAGGGAACGTAAGTTGAATGCTTACTCACTAAAAAATAGATGTCCAAATTACAACATGGGAGTACTACTCAACCATATGATGTGGTGCACTCACTAATGGAAGAATAGCCAAGAAGATGATGATACAAAATTCAGATTATGTTGTTATAATCTGAGTGTGTGTGAAGCGAATGAGCAACGAAGCAAACCTAATTCTCACAAGATAGTGCAACAAATATGAAAATCAGCAAACCCTAATTTTGAAATTAGGGTATAGAAACCCTAAAAAATAGAATATAAGGCTAACTTACAAACGATAGCTACCACCACCTTGTAGAAGACTCCTTGCTCCAAGAGAGTAGCCTCTCCTTCACCGAATCTTCACCTCCAAAGCTTCAGAACTCCAAACTCTGGCTTGTGAATTGTCCAAGAAGTGTGCCCACATGCTCGTTATATAGGTTATGCCTCCACAAATAAAGCCATGTGTAAAAATTGTGAAAATCAGCTTTTTAGCTAAAAGAATTTGCGATCACAATTTTTTTTTTGCTTTTTGTTATTTAAAAACTCCATCACTTAAAAATAGCTTTATTTATAGTTTGATCGCTCAAATTTGACTTTCTTTTTGGTCTAGTGATAAAATAACTCAGGGTTTTTAAAGTTTGGACTTTGTAGGTTGCTTTTCCTCCATTTGGAGCTAGATTAGGGTTTGGATTATTTCCGTGTTTTGACCTCTGATGAAGAAATGAAGCATACCACTAGATAGCATTCACCAAGATCTATCTATCTAGCCTAAAAAAGTTTTACCCAAACTGTACAAAAAATACTAATTCCAGAATGTAGAACTGCTGGAATGTGGACCATATGTACATTGACTTTGAACAAAAATATATGTATGCACATGTAGGTACATATCTATATTTGTGTAAGTGTGCCTATATGCATGTATATGTATGTATCTATGTATATATATGTGCATGTATGTATGTATGTGCATATGTATGTGTGTATATGCATGTATGTGCATATGCATGTGTAAGTGTATGTGTGTATGTATGTGTATGTGCATGTGCATGTGCATGTGCATGTGCATGTGTTTGTGTGTATATGTATGTATGTGCATGTATATATGTAAGTGTATGTGTATATGTGTGTATGTGCATGTGTATGCGTGTATATGTATGTATGTGCATGTGTATATGTGTGTATGTGCATATGTGTGTGTACATATGTGCATGTATATGTGTGTATGTGTGTGTATATGTATGTATGTACATATGTATATGTGTATATGCATGTATGTGCATGTGCATGTGTAAGTGTATATGTGTATGTATGTGTATGTGCATGTGCATGTGTATGTGTGTGTATATGTATGTATGTGCATGTATATGTGTAAGTGTATGTGTATATGTGTGTATGTGCATGTATATGTGTATATGTATGTATGTGCATGTGTATGTGTGTGTATGTATGTGCATATATATGTGTATGTGTGTGTATATGTATGTATGTGCATATGTATGTGCATGTGTATAAACATATACAAGTGTATGTGTATGCATGTGTATATGTATGAAACATGCATGTGTATATGTATGAAACATGCAGTGCATGTGGATGCATTTCCATTTGCATCCATGTGTATGTGCATGCATGCGAATGTGCATATACATGTATTTAAGTATGTGTTAATGTGTGTATGTGTATGTGTATATGCAATAATGCATATAATGCATGCATGCAAGTCCTTTTATGTGTTTCTAGAAATGTTTGTGCATATGCAAATGTATGTGTGTTTATATGTGTATGTGTAAGTGCATCTGCATATGTATGTGTGTGTATATGTGTGTGTGTATGTGCATGTGTATATGTTTGAGCGTGCATCTTCATGTATAAGTGTATATGTGCATATCAATAAGTGTGAGTATGCTAATTAATGAAAATAACACAATCCAAATGATATACAAAGAATGGAAATTGTACTTACAATAGTTAGCCATATTTTTTGCTTGGTTAACTTCTTGAATAACCTGCAATAGAGAGAGAGAGAGAAAGAGAGAGAGAAAGAGAGAGAGAAAGAGAGAGGGGGGAGATAGAGAGAAAAAGAGAGGGGGAGAGAGAGCGTGAGAGAGAGAGAGATAATTCAAAGAGAAAGAGGTAGAAAGGAGAGAATCAGAGAGAGAGAGAGAGTTAATTCAAAGAGAAAGAGGTAGAAAGAAGAGAAACAGAGAGAGAGAGAGACAATAAGGTAGAGATTAGACAAAAGAACAATTCAGCAAGCAATTGTTTCAACTCGTAAGCACAATGCAATTGTGAACATTGGAGAGCTCTTCCATCAGATGCTTGTAGATGCCGATCGAAGAGCCTCCAATGTTTTTATTTTTTTGGTAAAAAAACCATCATGTAATCGATGCTAAACCATCGTATATCCATCTCTAGATCATGTCGCATAAGCGACGCTTGTTATCATTGTTTATGTGATGCATTTTATCGTCACTTATGGGACACTGTTTTATATCATCGCCTTAGAAATGCTTAGCATTACCGTCGCAATGCACATCGCTCTACACATCGATAGGAACATCAGAGTTTTCGTCGTTAAATCGACACCGCATGCTCAATGCTAGTTGTGATGCTTTATGCAATTATATAACGATGAAATTTTGTTGTGTTAACCGTCATTACGCGCCTGTATTCTTTGTAGTGTAAATCCTTGTCATCATGATCATCCTCATCATCATGATCATCCTCATCATCATGATCATCTACATGATCTGATGTATCTATAATGGCATCATGGGTAGAGGTGTGAGCACCTTGTGATGATCGAGATGGTCTCGCCTGTGTTTGTCCCTCCACCTCATCCATATTTACCTCTCCATAATACTCTTGTATTGCATATAACAAACATAAATAAATAAAACATATAAACATCAATAAAAATAAAATAATTATATGAAATTTAATAATACTCACAAAAGCATTTGGATGATCTCGCACGTACTCACTCAGATGTCGATATCCAATGTGTAGCAAAAGCACATTCTTTTCTCATAGGATATCGACCATAATCCTTTTGCTGCATTGTAACAAATAAAAAAGATTAATGATTAGTGTTTTCAATAAAATAAAAAATATAGTTTCAATAATACATATACTTACAAATGTAACTACAAAACCATGATGGCCCATTTGGTCTAAGTGCAATGTATAACCTGACTCAACTCTCTTCTTTGCAGGAGCCTCCTTTTATTTAAGGAAACAAAAATACATAGACTAAATGTAAAACATTTATAAAACAAGAATTATAATTCACAGTAATATAAACTATTAATTTGTATACCTTTTGCTGAGGAAATGATTCTTGAAGACATAGCTGTCTGCAAAAAAATGCCATGCCTCAAGTGGTATGTTAGGTCTTTTATATTTTTTTCTACTACACAATATCTCCTGTTATTTTAATCTCAAACAAAAAAAGGATTAGAATATAAAAGAAACTTTAAATTTATAAACATGCATACAGAGACACACGTACATATTTTCACATGCATACACATATCCACACATATACATACACATACATACATACATACTAAATACATACCCACACACATACATCTACACACACGTACATGCATACACATACACATATACATACACTTACACATACATACATACATACAATTACACATACATACAAACACACACATATACATGCATACACATACACATATGCATACAGTTACACATACATACATACCCATAGATACACATGCACACACACATACATGCATACACATACACATATACATACACTTAAACACACATACATACATGCACACACATACACATACCCACACATATACATACACACACATACATACTAAATACATGAACACATACACATACACACATACACACAAATACACATACACACAAATACACATACGAATATACATACACTTACACATACATGCATACACTCACACATACATACATACACACACATACACATACCCACACACACACATACATGCATACAAATATACATACACTTACACCTACATACATACACTTACACATACATACATACACACACATACACATACCCCGACATATACATTTACACACATACATACTAAATGCATTTGCACATACACATACACACATACACCCAAATACACATACACATATACAGACCCTTATACATACACATATACATACACTTACACATACATACATACTGCACTTACACATACATACATACACACAGATACACATAGCCACACACACACACATACATGCATACACATGCACATACACATATACATACACTTACACATACATACATACACACACATACATGCATACCCATACAGATATACATATGCTTACACATACATACATTCCCACACATAACGTACACATACACATACATACACATACATACACATACATACACATACATACACATACATACACACACATACATGCATACATATACACATATACATACACTTACACATACATACATACATACATACATACACATACACATACCCACACATATACACACACACATACATACTAAATACATGCACACATACACATACACACATACATATATACACACAAATACACATGCTCCTAGACACACACATACACACACATACACATATATACACACATATGTACACTTACACATACTACATGCATACAACCACATACATAATAAATATATACACATTTATAAACATGCATACATATACATACACATACACATACACATACACATACCCACACATGTAGATATACACACATACATAATAAATACATGCATACATACACATACACACACATACACCCATGTATTCATACATACTTACACACGTTATACATTTATAGTTTTGTATGTGTATTTATATCTCAAAATGTCTATTTGTGCATATGTGAATATGAGTGTGAATGTGTATGTATGTAAATAATTAGATTATTAATATCTGGTACCTTTATTTGCTCCACTATTAGATTCTGATCAATCAAAGGGAACTCCACCATTGTCTCCTAATTGTGCAAGGACTACTTATTGTAAGTATATCAAACTTTTAATTCTAATATTTGATAGTTTCATACATGAGTGATATGTTCTTTTTATTGTTATATTATAATAAGATTTTGATCAATCAGAGGGTACTCCACCACCTCCTATGCATGCAACGACTTCACATGTGTCTTCCGATAGGAATTATGATGATTTTTACTATCAAGAGCATATTATATGTTGGTGTAATTTTTTCTATGGCATGTATCAAAGACCATGATTGTAATATATTGAACATGAGGTAGAGTAGGGTATTTTTGAGCGTGCACCACCACCTGATCAACGCGATAATGCAAAATCAAATTATACTTAATATACAAGAATATTTGTTCGATGATGATGATAGATTATGATTCTCCTACTAATAATACTAATATACCTCGTACACATTACGGATTTGCTATTCATCAATTACAAGAAAAGGTTTCTCGAAATCCTCAACCTCCTAGTTTACAGACTGGAATAGCTGAAGATTATCCATCATCCTCTAGA
This sequence comes from Ceratopteris richardii, assembly GCA_020310875.1. Lineage (NCBI taxonomy): Eukaryota > Viridiplantae > Streptophyta > Polypodiopsida > Polypodiales > Pteridaceae > Ceratopteris > Ceratopteris richardii. The sequence continues at coordinate 27,108,884 of CM035408.1, read as the reverse complement.
ACAAACATATGGTAGAAGAAGATATGGAGGATGGAATAGAGAACCTCTTCCTTTAGATGGAGAGGTTTTTAACTTTTGGGTTGATTGCTATATGATTTCTCCCTCCACTATTATTGGTGTTGATCATGGTCTCTTTATTGTAGAGGATTTGTATATGCCTCCAAACTCTAAAGGCACTCTTATGTCATTTTTGTGGTATTATATGGATGGGGAGATTGGCATTGACTTACATGTTATGCTCAAAGGATGAGTACGTATGGTTTATGCTTGAATACAACTTCTCTTGCTAGTAGAGGGACTACACATAAAAAAAATGAAAGATTATATATTGATGGAATACCTTACATACAACAAAAGGAGTACGGGATACGATCTATCATCTTGGATCGCTTATAAGGTGATTATCATACTTTTATATTTAATATATAAGACTATTTGATATCTTTTATTTATGAATTAATTTCTTTATAATTTAATTTATGATAATAATAGGTGGATTGCATCAAAAGAGATTGACAAAGACTTGATCCCACAAAAGAAAGGTGAATGCAGGGAGCTACTATGTTTGATGGAGAAAGAGCTTTCAACGTCATTTTTTGATATTCAGGTTCAATTATTAGTCCATGTTGTGGATGAAATAGACTCGATGGATGTTTTGGGTCGGACAATTTCTGGGAATATTTAAAGGTTATGTAGGACAAAGAGCAAAACCAGAAAGATTTATGTCAAAGGGGTGGATGCTTGAGGAGTGGATGTACTATGTTAGTGAATACCTTGAAAGAGTTCATGATGAAGCTCCACCTGCATGGACCAATGAATCATCTTCAAAAATAAAAAGATGATGTATTATCAGGTAAGTGAGTTCCATTTCAATTTATATTGCAAGAAAAAAGTGATGTTTCTACTTCTATAGTATATAATAGTGAATGCATGCAAGCATTCATTAGTGAGTATGAATAGAAACTTCAAAATCTTTGAAGTAAAAGATGGAGCGACAAAAGATATAGATGTAATCTTGATAGTAATGAGAATACAAATATATCTTCTTTCACAGATTGGCTATATACTCCTACGCAATGAGCCAATGGAAATAATGAAAGAATCTCAGATGAGCATAGGGAGTTAATGATAGGTTGTGAAAGAAAGGTAATTTTATTTTGAATAATATTCTATTTTTTCACATATATGTATATTAGTTTCTCTTTAATAATTTAATTTTTATTACACGCTCAAATATTCCCAAATATGTGGGCTTTTGCACAACATATTACAATCAAAATGATTGATTATTTATATAAAACAAAGGATTCTAGCATTGTTGCTTCTTTAAAGCAACTATCACATGCTAGCTCAAAAGATACGAACCTTATAGATAGCGAACTTGGTTACGTAGGAACCATTTTTGGTATCTACAAAATATTGTTTCGTATGTTCAAACAAGTAATTTTTTTTATTTTTATGATACAATTTATTATTTTTTTAAGGTCATAATAATGAATTTTTGTTTTTTATATTTTGATAGCTTATTTTGAAGGTTGATTGGTTTTGACTTGAGTATAAAGGTAGTAATTCCACATTGAGAAGGAAATTATCTAGGTTTTGGGCAATTGATTCTTCGAAAATAATGCGGCTAATTAGAGAACCATTTATTTTTCCTAGGCATATTGAACAAGCATTTTTTTATAAAAGCCCTAATTCCGATCCTTGGTTTCAAGTCATTCATGTTCAACCTAGAGGTCGGTCATTGTTTGAATAGTTTATTGTTACTAAGATCGAAGAAATTCATGTTAATGATTCATCATCAGATACTGATATATCAACATCTCAAAGAGAAATTAGAATCATTATACATGACAATGATAATAATCTAGTTGATGAAGACCATAATACTTTACATGATGATTCTACTGACGATGAAGAGAAATTATTAGAAATCAATATTAGTCCATCAATAGATGATGTCATTTATGAGAACATAGATTTAATAATAGAAACAATAACCTGTTAGGGCAATAGGCATATATACAAGCTGGGGGGAGAAAACCTCCTAAAGAGGGAAAAAAGTGCCCTGAAGGTCCTAGTGTGTTCACACACATCATTACATAAATATATCAACAAATCCTACCCAGGAGTGATGTGGTGAACAAGGAGCTAGCACTCATGTATAAGGAAGTGCCAAGCTGTGTGGAATCAATCCATAAAAGGAAGTAAGCCCAAAGCTTTGCGGAAAGCTTCAAACTTCTCCCTAGGTAGAGCCTTCATGAAAAGGTTTGCAATGTTCTCCTGTGTGGGCACATATGCCAAGCTCATCTCTCTAGTAGAGAACCTCTCCTTGACATAATGATAATGCACCTCAATGCCCTTAGTGCGATCATGGACCACAGGGCTCCTCACAATTGCCAATGCACTCTAACTATCAATGAAGATGATGGTCGCAGAAAGCTGACCAACACCCAAATTAGCCATTAGGCATCTGAGCCACACACACTCAATAGTCAATATGAACATTGCCCTATACTCAGCCTCACAACTGGAAGTGGCCATAGTAGGCTGCTTCTTGCTCAGCCAAGATATGCATGAGATACTAAGCATGAAGCAAAAACCACTGGTGGACACATGAGTGTCATAGTAACCAGCCTAGTCAGAGTCTAAAAAGCATGTAAATCTAGCGGTAGTGATCCCCCCTTGGGATAAAAAAATCCAAGTAGTCGGGTATCAATCAAGTAGTGAAAGATGCGCTTAACCACTTGCTAGTGCTTGACACTTGGGCAATGCATAAACTTCCTCATCTATGAGATAGAAAACTGAATATTTGGCCAAGTAATGCTAGAGAATAACATCAAATGCATCTCCAGCATTATGAAGAATCAATCGTAAACATGTCTCCATAGGAGTGGCAATAGGTTTATAGTCTTCAAGGCCAAAACACTGCAATAATTTGTCAATATATTTTGTTTGACACAAAGCTATTTTTCCATTAGCTTGCATAAACTGAATGCCCAAATAATGAAGTAAATGCCCCAAATTAGACATCTCAAATGAGGCATGCAAATCAGCCTTAAAATCAACAATATGCTTCTCATGAGGATCAGTAAGCAGCACATCATCAACATAAACAACAATGATCAAAAGCACGTCATTTGCATGCTTAACATATAAGGTGCTTTCAGTTGGACTATTCTCAAAACCATGTGTAATCAGATAGGCATGTATCTTTTCATACCAAGCACATGGTGCTTGCTTTAAACCATATAATGCCTTCTTTAATGTGCACACCTAGTTTTCATGCTCTTTTTGCACAAAGCCACGGGACTGAAAAACATACACTTCTTCATAAAATTCACTATTTAGAAATTTAGTTTTAATGTCCAACTAATGTACATTCCAACCATGATGAGCTACAAGTGCACATATGCTATGAACAATAGTCGTTCGACATGTAGGTGAAAAGGCCTCATCAAAATCAATGCTGATTTCCTATGCATAACCCTTTGCAACAAGCCTATCCTTATAGCTGTCAACTATTCCATCAGGCTTACACTTCAGCTTGTATACCCACTTAGTGCCGATGGCCTTCTTGCGAGGAGGCGAGTCACATAAAGAACAGCTACATTTTTCATGATAACATCATATTCTAATTGCATAGCAACCATCCAATTTTTAGAATTTTGTGCTTCATCAAACAAAATAGGCTCATTCTCATCACAAAGACTAGAGATAGCCATAACATAGCAATCTGTTGCAAAAGAAGCACTATGAGAGCCTAAAGGAGTATGATATGACAAAGGTGCATCTAATTTGCTCTCATGCAAAGTCTGCACCAACCATTTTGGCATGGTTTTTGCCTCCTTAATACCAGCTCTCTCATCAACAAGCACATCATGTAAGTTTGCATAAAAAATGGAATGATCTACATCATCACATGAAACCTATAAAGGTAGAGAATTTGCCTCATTAGGACCAACACTAGACTTTCTACCTGTAAAAAGAGGCAATAAAGTATCATACATGTCTTTGGAGCTAACAAATGTCTCCTTAGCACATGAAAGTAATGGCTGAATAGCATCCTCCAAAGCTCAAGGCAAAGGATTGAGTACCGGCTCTTGTCATAGAAGAACAAGTACATAAACTAATCAAATTACTTCATCATGGCAATAATGATTTTTTATCACTAAAACAATGTAATATATGTATGTACATCCAATTATTGCAAGAGTGACTCCATTTTGTGAAAGTCGAGGAGTCCTCGAGCTTGAGGAGTCTAAGTAGAAAGCTCACACCAATTTTTGTAATTTTTGGAAACTGTTAGATGGTTCAAATTAGAGGTAGAACCTATTTTTTTCAACTATTCCGGTCACTAGATGTGAAACCGGCCAAAACTAGGCAAAAAGCTATAAATAGAGCTAGAGAGCTCATTTTGTGGTTTTTGAACCTATGAGCTAGAACTAGAAAAGCTATTTTAACTAGTTGATGATGAATATGATTATGAGCTCTTTCCTTTCCTTCCATTGATCTCCGCTGCAACTTCCCTTGTGTGTGTGTATGCATGTGTGTGTATGCAAGTTGCATTTGTCACCATCTTCTTCATGCACATCACTTGCTCTTGATCTTCATATCAGCCTAACCTGTTCGCGGATTGACATATACAAGGTGGAACTCCTCATGTTGGTACTTTCCATTGTGCTAGAGTGACACCAAACTTGGCACCATTGCCGGGGACGAGCTCTAGGTTGAGCGTGTGATGGTAAGTATGTTGGAGAAAATCATTGGAAGGTAAAATTTCTTTGTTGTTTTGTTGTTTGTAGTTGGTTTTTACACACTTTTTCTTCACTATTCATCTAGCATCATTCCCTATCATTATCTCAAACTCCAAAAAATCACTAAAAATCAGTCATATTCCCTCTTTCTCTCCTCTTTCCCTCATTTGTGTGTGTGCGAGAGTGAGAGAGAGATTTTGCAAGTGTGTGTTTCTGTTTTCTGGTGCACTAATCTTGTAGGGTAGCCTTTGGACACCATGGATTTGTAGGAAACACAAGTAAAACCTCCATTTTTCTCTCAAAAATTACCGTTGAAGCTGACCATTGCGACTATTAGACTAAGGTATGAATTTGGTGAAACTCTTTGCATGAAGGAGGAGCTTAGGTAAGCGCTTGCATAGATCCATGATTATTTTTGTGAAATCACATCATTTTCTGACCATCACGATGATGACATATCATCACAACTGCATCTCACCATCGTGACGATCACTCACCGTTGTGGTGATTGGCTCACGCCATCACAATCGTGTCTCACCATCGCGACGGTGCTTGACCATCGCGATCTTGACAGGCCATCATGGGTTGATCGTTGCGATTGTGCTTAACCATCGTGGCCTTGACCATTGTCATTTGACCATCATGAACTTACCATCGCGATTATCAGTGATCATCATAGCTTGACCATCGTGACTTGATCGTCGTGATCCTGACTGACAGTCGTTATTGTGTCTGATCATTGTAAGGCCTGATCATCGTGACCTTTGACCATCATGGATGTCTCACCATCACGATCGTGACACACCATCGCGATTGTCTCTTACCATCGCGACTGTCAAACAAAACACCAAATTAGGGTTTTAAACATATTTTCAAAATTTTGGGGTAATTTTGAGGACATTAATTGTGAACCCTTGTGTCTCTGGCATAGCACAAAGAGAGAAGCGGGCAAGTACCTCGAGTTCTTTGTCAAAGTCAAAACAACCGCTTCTTAAGTCTAGGAGAACTTTGTAAGTGGAATTTCCATTTCTTTAATTGTTAAAGATTTCTTTGAGCAAAGATATATTGTGATCAATGGAGTGTCTTAGGACTCCTAGAGTAGCCAGGATTCTCTCTCACTCATTGAGTGATAAGTGGCCGACAAGAGAAGAAGTTGTTGGAGAAACAATCACTAATTGGACATACATTTGAAGATCAAAACTTTAGAATAAAACTACATGCCTATGTGAAGGGACAAATTCACAAGTGTATTATATTTGTAAAGTTAGTTCACTTTAGTTCTACAAGTTTTTTAAAAGTCACGAGAATGAGAAAATCTATATAAGTTAGTTTGTATCAACTAATGCGAAGAGAGAAGAAGTGGAAGAGAGTGATATAATGTGAGAAGGAGTTCATTTTGTACGACTGAGTATAGTCGGGCTTCTTTGAGTGAGAAAGCATCTATAAACTTTTGAGTTTTTCATAGTTATGAGAAGAAATAGTTAAAGTTCTGTGTATGAGACTCTCTCCATCATCTCCATGCTTGTCTTCTGTGAAATGATTTCAAAAGTTCAATTTTTCCAAGCAACTCGATGCCTGGCATCGAGTTTGTGCTGATAAGTCTGTGTTTTATTTTCTGAGTTCCAACTCTTGCTAAATCCTTTTGAAAAGATGATGTTTGTGGAGCAACTCGATGCTTGGCATCGAGTTTCAGCATAAAGTCGATGCGTGGCATTGACTTCCCACATAAAAGTGGTCTTGTTCATGTGTGTGTAAAGGAGGCTAATTCTAGTGCTGAAAAAGTGGCTGAAACAGCTCAAAGTCAATGCCCGGCATTGACTTTTGGTTACAAGTCGATGCTAAGCATCGAATTTTTATTTTCAGACAGCGAAATTTACTAAAACAGGCAAAATTTCCAGTTTTGGAAGGTCATACAGGGTCATCTTGTGAGGGCCATAACTTGAGTTCTAGAGATCCGTTTCATGCATATCATAGCTTGTTGGAAAGCTCTACTCTTCTAGTTGTAGCCTATAAAAGATCTTGGAGAAATAATATATGAACTAAGAGAAATTAGAAAAATACTGAAGGTATGTAATTTCAGTGACTAGGAAATCCTGAAGAAGTAAAGTTCTTGGTTTTGGCTATCATTTCTCAAAGTTTGAAGTGGCAATGAGTTAATGGTGACCATAGAGGTGTTCTAGTGTCACATTAATGCATTTCTTGTGGTGTTTTACACATCAACAAGTGGTATCAGAGCAGAAAGATCGTAGAGAGCAAAAGGCGGCAAAGGTACGAGAAGTTTTCAAAAGTTTTTCCTTAAAGTTTGAAAGGTGAAACATTTGAAGACACAAGGCATCAAAAGGTTACTTCAAAACTATCCTCATACAGAAAGAACTCCAAAAGGTATTATTCATTATCCTTTAAGCTCAAAGGTTGCAGCAGAAGGAAAGGAGTATGGCAGATCATATCTCCATTGACAAACTAGACAGAGATAATAACCCCGCATGGGTAATGAGAATGGAAGCCTTACTTATGAGTAAGGATCTCATGATATATGTAACAGGTGAAGAAGAGAAGCCAGTATTTGAAGATGAAATCCGACCAAAGAAAGAAGAACTAGATGCTTTAAAGCATTGGCAGAAGAAGGATGCAAGTGCAAAAGCCTACATCTATAATACAATCTCTAATCATTTGCTACCACACATCAGAGGATTGGAATCATCTGAAGATATATGGAATGCATTGGAATATCATTTCCAAAGTACTACCAAAGCAAGGAAAGCAAGTCTATGGTCAGAGTTTACAACATTCAAGAAGAAGCCAAGTCAAAGTATTAGTGATTATGTCACTAAGATGAAGGATCTAGCAGATAGTCTTGGATCCATAGATGAAGATGTTGAAGATCACAGATTGATTGCTCAACTACTTGCAGGTTTGAGAGGGGATGAAAGGTGGAAACCTTTTGTCTTATCAACAGAACTTTCATTAAATCATTATGTTCCAGATTTGAACCAGTTGCTTGGTTTGATGCTCACATATGAGCAAGACTTGAAGGGAGATGGAGATAAAGGACAAAGTTCTGCAATGTACATGAAGAACAAGAAAAAAGGAGATAAAGGTAAAGCAAAGGATGAAGAAGAGTCAACTTCTCAAGTTTATTATGCAAGAGGTAAAGGCATTGGCAGAGGAAGACCAAGAGGTTTTGGAAGAGGAAGAGGTAATCAAAATAACAACAAGAAGGCTTGCTGGATCTGTGGATTGAGTAATCATTTGGCTCCTGACTGTTGGCACAACCAACAAGGATCAAACTAGAATCAAAACAACAATAGCAGAGGTCGAGGTGGAAGATATCAAAGTAATTTTCAAAGAGGTAGACGAAATCCAAGAGGAGGCTATGGTAGAGGTGGAGGAAGAAGTTGAGGACAGAATCAATCCTACAACACCACCTACTACAATTATGCAAATGACACACAAAATGAAAGTCATACATCATTGATGATGAATTCAATCAGCACATCAGATAAAGAAGATCTAAAGGTATTTTACATTGACTCTCGATGTTCTAATCATTTTTCAGGAAACATAGAATTGTTGTCAGAATTGGAAAAAGGCATTTCTAGTCACACAGTTCAAATAGGTGATAATACAAGACATAGTGTACATTCAATTGGAAAAGTGAAATGCAAGAGTGGAGCAGATTTGCTAACCAATGTTTTGTATGTTCCCACAATACTTAAAAACTTGATTAGTGTGGGACAGATAGTTGAAAAAGGTTTTCAAGTCAGGTTTACAAATGAAGGAGTATTTGTTGAAGATCCAGAGAAGGGATATAATCAGATTGTCTCTGGTAAGAAAGAAGGTAGACTCTTTACTTTAAGAGTACAAGGGAACATTGGTCAAGCTTTGCTCACACATGGTGAAGGAGTGATTACAGAACTTGATCTCTGGCATAAGAGATTAGGTCATTTCAATGAAAGAGGAATTAAAGCTATGGTTGCTAATCAGTCTGTACTAGGATTACCAAATGTGCAGAATCAACATATGGTTTATAAATGTGAAGCATGTCAGATGGGAAAAGCACATAGGTTACCATTTCAGAGGAAAGGATTCAAACATGATGGAGTACTTGAGCTCATTCATACAAATGTATGGGGACCAACAAAAGAAGGATCTATCAGTGGCTCAAGGTACTATGTTCTTTTTATCGACGATGCTACATGATGGATAACATTGTATGTTTTGAAGGAAAGATCAGAAGTGTTTAGAGCCTTCAAGCATTTTCATGCATATGCAGAGAGAGTCACAGGTCAAAAGCTTAAGAGATTGAGGTCTGATGGAGGGGGAGAATACTTCTCCCAAGAGTTCAATGATTATCTTTGGAATGCGGGTATAAAGAGAGAAATAACTTGCAGGTATACACCACAACAAAATGGTGTCGCGGAAAGAAGGAACAGGACTTTGGTTGAGTTTGCTAGAGCTATGCTAAAGGAGAAGAATTGTCCAAATTATCTTTGGTCTGAGGCTGTAAATACAGCTACATATCTTGTGAATAGATTACCATGTGAAGCTCTAAATGGAATGACTCCATATGAAGCTTGATGGGGTAAGAAACCAACACTAGATCATTGTAGAGTGTTTGGATCAATTGCATATGCTTATGTGCCATCACAACTAAGACATAAACTTGAACCAAAGGCAGAAAAATATGTGTTCATTGGTTATGATGAAAAGCAGACGGGTTACAGGTTGTGGAATCCTCTAACCAAACAATTTCTTGTTTCTAGAGATGTTACATTTGATGAACAGAAAAGTTGGTATGCAGATCAAAGTCATACAACAGAAGAATTTGAAGAAGAGGTAAGAAGATATGAGAAAGGAAAATCAATTGTGGAGGTGAATAGAGATGAAGACTATATGCAAGCAAGTACATCCAGAAGTGGATTAACAAGAAGAAATGAAGAAGCTCCTATATTTGATGAAGAAGTGCATCCAGACACTTATGAAGAATGTGAACCAAGAAGGTCAAGCAGGACTAGAAGACAACCAGAAAGGTATTCTTATGATACTTCTTACATAACTCAGAAGAACTATGCATATATGGTCATAGATGATGAAGAACCTCAGAACTATGATGAAGCAAAAGGTAAGAAGCAATGGGAAGATGCAATGAAGAAAGAATTCAATGCACTGGAGGAGAACAAGACATGGGAACTTGTTCCTAAACCAAATGGTAAGAAAGTAATTGGAAATAAATGGGTTTATAAAGTGAAGAAGCTTGCAGATGGAAGTATAGCTAGATACAAAGCTAGACTGGTGGTGAAAGGCTATGCCCAAACCTATGGCATAAATTGCCCAAACCTATGGCATAGATTTCCCAAACCTATGGCATAGATTATGATGAGACATTCAGTCCTGTAGCTAAGATGTCGACTATAAGGACAATCATTGCTATTGTAGCTTCAAAAGGATGGACCCTAATTCAATTGAATATAAAGAATGCATTCTTGAATGGACACATATCAGATGAGGTATACATGGAACAACCTCAAGGGCTTATAGATTCCAGGTATCCAAATTTTGTTTGCAGGTTGAGAAGAGTGTTGTATGGATTGAAGCAAGCTCCAAGAGCATGGAACTATAGACTGGTGAAGTATCTCAATGATCTTGGATATCAAAGTTCAAAAGCAGATCCAAGTCTACTTATCAAAAGAACAGAGGAAGGTACAATCTACATTTGTATTTATGTAGATGACATTATAATCACAGGTACTTCAGATGAAGGAATCAAGGAGGAACAGAGATTACTTGAAAAAGAATTCAAGATCAGTGATCTAGGAAAGTTATCATACTTTCTTGGAATGGAAGTCACCTATACAGATCATGGCATATATGTATCACAAGAAAGATATCTTCTGAATCTATTGAAGAAGTTTGATATGGAAAATTTCAGAGAAGCTTCAACTCCACTTGAGTTAATCACAAGCTCAGTAAATATGATGATGCAGAATACAAAGATATGAGGAAGTATCAATCTCTTGTGGGTAGTTTGATTTATGCTACACTAACAAGACCAGATCTTAGTTATGCAGTGGGAGTTTTATCATAGTTCATGCATTGTCCAAAGGACCCACATTGGATTGCAGGTCAAAGAGTTCTCAGATATATCAAAGGAACTATAAAGGAAGGATTCTATTATCCTTTTACATCAGATTTGAAGTTGAGAGCCTACAGTGACTCAGACTGGGCAGGTAACCAGGATGACAGAAGATCAACTCATGGCTACATGATATACATCGGTGATAAGCTTGTAAGTTGGTGTTCAAAGAAACAACATACAGTAGCATTATCATCAATTGAAGCTGAGTACAAAGGACTTGTGGAAGCAACTAAGGAGGTCATATGGATGCAGAAATTATTCAAAAGCTTGGGCATTGATCAAGGTACACCTACAATACATGGAGATAATATGAGTTCACTTTATCTTGCAGCAAATCCAGTTTTTCATGCAAGGACAAAGCACATAGAGATACAATATCATTTTCTCAGAGAAAAGGTAATGGAGAAGGAGATTGAAGTGGAGTACATTTCTACTAAAGATCAGATAGCAGACATAATGACAAAGAGCTTGGATGGTGTGAAGACCAACAGATTCAAAAGCATGGCAGGAGTAAAGAAAAGAAGATGATATGAAGAAATAGGGAATGTCAATTAGTGATTGAGGGGGAGCTGTTGGAGAAACAATCACTAATTGGACATACATTTGAAGATCAAAACTTTAGAATAAAACTACATGCCTATGTGAAGGGACAAATTCACAAGTGTATTATATTTGTAAAGTTAGTTCACTTTAGCTCTAGAAGTTTTTTAAAAGTCACGAGAATGAGAAAATCTATATAAGTTAGTTTGTATCAAGTGGCGCGAAGAGAGAAGAAGTGGAAGAGAGTGATAGAATGTGAGAAGGAGTTCATTTTGTACGACTAAGTATAGTCGGGCTTCTCTGAGTGAGAAAGCATCTGTAAACATCTGAGTTTTTCATAGTTATGAGAAGAAATAGTTAAAGTTATGTGTATGAGACTCTCTCCATCATCTCCATGCTTGTCTTCTGTGAAATGATTTCAAAAGTTCAAGTTTTCCAAGCAACTTGATGCCTGGCATCGAATTTGTGCTGATAAGTCTGTGTTTTATTTTCTGAGTTCCAACTCTTGCTAAATCCTTTTGAGAAGATGATGTTTGTGGAGCAACTCGATGCCTGGCATCGAGTTTCAGCATAAAGTCTGGAGGATACTGATGATGCTGGAGGATACTGATGATGATGGAGGATTCTAATGATACTGGAGGATACTGATGACATTGGAGGATAATGATGACACTGGAGGATACTGATGACACTAGAGGATACTGATGATGCTGGAGGATACTGATGATGCTGGAGGATTCTGATGACACTGGAGGATACTGATGATATTGGAGGATACTGATGATGTTGGAGGATATTGATGATGCTGGAGGATTCTGATGACACTGGAGGATACTGATGATGCTGGAGGATATTGATGATGTTGGAGGATATTGATGATGTTGGAGGATACTGATGACACTGGAGGATACTGATGATGCTGGAGGATACTGATGACTGGCATCGACGTCCCACATAAAAGTGGTCTTGTTCATGTGTGTGTAAAAGAGGCTGATTCTGGTGCTGAAAAAGTGGCTGAAAAAGCTCAAAGTCGATGCGCGGCATCGACTTTTGGTTGCAAGTCAATGCTAGGCATCAAATTTTTATTTTTAGACAGCGAAATTTATTAAAACAGGCAAAATTTCTAGTTTTGGAAGGTCATACAGAGTCATCTTGTGAGGGCCATAACTTGAGTTCTAGAGATCCGTTTCATGCATATGATAGCTTGTTGGAAAGCTCTACTCTTCTAGCTTCAGCCTATAAAAGATCTTGGAGAAATAGTTTTTGAGCTAACAGAACCTAGCAAAATGCTGAAGGTATGTAATTTTAGTGACTAGGAAATCTTGAAGAAGTAAAGTTCTTGGTTTTGGCTATCATTTCTCAAAGTTTGAAGTGGCAATGAGTTAATGGTGACCATAGAGGTGTTCTAGTGTGACATTAATTCATTTCTTGTGGTGTTTTACACATCAACAGAAGTAAGTGGGAGAAGCACAAATAAATTAAAGTCAAACACATTAAAACGATTCCTTGCGACAAATTTGAAGAAGACAAGAACCTCAAAAGAAGACACACAAAGAAATAAGTGATTGACCTAATTAAAGGGGTGAGCGCAATAAGGTGAGATTAGGATTAATGAACCTGAGATTTGGAAAATACATAGGGAAAAGTGATAAACAGAGTGAGAGAGTGAGAGAACTACAGCACGATCATGGGCACAATAGCTAGATAGTTATCCATATGAGGTTAGTTTAGATACGAGTGATTCGGATATGTCTTTCAACATGAGTAGACCGGGAGTGTTGTTTAATGTAGCCCACCTAGAGAAGACGGAGGGACCCTACAAGACTTAGTTGGAGTATATCTGTACAAATAGATTAGGTGCCCAGGTATATGAGGATGGCCTTCATAGGTCAGTAATTCAACTATAGAATCCGGACCAATCGATGGGATTAGAACATCCAACCGTGAAGTTTGAAAACGAAGCTTACATAGACAAAGAAGGGACCATGTATATCGTCGCAATTAGGGCCGACCCAACGAATGGACTAGGTGAGATGGTAGAAACTACGGACATAGATGTAGAAGGACACGGTAAACAGATTGAGGAACTCAGAACACCAAGAGGAAGTTCATACTAACAAGGGTGATAACTCCTAAGTGGATGCCCCAAGACAATAGGAGTGTAAAACTGTTTTGGAATAAGGAGACCGATGAAGCCTTTTGGAGAAATAGGCCAGAGCATCCTACTACTGCAAGAGCAAACATGATTTATGAACTAAAGGACCCAAAGGTTCCAGGAAAGGTAATATACTTAGATGACACCTCAGAACGAGTATACAAGATCACAAAACATGGTTGACATGCGTATACATGGGGAGGAGAATTAGTTTTTTCTCTATTAAGATCGCAAGTATTTAAGGATAGTTTGGGTATTGGCACATCCAAGGGACATAAGGAGAAGAACAAGGAAGGTGCAGTGAGTAGTTTCATCCATCGTACAGGAAGGGAGAGGACCCCTACCAAAAGGGAGAGTTGAAAGAGAACCTCTTAGGGATCATAGGGCTCACATGGGTGGGGACGGCTTTCCCCTACTTAGGCCAAAAGACCACCCTAGAACCTTGAGGCCTACTCAATTAGTGAAGGATATGAAGATTTTTTTTTGATAGATTGGGAGATCCCTACGAGCAGGTAGTAGAATTCAAGTAGGTGCGACAGGCTGTGAAAGAACTTGGAGAAGCTTGTAAGAGGTAGAAAAGTGAGTTTTGAAGCGATGAACTTTGGTCCAGGCAACCGGCACAAGACCTTATGGAGAATAAAAAAGACCTTATAGGAATTTGATAAGTGCAAAGAAATGCACTATGTACTTTAGAGCATCAAGGAGAGGAAGTCGATACAAAATAGATAGGTTCACGGGTCGACTAGCTCAAAAAACTTACTATCTATGGAAGACACAATGAACTTCAAATGCTCATAGCGACCAGCATGATTACAATTAGAAAACATCCTTTTATGGGAGTGATACACATAGGTTTGAGTGTATAGAATGCACAAAAGTATAAGGAATAGGAAAAATATGCTATAGGAATGAATCAGACATTCAACGGTGGTACCTCCTATTTTTCAGGAATATGTAGAGATTTACCCTGAGATAGAAAATCTAAGATTTCTCCCATTGTAATAAACTAAATGCTATGAAAATATATAGGCATAAACAAGACACAAATACCTTTCTAATGAACCATCCTTGATCAAATTTGAACCTTTGAAGAGAGAGAAGCAGCCTCTGCAAGATTACTATTGGTGAAGAAGATGATGCAAAAAATAGAAGGAGCAAGACAATGATGGTCACAAGTGTATGTATATTGCTTCTGTGTATTGTACAAGTGATTTCAAGTCTTCATATAAACTCTAGAAGTGATCCACGACTTCTACAAGTGGATTTTTAATTCAAATGAAGGTGGGAATGGTTGTTGGAGGGAATCAATTCACTTTCCTATAATCTACGAAAAGTGAAGATCTAGTTTGATCTACTTTTAGGTGATTGATTGGTTGATTGAATGCAACTCAACCACCACAAATTCGTGGGATTGAAGCTCTCTCTTTCTACTTTTACATCTATAAATCTCACGGCTTTTACAATGGTAAATGAACCATAAAAAATCTCTCATAAAAATACAATAAATGAGCATAGGTAAAAGAACTCTCCAACGGACATTCTTTTGTCGTAATCCAAGCGATAGTTTTTGATGTAGATCAAATCCACCTCAAGCATAGTGTAAGCTTGATGTTCCAACAACTCCCTCTCAAGCTAAAGTATGCTTGAGTCTTCATTCTCTGAAAGGTTGAATACCTGCCATAGCTTTGAATCTACAAAGCTTTATTCCATCAAGTGCCTTCATCATCATATGTGCTACTTGCTTTTCAATAGGAAAAAAATAAATGTCAATCTGCTTTGCCATGAGCTTCTCTGTGATGAAGTGGTAATGAAATAGGGTTTGCTGCTAGATGCATGGAACTTACATTATCTCCAAATATGTGAGGTTTGGAACTCACAAGTCCCAAATCTGTATACAATGCCTTTAACCATATTGCCTCCTGAGTTGCTATGGTCAAATATCTGTACTCTGCTTTAGTCGAGGATAAAGCAACTGTTGGTTGCTTCTTGGAACTCCATGACACTAGTTTTGAACCTACAACTACTAAGTAACCAGTACTTCTTCTATCATCCTTTGCTCCTGCCAATCTACATCTGAATAGATTTTGATATCCAAATCTGAAGAGTAAGGATAGAATATACCTTTGTTGATTTTATCTTTGAGATACTTAAGTACTCTCTTAGTTGTATCCATGTGTGGTCTTCTTGGCGAGTGCATGAACTAATTAAGCACTCCCACACTATACAATATATATACCCTTGTATGAGTAGCATATATCAAGCTACCTACCAAGCTTTGATACTCTTTAATGTCTTCAATTTTCTCACCTTCATAAAGACTAAGTTTATGATTCATCTCCAAAGGTGTACCTATAGGTTTAGTGTTCTCCATTTTGAACTTGAGAAGTAGAACCTGAATGTATCTTCTCTTAGTCAAATACATTCCTTCATCTGTGTATATCACTTGCATACTTAGGAAATATGTGAGCTCACCTAGGTCACTAATTTTGAACTCCTCTTGCATGTGTCTTTTGATCCTTTGAATGCCATTTAGATCATCACCTGTCACAATAATATCATCTACATATACACATAGATAGATAACCTCATCGTGATCCTTTTGATGAATAGAGAAGGATCTGAGCTGCTAGGTTTGACCCTTGATCTTGAAGATATGTAACCAACCTATAATTCCAAGCTCTAGGAGCTTGTTTTAATCCATACAATGTGTTCTTAAGCTTGCAAACATAAGATGGATGATTGGGGTTTCAAAACTTGGTGTCTATGACATGTATACCTCTTCACTTATCCAACCATTTAAGAATGCATTTTTCACATCAAGTTGGAGGAGTATCCAATTCCTTGCAACAACTACACTTATCAATGTCTTGATTGTAGTCATCTTTGCAACTGGTGAGAATGTTTCTTCATAGTCTATACCATGAGTTTGTGAGCATCCTTTGGCAACTAATCTTGCCTTGTACCTGCAAACTGATCCATTTGAATTTATTTTAACTTTATATACCCATCTGCAACCAATTACCTTTTGATTCGATGACATTGGAACCAAATCCCAAGTGTCCATCTCCTTCAATGCATTTATTTCTTCTTTCATGGCCATTTCCCAATTAGGGTTTCCCTTTGCCTCTTCATAGCTTGAGGCTTCTTCTCAAATTGAATCTTTTGCCAAGTAGATTGAATGCTTTGTAACAAATGTGGAATCATATTCATACCTTTTTTATTGTTTCTTCTCTCTTGTTGATCTTCTAGGTGCTTGTTTGGAGCATTCTCCAATCTCTTGCATCTTTGCTTTGCCTCTTGACTTCCATAGCTTGTAATCCTTTTCCTTTTCATCTTGGTCATTGACTGTATCACTTCTTCGATCCTGGACCTATGTATCATGCTTGCTTCCTAATTGATGAGAATCAAAATCAAGATCATATGGTAGAGTTACCTTTTGTTTGTCTTCATCATACCAAGACCTGTGTTCTTCAAACACAACATCTCTACTTGTAGTGAATTGCTTGGTTGAAGGATTATAGAACCTGTAACCCATCTGAGTTGAAGCATATCCAATAAACACTACCTTTGTAGCCATTTCATCTAGCTTACCTCTTATTTGTGATGGTACATGAACATATGCTAAACAACCAAACACCTTGCAATGTCCAAGACTATGTTTTCTTCCACACCATGCTTCGTAAGGAGTCATAAAGTGATTTGGATGGTACTCTATTGACAAGGTACACAGTAGTTGAAATAACTTCTGCCCATAGATAATGTGGCAACTTCTTCTCTTCAAGCATTCTTTGGGCTGATCCAACCAATGTCTTGTTTCTCCTCTCTACAATTCCATTTAGTTGAGGAGAGTACCTGGTAGTCACTTCCCTTTTGATATTTATCCTACAAGAACTCATCAAACTCTTTAGAGAAGTGTTCTCCCCCTCCATCAGATCTAAGTTTCTTGAGTGATCTACCTATATGATTCTCCACATTTGCGAGATAATTTTTGAAGCAATAAAACACTTCATTCTTACTCTTGATAAAGTATAGAATGGTCCATCTACTATGGTCATCAATAACTGGGACATAATACCTTGATCCTGCCAATGAAGGTTCTTGACTTGGTCCCCATACATCTATATGTACTAAGTCCAATAAGTTGTTGTGGATGTAGCCTTTGTGGTTGAATGGTTGTCTTTGTGCCTTCCCAATCTGACATGCATCACACATGTTGATCATGTGTTGCTTTGATATGTTCGAGAGTCCTAGAACACTTTGATCCCTACATATATCCTTCAAGGTTTTTCATTCACATGAGCAAGTCTCTTATGCCACACTTCAAGCACACTTAGGGTTTGAGACCCAAAAGTGAATAGAGATATGTTCTTGGTTTCTCCTACTTCAAAAGTAAAGAGCCTACCATGCTTCTCACCTCTGGCTATCTTCTTGAAGATTTGACATGGATCTTCCACAAAAGCTCCATGTTGGGTGAACCTAACTTGCAAGCCTTTTTCAACTATTTGGTCTACACTTATTAGGTTTTTAGTGATAGTGGGTACATAGAGAACCTTACTTAGAATGTTTGTCCTACCATTGGAAGCGTTGGCATTACCAATCTTCTCCACATTGTGCTTTGTGTCATCCCCTGTTTGCACGTCATGTCTATGCTTTGGACTTTCTAAATTAGATAGAAGAGCAATGTTGGTTGCAACATGATTCGACCATCCTGAATCTATGTAGAACAAATGATCATCTTCTTTACCTTCTTTGTGGCTTAGATTCATGAGAAGCAATGAGTCTTCATGTAGTTGTTCTAAATAATTTTTGTAGTCCCTTCTATTTTGGCCTCTATTGTTATTGTTGAAATTGTGTCCATGGCTGCCTCTATTGCTGCCATATCCACCTCTTCCACTTCCTTTCTCGGTCTTCCCATTGAACCAACAATTCTGAGTGGTGTGGTTGGTCTTATCACATATGGCACAAGGTTGGATATTTTGACCTTTGGCTTTGTCTTGCTTTGGTACTTTCTTCTTCCTTTTACACTTGCTTTTGCTTGTGAACTTGGCTTGGGAAGTCTCTTCTTCATCTGTTTCCTTCTTCTTGCCTTTCTGCTTCTTATCCTTCTTATCTGCATCTTTATGCTATTGTTGGCTTCATGATTGAAGAGTTGTCGAAGAAAGATGTTGAAGTCTAGAGTCTGCACATCCGTGATGAGATCATAAGCTATCGTGAAGGATTTCCATTGCTTATCACTTCGAATGCCATTGAGAATTTGCCTCATGATAGCCTCTTCTTCAATCAAATATCCAATGGATGCTAATTGATCCACAACCTCCTTGACCTTGGTAACAAACTTTGTGATGGTTTGTTTAGGTATCCTCTTCATTTGGTTGAAGTCGTTCCAAAGATGATTCTTTCTGGCTTTGGTACTAGCAGAAAAGAAAGTCTTGAGGGCATCCCAAGTCTCTTGAGATGTCTTGCACCCTCTAATATGTGGTAATAGAAAGTCACAGATAGAGTTTAGTATGTATGACCTTTCTTGAGCATCCCTTGCACACCAAAGTGTGAGCTTATTTGTCTCCTCTTGTATAGGTCCTCCTTTGGATCTTGGAATGGGCATAGCTTCATCAGCTGCTACAATTCCATAAAGATTTCTACCTTGCAAATAGGCCTCCATTCTAATTTTCCAAGCCACATAGTTGTGTCGATCAAGCTTCTTGATCATTGAGGGAAAGTTGTCACCCATTTTGATCTAGCTCTGATATCACTTAAAGAACTTGGAGAAGCTCGTAGGAGGTAGAAAAGCGAGTTTCGAAGCAACGAAGTTTGGTCCAGCCAACCGGCACAAGACCAGCCCTTGAGCTTATGGTGACTCAAAAAGACCTTATAGGCATTTGATAAGTGCAAAGAAATGAACTATGTACTTTGGAGCATCAAGGAGAAGAAGTCGATACAAAACAAATAGGTTTGCAGGTCGAGTAGCTCAAAAAGCTTACTATCTATGAAAGACACAATGAACTTCGAATGCTCATAGCGACCAATGTGATTACAATTGCAAAAAATACTTTTATGAGAGTGATACACATAGGGTTGATCATATATAATGGACAAAAGTATAAGGAATGGGCAAAATATGCTATAGGAATGAATCAGACACTCAATGGTGGTACCTCCTATTTTTTAGGAATACGTAGAGATTGACCCCGAGATAGAAAACTTGAGATTTCTCCCAATCTACTGAACCAAATGCTAGGAAAATTTACAGGCATAATCTACACACTAATAACTTTCTAAGATGCCATGTGTCATCAAATTTTAGGCTCTCGAGAGAGAGAAGAAGCCTCTGTAAGATTACTGTTGGCGAAGAAGATGATGCAAAAAATTGAAGAGCAAGACAATGATGGTCACAAGTGTATGTATATTGCTTCCATGTATTGTACAAGTGTTTTCGAGTGTTTATATAGGCACTAAATGTGATCCACGACTTCTACAAGTGGATTTTGAATTCAAATGAAGGTGGGAATGGTTGTTGGAGGGAATCAATTCATTTTCCTATAATCTAGGAAAAGTGAAGATCCAGTTTGATCTACTTTTAGGTGATTGATTGCTTGATTGAATGCAACTCAACCACCACAAATTCGTGGGATTTAGGCTCTTTCTTTCTAATTTTACATGTATAAAGCTCAAGGATTTTGCAAAGGTAAATGAACCATAAAAAATGTCTCAAAAAAATACAATAAATGAGCATAGGTAAAAGAACTCTCCAACAGATATTCTTTTGTCGTAATCCAAGCAATAGTTTTTGATGTAGATCAAATCCACCTCAAGAATAGTGTAAGCTTGATGTTCCAAAAGGTTGAACAAGTTGAAGACATGTTTACACAATTTAATGCCTTTGGAATCACTCTAAAGGGTGATGCATTGGATTGGTTCTGACCATTGCACCAACACCAATTTAGAGACATCCACCACATGATGGAGTCCTTCATTACGGACTTTTCCAAGAGTGGAATCAGACAAAACAAGTCTTCCTTGATACACACATTCAAACGAACCTCTCAAGAGATAGTGAGGATGGCCGGTTGAAGATTTAGACGGTACATAGAAAGATGTCCCCCATTGGAAGAACCCACTCAAGCCAAATTGATAGCTTTGTTCATAGAAGTCCTACTGAGTGCTAAGCTGAGATCATACGTCTTCTTGAAGGAGCCAAGAACCTTGGATCAATGTTTACTAGACCACAAACTAGACGATTAAGACCACAAGCCCACAAGGGACCATGTTTTAAATGCCAAGGAGACCACTTCATACGAGATTGTCCACACCCCGCAACTGCAGTGCAGTCACAATACTTCAATATTCAAGACTTTTGTCCTAAATGTGGAAAGGAGCACTTTATAAGAGATTGCCCTATGAACCCTGCTAGTACCTCTATGAAAGTGACCCCTATCAACGTGATAGGCATCGTGCAACACGCAGAAGGTTCCATACCCCAGTATATACACATCCAAGCAGTAACTAGAGCCCAAGACCAAAGGCAAATGCAACCAGAAAACCCAGGAAAAATTGTTGAAGCTAGTGAAGTAGGAGAGTCAACAGAGAAGAAAACGAGAACTTGGAAAGAGTCATGAGAGCAACACAAGAGAAAATGGGGTAAAAAGATCAACAAATTAGAGGAAAGCCTAAGGGAACAAGAACTAAAATCTTAGAAATGGCATCGCAAGAGGCTGAACCACGGGTAGTTACCTCTAAACCAGGGTCAGTACTAGCAAACCCCACCCTAGAAAGCCTTGACATGATGTTCAAAGCCTATCAAGCAAGAATACAAGAAGGACCACAAGTAGGAGAATCTAGCAAGAATTACCCAAGAGTTGACTTGGAAATTGAGAGAACCAAGATGTGCATGAAAATGGTGGAATTAGCCTAGGCAATGTTTGAAGCATCACAGTACCTCAATTGGGAAATTATGGACAAGCTTGAGTTACATTTTCAAGGACTTCTAGAAGATTAGGGCAAGTAATATCTAACCCCACACGAGTCAGCTCTAGCACACAAACTAGCCTAGAAGAATCCTTGAAGAACACTGTATTTGAAAGGGCTAGGTCAGACTTAGAAAATCATCAAACAGGCTATATGGATTCACACGCCATCTTGAAAGAGATTCAAGAAGAAAGATGGAGGCATGAACAAGAATCACAACCACCTATACTCGAGATCGATGACTCAGGAGAACAGTTCCTTGTAGACATCCCATCCATTTATGGAGATCAAGTGGATGATTGGCCAAGCGAGCATACTAGTTTTGAATCTAACTCTTTGCACGAGTAACCTCACTTTATGGGCCCCTGGGAAGATTGCTCAATTCAAGTGAAAGCTGCCACTATTTGAGTAAGGGGAGAAAACTCACTTATTCCTAGGAACACAAAAGCTTTTAGGAACACTAAAGTTGAATGCCATTTGAACTTGGAGGAGCTGTCAAATATCAAACCAGAACTATGGAAACATGTAGCAGATTAGTTCCGAAAAATAGCCACAACCTCCTCTAGGCCAAGTGCATGAGGAAAGGTACCTGAAATACCCCTAGATAAGATGCGAGATGTGAGTGAAGGTGAGGAAGGTAATGCTTATTTGCCCATTATGTACAAAGGTTACACTACCAAAGCCATCCTAGACAGAGGTGCAGGAGTAGCTATCGCGACCACTTCTCTATGGAAACATTGGGGAGAACCAGCCCTTAGACCCACTAAGATGAAGCTACAGATGGTAGATGGACATATAGAAAGACCCTTAGGACTATTGGAAGGTATTACTCTATCCACTTGCGGAGTAGAATTTGATCACACCTTTGCAATATGTGATTTTGGAAAGAATCAAGCATATGAGATGCTCTTAGGTAGACCCTTCATGCAACAATTGTAGGTAGTACAAGATTGGGGAACCAACTCTTTGTACTTACAACACCTAGGAGTGACCACGAAAGTGAACCTCACAAACTATTCACATAGGGACATACCACCTTTGCAATGGAATAGGGTACATAGAAACAAAGATGAGAAGGAACCCGTACATTCATTAACATAAGTTCCATCATGGTTGCATGAGGGTACACACCTTTGGATGTGTAAAATCGCAACCAAAGAAGAGGAACATGTGATAGCTAGTATGTGAGGAGTAGGACAAACCTCTAGATCCGTGGAGGACCCAGCATACGTTCCGGTAGTATTTCCAGAGGAGGAATTTGAACCATATGACTAGGCAGAGATTCTAGTGACTATGGATATTGCAATTAACAAAGAACAATGGACCCCCATTGTGACGAAGATGGATATGATATATCCATCTTCACTATAAACCTAGTAAAGGAAGAAATAGAGGAGGATAATGTTGAAGGAGAAATCTCGGAAGGGACTAAGCAAGTGAACAATGAGGAATGGGAAGTAGATTCGGATAGACCTGAATGTTCATCAGAAGAGGAATTTCTAGGCTCGGTAATGCAAAAATAGCAAGAGCCTTGATGGCTGAGAAGAATATGCCTCATTGTTAGTGGGCAGAAGTT
The DNA here is from genome assembly GCA_020310875.1 of Ceratopteris richardii. Lineage (NCBI taxonomy): Eukaryota > Viridiplantae > Streptophyta > Polypodiopsida > Polypodiales > Pteridaceae > Ceratopteris > Ceratopteris richardii. The sequence continues at coordinate 27,085,758 of CM035408.1, read as the reverse complement.
GTGCATATGACTGTATACATTAACTCCAACTACTACTGTACATCAAGTTATACCTCAAGAAAAGTTCACAGGTAAAAAACCAGCATATGAAAGTTTTTGGTTGAATTGCATATGTACATGTTCCAGATGAGCTGACGATGAAGCTTGATCCAAAAGCAGAAAAATGTGTCTTCATTGGATACTCCCTTGAGAAAAAGGGATATAAATGTTATAACCCACTCATACAACAAGTGAAGGTGAGTAGAGATGTGGTATTTGATGAAATGTCAAGCTTCTATGCAGATGCCAAAGAAGGACTCAACATTGAACCAAACGATAAAGAAAATGCTAAAAAATCAAGTGCAAAATCTCAAGTTTTGAGTGGACCAGATGCATCACCAAGAAATAGTTCCAACTCAAATCAACGGAGTGGAACATTGCATGGAAATTTTTGTCCAACAAATTCATCAAATACATCCAAGAAAGGTAAAGAAAAGATTTTGTTGGTCATAAAACATCTGCAGGTTTTGAAGACATTGATGGAGATTCAAGTGGTTCAAAAAAGAGTCTTGATGAGGAACTTGGATTGCCCTTTGTGAAGACTCCAGGAGTTAGAAAGGCACATGCAGATGATACAAGGAAAAGTGACCCAGGACCAAGAAAATGTTGGAAATTTAGTAGGTCCATAACTAATACCACAGGTCCATGGTTCCATAGGTCCAGAATCTACAACATAGATTTCAACAATCTTCCAATATTGACAAAACATGAACATACCACATTTAATAATACAAATGATGAGACAAAGATAGAGAAAGATTAGACAACATGTGTAAAGTGTTACGTAAGCCACTACTCTCACACTATCATATATACAAATGTCAATTTACAATGTGGGAGCAAAACTCTCGACCACTCTATGTGAACATAAATAGATGGATGAGTGAATGTACAAATGTAACAAAAATATTCAGATGTAGGAACAGAAATTTGAATATATATGAGATGTGTGGCCTGATAGGTTGTAGAAGAGTGAATATAAGTGCGAGAAAGAGGAAGGATCAATCTAAAACTAATAATCAGCAAACCCTCATCTGAACTTACGCTATGGAAGACCCTTAGTCAGATACGTGTGTGAAAGGACCACATATGTACAAAACTCGCAAAGAATGCTAACAAGTTTGCTCTTAGAAATTCTCAAAATCATATGAGCATACCTTCTCGAACACCTCATCCAAATATGCATAAAGCATACATGGATAGATATCTGACTCATAAATACTCAAGATCTTCATGATCATTCAAGATCATTTAAGATCATACAAGATCTATCAAGATCTTACAAGATCATACAAGATCAATGATCTCTCCAACAAAATACCTGTGTAGAATCTATTCTCATCAAACCTTCATGACTAAATGTTTGATTTGCTACCTGAATGTCTCCATGTGTCCATGCTTCTCACAAAGTTGTAAAACTTTTCTTCAAAACAATCCTTCCCAAGAATCTGCAACTCCTACTTGAAACATAAGTGGATAAACTTCTCACCTTGTGAACTCCAAAAGCTGCAAGTTGATACTTCATATCTTCATATTCTACCCAAGTGAAATGTGATAGTATCTGCTTGACTTTCTTTTGACTAACTCCACTTCTCAATCAAGTGATAGGATCTAATGGAAAACCTTTTTTGAATACAAGCATGTATACAAAAGTCAAGACAGACATAGAAAGTAGATTCTTCAAGTGACCAGTACATCAAAAATCTGAATTCTCTAAAGTTTTCTGAAAATACTCAATATGAGGTAACTTTTCCAAACATAAAACCTCTCTTCAAGTCTCCAACATCTTCTACAAATACTCTTTTACCTCAAGAGTTAGATAAAGAAGAAATATACTTCTCTGTAACTTGTCATATACCAAGTAGCTTTATATTGACACTCCTAGAATTGTTTGAGGCAATATATAGCTACCTGCTCAAAATCTTCAACTTATATATAACTCATACATATGAGTCAAAATATACAAGTTGTCTTCAAAATCTGCTTCTTTTCTTTCTCTCAATGCAATTCTTTGTCAAATCTACTAGATCATGACCAACTATAATGCAAAACAAGAAACTCCTTCTTCTTTAAATTATCTTTTTCACAAGATGTTCTCGTAGACTTGCCTTTGGATGTAGAGGATAAAAGTAGGAAAGTATATGGAAAATAGAAGAGAAAAGGAAGTCTTACTTTCCCTTTGGAATTGTTGGACCTTCTTTTTCTGCATCTTTCTTCCAGCTGATGATGTCAACATCTTCAAACTTCTCTTCCATACCTTTTCTTTTCTTCATCTTGAAGTAGCAAGAATTCTTGACTTCTTCAAATGAACTCTTCTCTTTCTCTAGTGCTAAGAATAAGAGACAAAACAAACATGGTATATAAATGGAAGTGAACATAGAATCATGTTTTATCATCTCCTCATACATCCTGAATCAAAATTTTGTTTCAAATGTCTGATATGATTGAATTCACTTACCTTTTGGTTGAATGATGAATTACCTTTCTAGAGTTACCTCTCTAGATACGAAATGTGAGCAAAAACTTCCAACCAACTTACAACACAAGATTGGTTGAAAACAAAATTGATGTGCTCTCCAAATTTGACTTCTTAGATAAGCTTTCTTGCCATGAAAGAGGTCTCTCAAAATTCTCTAGAAAAACCTCTAGATACCTATTTTGATGTAGCCTTTATCTTTCAAATAATGAAAGTGTCTAAAAGCACTCCTTGAGTCCTTCAAATCTCTTAATAACTGCTCTTCTAACATATGACCTGCAAATGATAATCTAATAGTAGAAATTGATACCTGTAATTTGAATTTGATCTGATTCCTTCATCTTCTCTAAACCAGTGTTTTTCCTTGAATTTGAAGTATCCTTCTCTTCATCAAGTCTTGGTCTTCAAAAAATACATCTGTAAAGTATTTTCATACTCTTCCAAAAGTATTTGGCTCCTAACAGATCATCAACTTCATACTTCCACACTGATGAATAGACATGTGACTCAATTGTCTAATTCTCAAATCTCTACTCATCTAGATTAAGTGTGTATGTCAAATGTCAAATGTTAGAAGATGCTCGTAAATCAAATGTTGTAAACCTGGAAGTCTGGAAACCTGTGAAACTGGATAAGCCATGATACCAAATGTTGGAAATTTAGTAGGCCCATAAGTAATACCACAGGTCCATGGTTCCATAGGTCCAGAATCTACAACACATATTTCAGCAATCTTCCAATATTGACAAAACATGAACATGCCATATTTAATCATACAAATGATGAGACAAAGATAGAGAAAGATTAGACAACATGTGTAAAGTGTTACGTAAGTCACTCCTTACTCACACTATCATATATAGAAATGTCAATTTACAATGTGGGAGCAAAACTCTCAACCACTCTATGTGAACAAAAATAGATAGATGAGTGAATGTACAAATGTAACAAAAACATTCAGATGTAGGAACAAAAATTTGAATATATATGAGATGTGTGACCTGATAGGTTGTAGAAGAGTGAATATGAGTGCCATAAAGAGGAAGGATCAGTCTAAAACTAATAATCAACAAACCCTCATCTTAACTTAGGCTATGGAAGACCCTGAGTCAGATACGTGTGTGAAAGGATCACATACTTACAAAATTAGCAAAGAATGCTAACAAGTTTGCTGTCAAAAATCCTCAAACTCATATGAACATACCTTCTCGAACACCTCATCCAAATATGCATAAAGCATACATGTACTGATTCTCTTGTACCTATGCCAAATAGAACTCCTCGTGATATGGATGCCACTTCCATATACTTCAAGTAGTACCTGTGTGCATAAAGAGAATATGTACCTGAATTCTTAACATAAGATGCAAATCTTATGTTAACCACCATCCAATGTCTTTGAAGTAAACTGAAATCTTCATGTAGAAGAGAATCTTCATATACATCATGTGGATGGATGATCCACACCACCAAGCTGCCGATAGGTAAGTCCTCTCCATAAGCAAGAGTGTGAACACACTCTTCTTCTCCAAGAAGAACTCCATAGCCGCTCCTCAACACATGATTTACAAATGTGGAGCATGCCGATACATTATCACTTCATCAGAGAGAAGGTATTAGCAGGTGATATTGATCTTGTTTATGTGAGAACAGACGAGCAGGTTGCTGATATTTTCACTAACGCACTTGAAGCAGAGAAGCTGAAGAAGTTTTGAAAGATGCTTGGATTAGTGGACGTGACATTGAGCTTGAGGGGGAGTGTTGAGATATCAAGCTCAACATATGATGATCCCGGATGACACGTATACGTTTTTCATTTCTCTGACATGTATAATGGTTACGCCGGTATATGTAAGGGATAGTTCATTGAGCTTTATTAGATTTATCTATTGAGAGTGATAGCACATTTGTTGCTTTCCAGCTCACTCATTCACGGACATTAGGTTTTTTCCTTGTGTATTGATCTTTATGTATTGCACTTGTATTCTTGTTTTTTTAGGTCATTCTTGTACATTTCTTTTTATGTAATAGCAAAAGCAGAAGAAGAAGATCATTCTTCCTTGCCTCAATCTGAGTGTGTGCTTCTCCTTGATACATAAGAGTGTGTGTGTGTGTGAGCTCTCTTTCCTATCTCCTTCCTTGTCACAATTGTTGGGTAACTTTACATTAATATCAAATGAAACTAAAGATCCTTTAGAGCTTGTTAACGGTATCCACTCCCCAAGTTTACACATCAAGGATTGTACTAAAATCTAACATACAAAAAAGTATGATGTTCTTATAAATAGTAAACCTTGATACATGTGTCACCAATTTTACAACGATATGTATTCCCTTTTGACAATCTGTTGTAAAGTAACTAGTCTAAGCAAGCCTAGCAAGACCAATGCAATAGTATTCTAACAAGACTAAGCCCACAAGGGGTGAGAGATGCACATATCCACCCCAACGAACTCCATCCATATATATATCCCAATGCCAAGGGCGGAAATCTGAGGAGAGCTTGCCAAGTGTACATGGATGCTAATCGAAGGCCTTACAAAATAAGAAATCAAATGACTTTCACATGGATTCTAACAGGATTTCTCCCAAGCTTGTATGTACAAGTCTCAAGGCTTGAGAGGCCTCCCTATGGGTTAAATAACATACCCCTAGGAAATATCAATCCTAAGGCTCAAAACCCTTCAATTGAGAGTAAATGAATCCAATAGTGCAAGGGTTCAAACCGTACTCTTGGAGACACTTTCCCAAGGGTTTCTCAATAAACTCCAAGGGTTCTCTAAGTGGCTTTGGACCCTCAAAACCCATGTCTTTTTCCACTTGGACCCATAGTTATACAACATTTCTCCCCTTCTAACATTTCTGTCCTTGAAAATGTGTGTAGGTATAATATGTCTACTATTCCCCTATGCCTTATGGATCATCATCTTCATCTCTTTGATTCGCCTCTTTGTCATAATGGGATTCTATCCCATACTAGATTTGAAAAGAAGGAAATCCAATGTATCCCATACTTTATTTGAAAAGGCGTGAATCCACTTGTGGCTAATCCCTACCCAAATCATTCTAATATTACTTAACTTTGCACGTGAAACATCAAATCAAGTGCCAAGTATGGATAAAGTGATAAGGGTGGATTAAAACATCCCTGCTAATTCAATGTTTTCTATGTGCAAAGTGCATATCCATATCATAACATATGAAGTAGGTGGATTATAAGACTCTCTAGCTAATTGGCTATGTGGGTTCATTTTTATGCACTACGTGTGCATGGACCTAGCAAGTAAGTGGATGACTCGCCAGTTTTAAGTTTTTGAGAAGTCTCCTTAAATTAAGGTTGACCAAAACATTTAACTAAGATGTTTGTGACTATGTTCTACTACTTAACGGACGTCTAATGATCCCTTTTTCCACATATCCAAGTATCGTGCCCTATTGGGCTTTTAAAGTCAAGGTAGAATGTAGGAAAGAAGTGATTTGTTTCCATATTTAGGATAATTCTCAAAAGACTTGACTTCTTTGAAACCTTTAGGAAATAGTTTCTGAATATTTTTCAAAAGTTTAGAGAAATTTAGATTCTTCATCCATTTATTTTAAAGCAATAAGTAATAAATGAATTAGTTCTCTTAAATTCAAGTCTCTTTTGAAAGTGAAGGGGTTCTATACAAAACATCCATCTTTTGATGTTTAATTTGGTTATCCATTCCATCCAAGCTAAAGGTGATCTAAGAATGACTTCAAAGACTCCTTCCAAATCAAATCCAAGGTTCTGGAAAACCGAGAAGGAAGAACTAAAAGTCAATGTAACATCTTCAACTTCTAAAATGCTAAAATGATTTGAGTCAAATTAGATGAGACTCAAAACTTTAAAGATTTAATCTAGCTAATGGTTTAAAGCATTGTTTTTGTTTTTATGAGATTAAATCTGAAGTCTCAAGAAGATCCTTTGGGTAAGGTTAAACCATCATCCATCTACCAAACTCTAGTTGTATAAAAGATTGGTGTCTCGAGCCATGGAGTTTTGATGATGCGATCTCTTACTTTGAGAGATTGATTACCTCATTGTATTATCAACAATAAGCTTTTGACTAACTTAGTTTAACTTCAATTAAATAGATAGCTAAGTCAATCCTTTTGAATATCTCTTGATACACCTTTATACTAAAATGCATAAATATGAGTCAAGATATTGACTCGTTTAGTTGTATTTGTCAACTAATTGTTTTATCCTAGATTGACTCAATTGAATTTACCTTTCTTGAGAGGATCTTCCCAAGTTCTCTCTCCAAAAAAATCCATGTAGCATTTCTGATAAAGAACTACAAAATCCTTAAAGAGACTACACTATTCTTACTAAAAATTTTTATGAAGGTCTAGAAAGTGGTTTCACTTCATGATCTTCAAACTTTCTCAATTAATTGATATTTGAAGTGCTTCATGGTCATATTCTTGACCATCCTATACTTCATTTTTATCTATGAAGTTTCAGTTTCTATTGGGATGGAGTTTCACTCCAGCTCATGAGCCCAAGACTAAAAGATATTTATCATATCACTACCATACTATCATTCCTACATTAATGTGAATACAAAATATAGTGTCCCATACCACAATACTTTATATCCAACACTAATGTCTAGATGATATTTATCCTCAAGTCTAGAAACTTAATCTAACTATAGAGTATCGTTTATTTAGATTCTTGTTGATAGAATATGAAGTCAAGGAATTACTTCTATGTTTTCTACCTTGCTTAGGTAACTAGGGCTTCCAACACAAGATCACTCTATGATCCTAATTATCCCAAACTTATATTGGAAGATCTAAACATTCTGATGGAATAAACATCCATCCTAATGAAATAAACATCCATCCTTTCTTTCTAATGTTTTGTGTGTGATTCCAAGTGTCTTGAATCGTATTCAAGATCTAGCTAGTTCTTTCTTAACTAACTTGAAGTGACAAGAGATTACTCTTTCCTTTCAGATTCCCTTCTTTATCCAAATCTTTTAAAAAGCTACCCTAGGGTTTTCTAGGAGTCTCGTCACCGCTTAAGTCCAAAAATTACAATTTTTTTTGGATTTCTCTCAAAATCCCTTTAGGGATATGTGAATACAAGTTTCACCTTCAATATACTTAAGTATCATTTATCATGATTGTAATCCTCCTATTAGAAATTTTGATTTCTATTTGTTCTTTTAGTTCTCTTAAAGAAGTTTAGGCCTTAGTGTGCTCTATCACATGGTGGTTGCAACCTATCTTCTTCGAATTATTTCTACCTTTGAAAGGTTTTCAATACGTATGATGTGAAGTTGCCTTTTCAACAACTCCTACTTTACTCACATCTATAACCTAAAAGATGTTCTTTAGATGGTCTTTTTGATCCATGATTCTATACTCATGGAATAAAGTGTACAAATTTTTTTTAGTTTGGTACTTTCTTATAAAGTAATTAGTCTAAACAAGCCTAGCAAGACCAAGGGAATGTTATTCGAACAAGACTAACCCTGCAAGGGGTTAGAGATGCATGTATCCACCAAACCAAATCCACCTATATATATATATATATATATATATATATATATATATATATATATATATATATATATATATATATATATATATATATATATATATATCCCAAGGCCAAGGGGGGAAATGTGAGGAGATCTTGCCAAGTGTTCCCTCCACATGGATGGTAATCCAAGGCCTTCCAACCTTAGAAATCACATGGCTTTCACATGTATTCGAAAAGAATCTCTCCCAAGATTTTATGCACGTCTCAAGGCTTGAGAGGCCTCCCTAATTTAAATACCATATCCTTAGGAAATATCAATCCTAACGGTCAAAACCCTTCAATTAGGATTAAATGAATCCAAATAGCTGAAGGCTTCAAACCATACTCTTGGAGAAACTTTTCCAAGGGTTTCTCAATATACTCGAAGGGTTCTCCAAGTGATTTTGGACCTTCAAAACCCGTCTTTTGCCACTTGCACCCATAATTATACAACACAATCCTTCTACGTAATCTTATTTTTCTCATAGTTGTTGGAATTAGATGTCCGCACAAGCACGTGAACATCACAAGGAAGAAGAAGAAGCTTGGAGCATAAAAAAGAATACTATATTTATTACCACTAGAATGTACAAAGATAAGTGGCTCTTCAGGGAAATAGGCGTATATACAAGCCGGGGAAAAAACCTCCTAAAGAGGGATTAAAAGTGCCTGAACGGTCCTAGAGTGTTTACACACATCACTACCTAAATATATCAACAAATCCACCCTGGGAGTGATGCGGTGAACAAGGAGCTGGCATTCATGTATAAGGAAGTGCCAAGCTATGTGGAATCAATCCACAAGGGGAAGTAAGCCCAAATCTTTGTGGAAAGCTTCAAACTTCTCCCTAGACAAAGCCTTTGTAAAAAGGTCTGCAATATTTTGTTGGAAGCAATGTCCAACAACGGTCCAAAACTGTTGAGAACTAGCTCTAATATATATTCTTTTTATATGGTCTACAACAAAATCATGTGGACAGCTAAGCAGTTCACTCTCATCCCAACAATGTGGGTTCGAATCCCACCAACAACACGATGGAAAAGTTTTGAAAAAAACAAAAGCAAAATTTGAATTTTGGTTCTAATATCAAACTCGCTAAAAATAGCGATCGAATGCTTTTCATATAGCAAAAGTGTTTTGATTGTGATCATAAACGATTTTGATTAAAGCTTTATCATGGGAGCTTTTAGAGATTGCTTTTGGGAAGGCTCTAAAACTATATAAGTGACCAAAGGCTCATTATGTGATCATCGCTAAAAGATCTCAAGCTAGAGTTTGAAGATTCTAAAGCTTTGGAAGTGAAGATTTGGTGAAGGAGAGGCTACTCTCTTGGAGCAAGAAGTCTTCTACGAGGTGGTGGTAACTATCTTTTGTGAGTTAACCTTATATTTTGTTTTTAGGGTTTCTCTACCCTAATCTCAAAATTAGGGTTGGTTGATTTACAATTTTATTATATCATTTTGTGAGAATAAGGTTAGCTTTGTTGCTCGTTCACTTCACACACACTTTAGATTATTTCAACATAATCTAAATTTTGTATCATCATCTTCTTGGATATTCTTCCATTAGTGAGTGCACCACTTTATATGGTTGAGTAGTACTCCCATGTTGTAATTTGGACATCTATTTTGTAGTGAGTAAGCTTTGGCTTACGTTCTCTAATCTTGTCTCAAGATCTCTTTCTTTCTATCTCTCACTTATCATCTTAATTAATTAAGTGTGTATGCTCAAAAGATTTTAGTATTGGAACGATCTCGGGGCCCCAAATTCCAACACTTGGTATCAGAGCATAATTCATTGGTATCAGAGCATAATTGACATACACACTTAGTTAAGATGAGTGAGATTTGAATTGGGATTGAAGACAAGTTGGATGGATCTTCTAATTATCCCATGTGGAGTTTCATGATGATGAATATTTTAGTGACAAAGCATTTATGGAGTATCGTCAATGGATCCTTAACAAGACCCAGATGAGAAGGCAAAGAAGGAGCCACAATAGCTTCAAGAGGTACTAGAATTTTGGAATTACTTTTACAGAACCAATTGAAGAAGAGGTAGCCACTTCGACATCCAGAGTCACAGGTAGTTCTTTACCTACAGTTCCTCTTATTGAAGATCATACAAGGTGGGATGCTAGAGATACTTTAGCACTTTCTTTCATAGCAATGAGTGTTAAAAATCATATTCTACCACAGATCAGATCTTGCAGAAGTTCTAGAAAAACTTGGTTGAAGCTTGAGAATCTTTTTCAAAGCAGAAATCCTGCGAGGAAAGCTCATTTGAGGAGACAACTAGCAAATACAAGGATGAAAGTTGGTGAGTCAATCCAAACCCACATTACGAGACTCGTTGACTTGAGAGATGAACTTCTAAATGTAGGAGTTGAGATATCAAATGAAGAAATGGTAAATATGCTGATTAATTCACGTCCTATTTTATATCGATCTTTTATAACCACTCTTACCCTTACCACAAGAGATAGAGAGGTTACATTTGAAGAGCTAGAGTTCTTGTTACTTCAAGATGAAGATCAGTTGAAGGGAATGGAAGAGAATGAAGAACCACTTTTATCTTCATTGAAGGATAAAAAGAAGAAGAAGGATAAGAAGGAAAAGCAATCCAAGAAGAAAAGTAGGTCCCTCTCACCTTCTACTTCAGATTCTCCTTCTACTACATCTAAAGAGAAGTCTTCTAAGAAGAAGGAAGTTATATGTTTTTACTGCAAGAAACTTGGACATTTAAAAGTAGCATGTTATAAAAGGATTGCAACAGAAAAGAAAAAGGCATCAGGTAATGTTGCAGAAGATGATAAAAAAGGGAAATCTCAAGGTGATTCTTATTCTTGTATCACCATTGAGGAAGCAGCTTTTGATCATGCAACTTTACAAGTTCTTTCAACAAGTCCTTGGATATTTGACTCAGGTGCTACAAAGCATATGACAGGTTGCAGAGATGTGTTTTCTTCTCTTTCCTATTCTTCAGGTAGAAGAGTTACTATTGCACATGGCAATGATTTGGATGTTGGGGGAATAGATACAGTAACCGTAAAGTCAAGAGAAGGTGGTAATTTTCAGATTTCAGATGTTCTATATGTAGCTGAAATGAAGAAGAATCTTCTATCTATATCTGCATTTTTTAGGTGATGGTTTTAAAGTTGTATTTGAGAGAGATCTTTGTAAGATCTTATCACACAAAGATGACAAGTGTATTTTGCAAGGTGAGCATAGAGGAGGGATCTTTGTTTTGTCAAAAATCAGTCAGGCATATGTGGTCAAATCTTCGTCACCGATGGAAGATATGAAGCTATGGCATGAGAAATTTTGACATATTAGTTTTGGAGCTCTTAAGAGTATCAAAGACAAAGGTATGGTTGAGAGTTTACCCGCATTCAATCTACCAGATGATTGAGATATATGTGAAGGTTGTCTTGAAGGTAAGATGCATAAACTACCTTTCAAGAAACATGGTCATATTACAGCTACTAGGAAATTGCAGATTATTCATTCAGATGTGAATGGACCTATGCGAGCATACTCTATTCAAGGTTTTAGGTATTTTTTTCTATTCTTTGATGATTTTATGAGATACTCATGGATATATGGTCTTAAGTTGAAGTCAGAAGTCTTTCCTATGTTCAAGAAGTTTGTAGCTATGGTTGAAAATGAAAGTTAGGAAACTATCCAGATTCTCAGAAGTGATAGAGGTGGAGAATACTTGTCAAAAGAGTTCTAGACATTTCTTGATGAGAAAGGTATTACTCGACACCTTACTATTGCTTATACTCCTCAGCACAATGGTGTTGCAGAAAGAAAGAATAGAGTATTTATTGAGATGATGCGGAGCATGATGGCATCCAAGAAGCTTTCACTGAAATTCTGGTTTGATGCAATACATACAACTAATCACATTTTGAATAGGTCATGTACAAAAGCTTTAAAGGTAATCACACCTTTTGAAGCTTATTATGGTAGAAAACCTAATGAGAGTTACTTTAAAGGCAAAGAAAGCTGTTTTTATTGGATATCTTGTTGAGAGCAAAGGATACAGGTTTTATGTTCCAGAGACAGGTGAAGTTATTCTTTCACGTAATGCTTATATTGCTGAAAATAAGGTTTATGATAAAGAAGCAGAAATGCCATAGTTCATTAGTGAAAATGACTATGGATTTTTTAGAAAGATTCTGGATGTACATGTTCAACCATATCAGGAGGGAGTTAGAATTCCTAGGATTCAAGAAAAGTTGAAGAAAGAGGAATTTCACAACCTTCTACAGATTCAGTTCCACATGAGACTTTGGTTCCAAAAATGGAAGAAGTTAGAGTTCCAGAAAGTCCTAGTACCTCAGTAGGACAAGTTACGAAACATGTGGAAGCTGAAGGGTCAGAAAGAGTTTCACTACTATTTAAAGATACACCTACTTGGTTATATCAAGCTTGGAAAGATAATGGTATGAAGACTTTTACTGGAAGAACAAGAAGTCACACTAGACAAAAACAACAAAAAGATCATGTAAGTTTTGCTGAAGACTTTGAGATTCATGATATTTTGGCACTTATGACTGTTGAAGATGAACCTGCATGTGTTAAAGATGCACTTAACATTCCTATTTGGAGAAAATCTATGCAAGAAGAGATTGATTCTATTCATAAGAATCAAACTTGGCAGCTATGTGAGTTACCAGAGGGAAAGAAGGCTATATGTGTAAAATGGATCTTCACAATAAAAAGGAAAGCAGATGGTACTATTGATAGATACAAGGCCAGGCTAGTTGTCAAAGGATATGCACAACAAAAAGGTATTGATTATGATGAGACATTTGCTCCTACGTCTAGGATGATTGTTATTAGGTCAATACTTGCTCTACCAGCACATTTTGGTTGGCATATATATCAACTTGACATTAAGATTGATTTTCTAAATGGTGATTTACATGAGGATGTGTATATTCAGTAACCAGAAGGTTTTGAAGAGACAAGTAAAGAACACTTAGTGTGTAAGCTTATAAAAGCTTTGTATGGTTTAAAACAGGCACCTAGAGCATGATGTGAAAAGATACATACATATCCTTTATCCATTGGTTTCCATAACTCAGATGCAGCTTCAACTCTTTATGTCAAAGCTGAAACAGGTATGATGATTATATCAATCATTTATGTGGATGATATTATAGTCATAGGTCCTAGAGATGAAGATTGACAGATGTTCAAGGAACAATTGAAGCAAACATTTTATGTGAATGATTTAGGCATTTTGCATTATTATTTTGGGATTCAATTTCTGTTTCGAGATGAGTGTATCTATATGAAACAACAGAAGTACATTGAGAAACTTCTGGAGAGGTTTCAGATGGTTGATTCTAAACCTATGCAAACACCTGTGGATCAGAACATGTCCTTACAAATGGTAGCAGATGTAGAGCCATTTGCTACTTTATATAGTCAAGCAGTTGGTTGCTTGATATATCTTTGTAATACACGTCCTGATATACAGTTTGCAGTTTCTCAAGTATCAAGGTTCATGCAAAATCTGACAGTGTTACATTGGAAAGCAGTAAAGCGGACCTTTGTATATTTGAAGGGAACTTCAAATTATGCTATGGTATTTTCAAAATCTACACATTTGCTACTAAAAGGTTTTTTAGATTCTAATTGGGTAGGTGATAGAGACACAAGAAGAAGTACTAGTGGATATTTTTTTTATCTTGGAGATTTTCTTATCTCATGGCTTTCTAAGAGACAACCCACTATTGCCACTTCATCGTGTGAAGATGAATATCGTGCAGCATTTAAAGGTACTCTAGAGTCAGTTTGGTTGCAGAATATTTTCAGTTATCTTGATCTAAGAGTACATCAACCCATTCAGATATTTTCAGATAGCCAGAGTGCTATAGCTATAGCAAAGAATCCAGTGCATCATGCAAGGACAAAGCATATAGAGGTACACTCCACTATATTCGAGAGTAGATAGCTAAGAAGCACATTGAGTTGTTTTATGTTCCTTCTAGTGAGAATGTTGCAGATATATTTACCAAAGCATTGACTAGAGATAGTCATGATAAGATTTGAAGGTCATTGAACCTTGTACCATTGTGACACTGAAGAGGGGATTGTTGGAAGCAATGTCCAACAATGGTCCAAAACTGTTGAGAAGTAGCTCTAATAAATATTCTCTTTATATGTTCTACAACAAAACCATGTGGGTAGCATGGTTAGAGTAGCTCACTCTCATCCCAACAGTGTGGGTTCGAATCCCATGACCAGCAACACGATGGAAAAGTTTTGAAAAAAACAAAAGCAAAATGTGAATTTTGGCGCTAATATCAAAATCACTAAAAATAGCGATTGGATGCTTTTCACATAGCGAAAGTGTTTTGATTGCGATCATTAACGATTTTGATTAAAGCTTTATCGTCGGAGCTTTTAAATATTGCTTTTGTGAAGGCTCTAAAACGATATAAGTGATCAAAGGCTCATTATGTGATCATCACTCAAAGATATCAAGCTAGAGTTTGAAGATTATGAAGCTTTGGAGGTGAAGATGGTGAAGAAGAGGCTACTCTCTTGGAGCAAGAAGTCTTCTACAAGGTGGTGATAACTATCTTTTGTGAGTTAACCTTATATTTTGTTTTTAGGGTTTCTCTACCTTAATCTCAAAATTAGGGTTGGTTGATTTACAATTTTGTTACACTATTTTGTGAGAATAAGGTTAGCTTCATTGCTCGTTCACTTCGCACACACTTATATTATTTCAACATAATCTAAATTTTGTATCGTCATCTTCTTGGATGTTCTTCCATTAGTGAGTGCACCACTTTATATGGTTGAGTAGTACTCCCATGTTGTAATGTGGACATGTATTTTTTAGTGAGTAAGATTTGTCTTGCGTTCTCTAATCTTGTCTCAAGATCTCTTTCTTTCTATCTCTCACTTATCATCTTAATTAATTGAGTGTGTATGCTCAAAAGGTTTTAGTATTGGAACGATCCTGGGGCCCCAAATTCCAACATGTTCTCCTGCATGGGCACATTTGCCAAGCTCATCTCCCTAGCAGAGAACCTTCTGTATGCTTAGTGCGAGCATGGAACACAAGGTTCCTCACAATTGCCAATGCGCTTTGAGTGTCCATGAAGATCGTGGTGGGAGAAGACTAACCAACACCCAAATCAACCATAAGGCGTCTGAGCCACACACACTCAACAGTCGTTGTAAAAGCTTCCCTATACTCAGCCTCACAACTAGAAGTGACCATAGTAGGCTGCTTCTTGCTCAACCAAGATATACATGAGCTACCAAGCATGAAGCAAAATCCACTGGTGGATACACGAATGTCATAGCAACCAGCCCAATCATTTCCAAAAAAACAACATGCAAATTTGGTAGTAGTGATCCCCCCTTGGGATAAAACAATCCACGTAACCGGGTACCACTCAAGTAGTGAAAGATGTGCTTAACCATCTGCCAATGCTTGACACCTGGGCAATGCATAAACTTGCTCATCTGTGAGACATCAAACTGAATATCTAGCCAAGTAATGCATAAGTAAATCAATCATCCAACAGCCTGCTGATAGAGAACAGCATCAAATGCATCTCCAGCATCATGAAGACTCAGTTGTAAACCTGTCTCCATAGGAGTAGCCATAGGCTGACAGTCTTCAATGCCAAAACACTGCAATAATGTGTCAATTTATTTCATTTGACATAAAGTCATTTCACCATCAACTTGCATAAACTGAATGCCCAAACAGTGATGCAAATGCCCCAAATCAGACATCTCAAATGAGGCATGCAAATCAATCTTAAAATCTGCAATATGCATGTCATGAGGACCAGTGAGAAGCATGTCATCAACATACACCACAATGATCAGAAGCACGTCATTAGCACACTTAACATATGAGGTGCTTTCAGTTGGACTGTTCTCAAAACCATGTGCAATGAGATAGGCATGTATCTTTTCATACCAAGCACGTGGTGCTTGCTTTAAACCATATAATGCATTCTTTAATTGGCACACCTGTTTTTCATGCCCTTTCTGCACAAAGCCATGGGGCTGAAAAACATACACATCTTCATGCAAGTCACCATTCAGAAATGTTGTTTTAATGTCCAACCGATGTACATTCCAACCATGATGAGGTACAAGTGCAGAGATGCTACAAACAGTAGTCATTCGGCAAGTAGGAGCAAAGGTTTCATCAAAATCAATGCCTCTTTCCTGTGCATAACCCCTTGCAACAAGCCTAGCCTTATACTTGCCAACTATTCCATCAGGTTTATGCTTCAGCTTGTATACCCACTTAGTGCTAATGCCTTCTTGCTAGGAGGCAAGTCACATAAACACCAGGTATCATTTTTCATGATAGCATCATATTCAGATTGCATTGCAGCCCTCCAATGTTCAGAATTTTGTGCTTCATCAAACAAAACAGGTTTAGTCTCATCACAAAGACTAGAAGCAGCCATAGCATAGCAATCTGATGCAAAAGAGGCACTATGAGAGCCTAACCAAGTACGATATGACACAGGTGCATCTAATTTGCTATCATGCAAAGTCTAAACCAGCAATTTTGGCATAGTTTTTGCCTGCTCAATATCAGCTCCTTATCAACAAGTGCATCATGTAAATCTGCATCAGAAATGGAATGATATGCATCATCACATGAAACCTGCAAAGGCTGAGCAGTTGTCTCATTAGGACAAGCACTAGATTGTCCACCTGTAAAAAGAGGCAGCAAAGTATCATACATGTCTTTGGAGCTAAGAGATGTCTCCTTAGTACATGAAAGTAAGGGCAAAATAGCATCTTCCACAAAAACAACATCATGACTAAGCAAAATGCATTTAGTATGTGGATGATACAGATGATAGCCTTCGCTTTCAAAACTGTAACCAACAAAAATACATTTTAATACTTTATCATCCAACTTTCTACGATGTTGTTTAGGCACTAATGCATATGCAAAACAACCAAAAACACCCCAATGAGCAACAGACTTACGACCATGCCAATCCTGATATGGAGTGATAGACTGTAGTGCTTTAGTGGGACACCTATTAAGTACATATGCTGCACACATGACAGCCTCAAGCCAGAAACTATGTGGTAAAGCCTAACCCTTGACCATACACCTCACCATCTCCATGAGTGACCTGTTCTTTCCTTTAGCAACTCCATTCTGTTTAGGTGTATTCAACACTGTACACTGATGTTTTATCCCACGTTGAGCCAGAAATGCATTAAAGTCAGAAGACATATATTCCCCGCCTCGATCAGAATGGAGGGTGCCCATTTTACATGCTGACAGATTTTCAACCAAAACTAGAAACTGTTTGAAGCACATAAACACTTCGGACTTTGCCTTCAATGGATATACCCATGCATGCCTAGTAAAATCATCGATGAAAGTCACAAAGTAAAGATAGTTCCCAAAAGAAGGTATTTGCATAGGACCACAGACATCACTATGTGCAAGTTGTAACTTCTGAGTAGCTCGAACTGAACCATCTTTTGGAAAGGAAGAATGCTAAATTTTGCCCAAAATAGAGCCTTCACATACATGTTTACCGGGTGCCTCAAGTTTGGGCAAAGAGGACACTATTTTAGATTTTTGCAACCGTAGCAAACTAGCAAAATTCAGATGACCACCCTAATCCTTAAACCCTAACTCTAAAACATGCATATGTGTGTATGTATATGTCACATGTGTGTATGTGTGTATGCATGTGTGTGTGTATGCATGTGTGTGTATGCATATGTGTGTATGTATATATGATTATGTGTGTGTATGT
Organism: Ceratopteris richardii; assembly: GCA_020310875.1. Classification (NCBI taxonomy): domain Eukaryota; kingdom Viridiplantae; phylum Streptophyta; class Polypodiopsida; order Polypodiales; family Pteridaceae; genus Ceratopteris; species Ceratopteris richardii. Next base: position 27,067,893 of record CM035408.1, on the reverse strand, counting down.
GTATGTATGTATGCATATGTATATGTGTGCATGTGTGCATGTATTATGTGCATATATGTGTAAAAGTAAAAAACCCTAATCCTAAAACCCTAACCCTAAAACATCTCTCTCTCTCTCTCTCTCTCTCTCTCTCTCTCTCTCTCTCTCTCTCTCTCTCTCTCTCTCTCTCTCTCTCTCTCTCTCTCTCTCTCTCTCTCTCTCTCTCTCTCTCTCTCTCTCTCTCTCTCTCTCTCTCTCTGTCTCTCTCTCTCTTTATCTCTATTTATAATAAAAAACAAAACAATCACTTATATTGATGTAATTCTTTTTTATCGCTCTCGTCAAAGCCCAATCAACGTCATCTCTTGCCAAATCCCAAAGAATCAGCCAAAAAGCTCTTGCAAAACAAAAGAGAAGAGAAATTAAAAAAGAGAAGACATAGAGAAAGAGAGAGTGTATGTATGTGTGCATATGCATGTGTGTATGCACATATGTGTGTGTATACATATGTGAGTGTGTGTGTACATGTGTGTGTGTATGTATGTATGTGTGTGTGTACATGCAAATATGTGTGTATGTATGTATGCATATGCATGTGTGTATGTATACATGTGTGTGTACATGTATGTATGTATATGTGTGTGTACATGTATGTACGTATATGTGTGTGTACATGTATGTATGTATGTGAGTATGAGAATGCATATGTGTGTGTATGTATATGCATGTGTGCATGTAATATGCATGTGTGTATGTAATATGCATGTATGTATGTATATGTGTGTATGCATATGCATGTGAGTATGTAATATGTATGTGTATGTATATGCATGTGTGTATGTAATATGTATGTGAGTGTGTATGTAATATGCATGTGTGTATGTAATATGTATGTGACTATGTGTATGCATATGTGTGTGTATGTATGTATGCATCTCTCTCTCTATCTCATTCTCTTTCTATTTTATATATATCTCTCTCTCTTTCATCTCTCTCTCTCTTTCACTCTCTCTCTTTCATCTCTCTCTCTCTCTCTCTCTCTCTCTCTCTCTCTCTCTCTCTCTCTCTCTCTCTCTCTCTCTCTCTCTCTCTCTCTCTCTCTCTCTCTCTCTCTCTCTCTCTCTCTCTCTCTCTCTCTCTCTCTCTCTCTCTCTCTCTCTCTCTCTCTCTCTCTCTCTCTCTCTCTCTCTCTCTCTCTCTCTCTCTCTCTCTCTCTCTCTCTCTCTCTCTATGTTTCTCTAGATCTCTCTCTTTCTTTCATCTCTCTCTCTATATTTTATTCTATATCAATAAAAAACAAAACAATCACTTACCTCGATGTAACTGTTTGGAGCGTTGTCGTCAAAGTCCACTTAATGTTGTCTTTCATCAAATTCCAAAGAACTCACGCCAAAAAGCTCCTGCAAAAATAAAGACAAGAGAAATTAGAAAAGGGAAAATACAAAGAAAGGGAAAGGGTGCTACAGTATGTGCGATACTTACCAAAATTTCAGATCTCGAGAAATAGAGAGGTGTGTGTAGAGAAAGAGAGAGAGAGAGAGGGAGAGAGAGAGAGAGAGAAAGAGAGAGATGTGTATACACAGTATGCTCAGAATGTAGTTCGCACGCGCAAACTCGACAGAAGCAGATTTTCATTCAAAACGCGAGCAAACATCAAATTTTTGCTCTTGGGTCTGGTTAAAATATTGCGTCAGTATAAGCGTCGGTATGAGTGTCAGTATGAGCGTCGGTATAAGTGTCGGTATAAGCATCGGTAATTTCTAGTAAATTACCGATGCCTATACCGAGGCTCATACCGTCGGTATTGCATCCGTGGTTTCTCAAGCATTTTTCACGGTCATATTGACGCCGAGGCATGACCGTGGGTATGGACAACGTCGGTATGCCCTTGATATGTTGTAGTGCTTATCACTTTTATCCTGTGACTGCCAGGAAGACACATAATTCTTTCTTGATTCTTTCAATTTCTTTGAAGGCGAAATGATTCCTTGTGTGAGAAAGACATCCTTGGATTTGTGCGTTGATTTTTTTATTTTTATTTTTTAAGGCAAAAGAATTCTGTGTGTCAGAAAGACATCTACCAAGCGTAGAATGGGTGTCTTAGATTTACTAAACTTAGTGAGAACTCTACATCCTTTTTCTCGTATTGTGCTAAATCCTTTTTATGAAGAGCTGGACAAATAAGCCACTTCAGATCAAAACTTGTGATCCACCTAGGACTCTATGGATTCATGTTCACCTTCGCAACCATCGTTGTCCTATGCAAAATCTGGTTGTTGAAGCACTTTGGGCAGCTGCACCTCTTGCATCTTTTTCCTATTGTCTTTTCCAGCACGTCAGGGCCGCATTCTTCCCATGCCTGCCATCAGCTGGATTCTGCAACTTTCTTGCTCAACACAGTAGCCGCACAACACCTTATTTTCCCATAAAAAATTACTTATGTGTATTGCTCTGCGCCTGTAGCCCTCTTGTTACATTTCCCGTTGCTATTTTCTTATTCCATGCAAGCCGAGAGAGAGCCTTCATTTGAGATCAGTCTATGCCCAAAGTAGTATAGCAACCTATTGCTCGCTCTCCATCTGCCACGCTCAAATAGTTTTCATGCTGTTGCTCAAGGCTCTATATCTTCCCTTCTTGACTACCGCCTTCCAGCTCACAGTCCTTTCAGAGATCGCAGCCCGGACTGCCATCTATATCTTTCACTGAAGCAATCGCAAATCTTTCAGGTGTTTTCTATTTTTGTTATATACATTATATATGCATACATATACATACGCATGCACGCATACATATGGAAACGCATACATATATTCACATGCATATATGTATATATAGATAGACTCACATGCATCCAAAAGAATCGCATGTCTGATTATGCTCATGTAAACAAGCACAAACACTCATTTACATATTGTCATGGAAAAAGGAAACCATTTTGAATCTCATATTCCATGTGACTTCTATATGTCATGATTGGTTCAGAATTTGGAGAAACCAATCCTTCCATTGCATCCAAAATGTGACAAAACCTTAAGATCCAGTGTCTACTTGCTAGATTTTCACATCTGGAGGTCTTGTTTTGAATTGATGATATCATCAATTTGTAATTGCCATTGATGAATTGCCCTTGAAAACCTATTCAAAGAGGGGTTGGGCACATATATTCTTAGTCTTGTCGATGCTAGTATTGGGAGCTCAAGGAGTCGTGATCACCAAGTAAGTACTTTCAAAGTGTCACTTCCAATTCTTGTCTTGTTCTTTGTTCTAGTCCTGATTAGTCTAGTTCTTGGACATCTAGCCTTGTCCTCTTGTAATCTCATAGTACGAGATCTTGTCTAGTTATTTCTTGTGTCTAGTTCATCTCCCTGAAGGAAGCTTTTGTAATCTAGATATCTTGCTTCATATCTATGGTTTCGGGTTGTGGGATCTATTGTGTCATCTCTAGTTGGGTTATACATTCCTATCAGTGATCCCACGTTGTGGGACTTCTTGTATCAGTTACATATTCTTGTATTATTTTGTGGGCGATCTTGTTATCAAAAGTATAATTCCAAAAACTTGTCTAGTCTACTCAGAGGACATAATCTAGTTCTCATTTGACATTTTGGCAACACTCTCTTTTATCCAAGACGAGGCATCATGGAGAATACTTATGAACATATTGTGGCATCTCTTCAGAGTCTCCAATAAGTCAAGGAACTAACTCATTGACAAACACAAATCAAGATGGGATATCCCATGCATAGGTGCATGCATCAAAGAATTACAAGAAAAAATCAAGAATCTTCAAGTAAATCAAGGAAGTAATCAAGTGAACCAACATCTTAGTTTATCCCTCATGAAAGAACCTAAGATTTTCATGCCAAAAAAGTTAGATGGTGATCGCATGAAATTCTATGGGTTCCTGCAATAAGTCAAATTCTATTTTCGTATGAAGCTTATAGATATATTGATGATGCATCCAAGGTCAGTTTTATTTGAATCTTACTCTATGGCCAAGTGTTATAATGGTTCCTCTCAATCTTGGACAAGGACATTACAGTAGTTTGTGACTACGAGAGGTTTCTTTGAGAGCTCACCACAACATTTGTACATGTAGACACGACTCGATTAGCAAAAAATAAAACTGTGGAAGCTAAATCAAGGTGAATGCCTTGCCTCTATCTATACATCAAAATTTAGGCAATGGATATGTGATCTCACTTTGCATGAGGATTATTTCATAAGCCAATTTAGATGGGATTTAAGAGATGATGTGAAGGATCTTTTGCTTACAATGCTAGAGGTTAAGACATTGAATGAATATGTCATCCAAATCATTCAATGTAATAATTACCTTATTCAAAGGAAACAAGAAAAATAAGTAGAAGGAAGACTTTCCCAAAGGAAATCCTTCCAGTCCACTCCTAGAGAAGAGCCTTTGCCTGAACCTGTGCAAATAGATATAACTAGGTTCCAATATCTAATCCTAGAAGAGAAAGAGAGATAATAAGTTATGCCTCTATTGTGGAAACATTGGCCATCTTGAAATTAATTGTCCCAACAAGAGAACAAGTTCTAAAGTCGGACTCATCCTTGTAGAGCAGGGAAAACGAGGAAGTCTTGTTGTAAAGGAGAGCATAAAACCGGACCATGCTATAAGAAAGAGTCTCCTAATTTGAGCAACATCCATAAAAACATGTCTTTCCCCTATCAAGTTGAACTTGCCTAAGAAGACCCTTTCCATTATAGCCCTAGTCGATTCATGAGACTTCTCATGTTTCATTGATGGATTGGTTAAAAAACATAGAATTTTGGTACTTGAAAAGAACAAAATAGTAGTACCTAAAGTAATGGATGGAACAAACCATTAAGAGTACATCTTGATAACCATGATTCCCACATATATTTTAATGTAATATCAAGTCTTATAAATCCTATTAGCATTGGAATGCCTCGGCTAAAGAAACATAATCCAGACATTAATTGGGACAAGAATAAAATCACTCATTGAGATATCCAGAAGAACCCAACATATATAGGACCAAATCCTGCACACATGCAGTAATGAAGGAACTCAAATATATGATATATACCATACTAACTCAAGAATCTAAAAGAGATGATCTAGTGAAGCTACACAATCGATACCAAGGTTTTGAAGATATTTTTGGACAAAGAATGTAGATATCATCCTAGAGCATAGACCTTATGATTGCGCCATAGAACTTCAAGATGGAGCACAACCACCCTTTGGAACAATCTACAGACTATCCACAAAGCAGCTTATAGAATAATGCAAGAATATTGATGAGACTCTAGACAAAGGATTTATCAGACACTCAAAGTCTCTAGCAAGAGTCCCTATTCTATTTGTAAAGAAGAAAGATGTCACTCTCTGAATGTGTATAGACTATCGTGGGTCAAATAAAGCCATTATAAAGAATAGATATCCTCTACCACTCATATCAAAGCTCTTGGAATACCTTGGAAAAGCAAATTTCTTCACAAAGATTGACCTTCGAGGAGCTTACAATCTTGTCAGGATTAGAGAAAGAGATGAATAAGATAGCATTTTGAATAAGGTATGGGAATTTTGAATATGAAGTTATGCCATTCGGTCTCATAAATACTTGAGCCGTCTTCCAAAATATGATGAGTTATATCTTTCGAGATTATTTAGATGATTATGTGGTAATATATCTTGATGATATCTTGATATTCTCCAAAAATCTAGAGGATCATAAATATCATGTAAGTATAGTCCTAGAGATACTAAGAGAAAAAGTTTTATATGCAAGATTAGAGAAGTGATCTTTTTATCAAGTACAAGTGGAGCTTTTAGGATACATTGTATCAGAGAAAGGAGTCTTTTTGGACCCTAAGAAGATTGAGTCAATCCTTGATTGGCAACCAACTTGATGTGTTCAAGATGTACAACGTTTTCTAGGGTCTACCAAATTTTTATAGAACATTTTCAAAGATTACTCCAAGATAGTGACACCTCTTACCAAGCTTGCAGGAAACACAAAATTCTCATGGAACAAAGATGTAGAAAAGCCTCTCAAACCCTGAAATCATCATTCACTATTGCTCCAATTCTAGTATACCCAGACTCTACCAAGCCTTTTTCCCTAGAGATACATGGATTGTACTTTGCATTGGGGGTGATCCTATCCCAACATGGAGGTGATGAAAACCTACATCTAGTTGCATATCATTCAAGGAAATTCTCTCCTCCAGAGATTAATTATGAAATCCATGATAAAGAACTTGCAATAGTGGATGCATTCGATACCTGACATCACCATCTAGAAAGAGAAGCTCATAAAGTTATTATGTACACAGATCATAAGAATTTAAAGTACTTTATGACCATCTGCATCCTCAATAGAAGGAAATCTTGATGGAGTAACTTTTTATCCGGGTTTGATTTCTTCATTATGTATTGTAGTCCAGTAGGAATTTGTTCTTATCACCCTTATTCAAATTAGTATTGTTACCAATGGAATTCATATCCAAGAATTAGCATGAGAATTCGTCCTGAAATTCATCATGCCAATTGAGAAATATTCAGCTTCAAAAATATTCATCTCGTAGAAGTTCATCATGCTAATTTGTCTTGGAGCCTCACACCCTCATTAAGAATTGATCTTGCAAGTCTGCTTCTGGAGCAAATTTGTCTTCACCCTTGAATAGATTCATCTCAAGGGAATTCACAAAAATTCAGAATTCGTCTGAAGAGGGAGAATGGAGAAGCAATTTCCTATGATAAATTTGTCTGGCACATCCTCAACAAGAAATTCTTCCAAACGGCTTGTGGGGAAAATTCATTGGCTGAGAGAATTCTACTACACACTTCATGTTGTTGATATCCCATTCCTTGCATCCTTGACACTTCAGCATTAGTATAGCCAAGGTCACCAGTAATGGCACACCGGATTCGGAGATTGCCCTCGTCAAAGCTGCTAGCCATGAAGAGTCCCTATTGAGGAAAGGCATGTACAAAATATTTTTCAATTTACTTCTTTCTCAAAGGGTTATGTTTTTGCATGTGTAGCCGATATAGCCAAGAGCTTAAACAAGACTCACAACTAGATTGTTGCAATTAAGGGCCTCATGCTTACTCATCGCCTTCTCCATGATGGAGATTCGGCTTTGGAGTAGGAGCTACTTTGCCATAATTGTCACGGAATGCGAGTACTTAGTCTTTCCAACTTTAGGGATGATTCCTACTCTCATGCATGGGATTACTCCACAAGCCAAACTAGAAGATTTGGATGAGGACATGCTTCTACTACAGAGCAAATTTGCTGGGATGGTAGAGATACCTAGGCACATGCATTGATAGCTTTGTCTATCAAACGTGCCATTATTCCTCACATTCGCTCTTGTAGAACAGCTAAGGATGCTTGGGATACACTTACCACATTGTACCAAGCTAGGAATGAGGCTCGTGTTGCTTACTAAAGAACTGTCCAAAATTGGCTGCCAAAGAGGCAAAGAAGAAAGAGGCTAGAATGGTTGTTGCAAAGGCCTCTACACCAAAAAAGAGTCTGCTAATCTTGTGCAGGAAGAAGAATGGGCATTTACTACAATCTACAGTTTTGACCCATCTTCTCATGAGCAGTGCATGTTTGTAGTAGACTCAGATGTTTGAATTTTGACAGTGGGGTGACCAAACATATTACCTCGCAGCGCAGTTTCTTCTCTGCACTCGAGCCTGCCCCTATAGGGAATACTGTTACATGCACCAACAACTCCTCTTATCTTGTTATGGGAGTTTGTAAGATCATTTTGAATTCTGCTGATGGAAGTTCTTTCACTTTGTCAGATGTTTTATTTGTGCCAGGGATCAAGAAGAACCTGTTATCAGTTTCTGCATTAGCCAAGATTGGCTTGGTTGTGAAATTTGTTGATGACAGGTGTACAGTTCATGATCTCTCAAATGGCGATGTGATTATTGCTTCTAGCATTTTATGTCGTGGGCTATATAGGCTCATAGACTATGAAAGATCTGTGAATGATTCGGCATGTGCAGTACATGATCCTCAGGCAACGTCAGATGCATATGTTTGGCATGCACTCTTTGGTCATCTGAATTTTGCTAGTTTGCTATGCTTGCAAAAATCTGAAATGGTGTCCTCTTTGCCCAAACTTGAGGCACCTGGAAAACATTTTTGTGAAGGCTGTATTTTGGGCAAAATGCAGTGTTCCTCATTTCCAAAAGATGGTTCAGTTCGGGCTACTCAAAAATTGAAGCTTGTACATAGTGATGCCTGTGGTCCTATGCAGACACCTTCTTTTGGAAATTATCTTTACTTCGTGACTTTCATTGATGATTTTTCCAGGTATGCATGGGTATATCCATTGAAGTCAAAGTCCAAAGTGTTCATGTTCTTCAAACAGTTTTTGGTTTTGGCTGAAAATCTGTCAGCATGTAAAATAGGCACCCTCCATTTAGATCGAGGGGGGGAATATATGTCTTCTGATTTTAATGCATTTTTGGTTGAATGTGGGATAAAACACCAGTGTATAGTGCCATATACACCTCAACAGAATGGGGTTGTTGAACAAAAGAACAGGTCTCTCATGGAGATGGCGAGGTGTATGGTCAAGAGTCAGGCTTTACCACATAGTTTGTGGGCTTGAGGCTGTCATGTGTGCAACACATGTACTAAACAGGTATCCCACTAAAGCACTGCAGTCTATCACTCCATATGAGGCTTGGCATGATCGCAAGCCATCTGTTGTTCATCTGCGTGTTTTTGGTTGTTTGGCGTATGCATTAGTGCCCGAACAACATCGCAGAAAATTGGATGATAAAGCAGTAAAATGTATTTTTGTTGGGTACAGTTCTGAAAGTAAAGGCTATCATCTGTATCATCCACAGACTAAATGCATTCTGGTTAGCCGTGATGTTGTTTTTGTGGAAGATGCTATTCAGCCATTGCTTTCATGTACCAAGGAGACATCTGTTAGATCCAAAGACATGTATGATACTTTGCTGCCTCTTTTTATAGGTGGATAGTCTAGTACTGGTCCTAATGAGGCAACTTCTCAGCCTTTGCAGGTTTTATGTGATGATGCACATCATTCCATTTTTTATGCATATTTACATGATGCACTTATTGATGAGAGAGTTGATATTGAGCAGGCAAGAGCTATGCCAAAATGGCTGGTGCAGACCTTGATTGACAGCAAATTAGATGTACCTATGTCATATCATACTTGATCAGGCTCTCATAGTGCCTCTTTTTCATCAGATTGCTATGCTATGGCTGCATCTAGTCTCTATGATGAGACTGAGCTTGTTTCGTTTGATGAGGCACAAAATTCAAAAAATTGGATAGCTGTTATGCAATATGAATATGATGCAATAATGAAGAATGGTACTTGGTCTTTATGTGACTTGACTCCTGGCAAGAAGGCCATTGGCACTAAGTGGGTATACAAGCTGAAGCGTAATCTTGATGGTACAGTTGACAGGTATAAGGCTAGGCTTGTTGCAAAGGTTTATGCATAGGAAAGAGGCATTGATTTTGATGAAACCTTTGCACCTGCATGCCGTATGACTACTGTTCGGAGCATCTGTGCACTTGCAGCACATCATGGTTGGAATGTACATCCGTTGGACATTAAAATTGCATTTCTGAGTGGTGACTTGCATGAAGAAGTGTATGTTCTTCAGCCTCGTGGCTTTATGTAGATAGGGCATGAAAACTAGGTGTGCAAGTTAAAGAAGGCATTATATGGTTTAAAGCAAGCACCATGTGCTTGGTATGAGAAGATACATGCCTATCTAATTGCACATGGTTTTGAGAATAGTCCAATTGAAAGCACCTTATATGTTAAGCGTGCAAATCATGTACTACTGATCATTGTTGTCTATGTTGACGACATACTGCTCATTGGTCCTATTGAGAAGCATATTGCTGATTTTAAGGCTGATTTGCATGCGTCATTTGAGATGTCTGATTTGGGGCATTTGCATCATTATTTGGGCATTCAATTTATACACGTTGATGGTGGAATCGCTTTGTGTAAAACGAAATATATTGACACATTATTGCAGCATTTTGGCCTTCAAGATTGTATTGCCACTCCGATGGAGACAGGTTTATGATTGAGTCTTCATGATGCTAGAGATGCATTTGATGTTGTTCTCTATGAGCTGGTTGTTGGATGCTTGATTTACTTATGCATTACTCGGCCAGATATTCAGTTTGTTATCTCATAGATGAGCAGGTTTATGCATTGCCCAAGTGTCAAGCATTGGCAGGCGGTTAAGCGCATCTTTCGCTACTTGAGTGGTACTCAGCTACTTGGGTTGTTTTATCCCAAGGGGGGATCACTACCGCCAGATTTGCATGCTTTTTTTGACTCAGACTGGGGTGGTTTCTAGGACACTCGTGTGTCCACTAGTGGCTTTTGCTTCATGCTTGGTAGCTCATGTATATCTTGGTTGAGCAAGAAGCAGCCTACTGTGGCCACTTCTAGTTGTGAGGCTGAGTATAGGGTAGCTTTCACAGCAACTGTTGAGTGTGTGTGGCTCAGATGCCTTATGGCTGATTTGGGTGTTGGTCTGTCTTCTACCACCACCATCTTCATTGACAGTCAGAGCACATTGGCAATTGCGAGGAACCCGGTGTTCCATGTTTGCACTAAGCACATTGAGGTGCATTATCATTATGTCAGGGAGAGGTTATCTACTAGGGAGATCAGCTTGGCATATGTGCCCACGCAGGAGAACATTGCAGACCTTTTCACAAAGGCTCTCCTTAGGGAGAAGTTTGAAGCTTTCCACAAATCTTTGGGCTTACTTCCTTTTGTGGAGTGATTTCCACATAGCTTGGCACTTCCTTATACATGAGTACCAGCTACTTGTTCACCACATCACTCCCAGGGGGGATTTGTTGATATATTTAGGTAGTAATGTCTATGAACACTCTAGGACCGTCGAGGCACTTTTTTCCCTCTTTAGGAGGATTTTTTCCCCCGGCTTGTATATACGCCTATTGCCCTAATGGGCTACTTATCTTTGTGCATTTTCTAGTAATACATTCAGTATTGTGTGTTGTGCTCCAAGCTTCTTCTTCCTCCTTGTGCTATTCGTGTGCTTTCGCAGATGTCTATCTCCAACAGTTGCAAAGATGACTACAATAAGAACATTGATAAGTGTAGTTGTTGCAAGAAATTGGAGACTCCTCCAACTTGATGTGAAAAATGCATTCCTAAATGGTTGGATAAGTGAAGAGGCATACATGTCCCAACAATGAGGTTTTGAAAACCCTAATCGTACATCTTATGTTTGCAGACTTAAGAAAGCATTGTATAGATTGAAACAAGCCCTAGAGCTTGGAATTATAGGTTAGTTACATACCTTCAAGATCAAGGGTTCAAACCTAGCAACTTAAATCCTTCTCTATTCATAAAAAGGGATCAAAATGAGGTTATCTATCTATGTGTATATGTAGATGATATTATTATGACACGTGATGATATGAATGGCATTCAAAGGATCAAGAGACACATGCAAGAGGAGTTCAAAATCAGTGACTTAGGTGAGCTCATATATTTCCTAGGTATGCACATGATTTATAAAAATGAAGGGATATATCTAACTCAGAGAAGATACATTCAAGTCCTACTTCTCAAGTTCAAAATTGTCGAGCACAAATCTTATGGGTACACCTTCGGACTTGAACCATAAACTAAGTGTTTATGAAGGTGAGCACATTGATGATCCTAAAGAGTATCAAAGATTAGTTGGTAGCTTGATAAATGCTACTCGCACAAGACCAGACATATCCTATAGTCTTGGAGTTTTTAGTGAGTTCATGCACTACCTAGAAGGCCATACATGGATGCCGCAAAGAGAGAACTCAAGTACCTTAAAGGGACAGTTAATGAAGGTATCTATTATCCTTACTCTTCATATTTAGATATCAAAATCTATTCAGATGTAGATTGGGCAGGAGAAAAGGATGATAGAAGAAGTACCTCTGGATATTTAGCATTTGCACATTCAAATTTAGTGTCCTGGAGTTCCAAGAAGCAACTAACAATTGCTTTGTCTTCAACTAAATTAGAATATAGAGGTTTAACTATTGCAACTCAAGAAGCAATATGGCTCAAGGATTTGTACTCAGATTTGGGACTTGTAAGCTCCAAACCTCACTTACTTGGAGATAATGTAAGTTCCATGCATCTAGCTCCAAATCCAATTTTTCATGGAAGGAAAAAGCACACAAAAGTCCATTACCACTTTATAAGAGAGAAACTTATGTCAAAGGAAATTAACATTTCATTTGTTCCTACTGAGAAGCAAATACTAAACATGATTACAAAGGCACTTGATGGCATAAAGCTTTATAGATTCAAAGCTATGGCAGGTATTCAATCTATCAAAGAATGAAGTCTCAAGCATAATTTAGCTTGAGGGGGAGCTGTTGGAACATCAAGCTTGCATTATTCTTGAGGTGGATATGCTCTGCATCAAATCCACCATTTGGATGGTGCCATATATGTGCCTTGAAGAATAACATTATATGCACATTATTTCTTTGTATTATTTTTTGGATCACTTATGATTGTCTCTTGTAAGGTTCAAGGCATTTACCTTTGTAAAAGGAAAGAGATAAAGGCCTAAAATCCACGAGTTAGAAGTGGTTCAGATTGAGTCTCAATCAATCAATGAAGAAATAGATATGACTTCAACTTTCTCTTTTTCTAGATTATAGGAAAATATTCCAATTAATCTAAACTACCAAACCTACCTAAATTCGAATTCAAATTCATGAAGAAAAGGCATGGTCATACCCTCAAGAGTCTATATAAATACTCCAACACATTTTAATATTAAGTAGAGTGTTGATTTGAAGCAATACATATACTCTTTGATCATTGATTGGTGCCACTTTAATTCTCTGCTCCTTCTTCCTTAGACTGAGTGAACTTACAAAGGTTCCTACTCTCTCTACAGAGCTCCAAATACGGTGTTTAAGCAGCATTCCTTGAAAATATATAATTGTCTAGTTTGTGTGTGTAAATTTTCAAGTCCTTTGGTTTAGTAATTTCATAGAAATCTAAGTTTCTCAGGGTCATTGTCTGCACATCCCTGAAAAATCGAGATGACATCCAATTAGTGTTAAGATGATTGCTCCTTCATTAATTGATATAAATTAGGGATTTTATGCATCTTACCAAGAGAGCCCTATATATGAAACTCCCTTAAGAGGAATGTTCCCAATTGTAATTGTGTTGGCTGCTCTCAGTGTTTTAAGTCAGAATTTCCATCCATGTTTAGAAAGTTTTTTGTGAACTAGTCAAGGTGCAAGTTATTTGTTTTGCATCAATCAACTTGTTCTTGTTGATGTTCCAAAGTACCCATTGTGTTTTATTGCACTAACCACAAGCCTACAAGGGCAACTTTTCATATCCAAAAAGCTAGGTATGCTGGTTTTCTAGATGATTTTCACCACTTAACAACTCAATTTTCCAAGCCTCTCCAAGTGTCTCCAACTTCTTTCAAGCCACACATCTCCTTAGTAGGTTTGTCTGCTCTTCTCACCCACCAATCTTTAAAGTATGTTGAGATAAGAAGAAAAAATTCAAATAAAGTTGCATATGTTAGTATGTATGCATGTGAACGCATTCGTTTGCATTCGGTTTTATTTGTATAGCATTCTATGTTATATGTGCATATGTAAATATATGTGTCTAGGTGGTGTATGTATGTGATTGCATTCATATAGTGAGTGTGATGTGATGTGCATATATTGCATGATGAATGCACTTGTGTGTACATGTGTAGATACGTTAACAGAAATATCTGTAGATGCATGCACATAAATAACACGTGAAAGTGTACTTCCAAATGTGTGTTTGCTCCATGAATGCATGTATGTGAATACCTCTACTTGTGAGAATGTGCCATTGTGTATGTGTGTTTATGTACACACATAAGTATGTGTGTATATGTGCACGCACATAAGTATCTACTTTTATGCACACATATAGTTATGTGAGCATAAGAATATTATTGTTTTTGGAAGCATGTGTGTGTATATACATATATGCATGTGAATATATGTATGTGTTTCCATATTTGTGTGGGAATGTGTATGTATATGTGTGTGGATATAATGTATATGATAGAAATAGAAAACACCTAAAAGATTCGTGATTTTTTCGATAAAAGTTATAGACGGTTGGCTCGGCTTCCATTTCTAAAAGGCTTGCAAGCTAGAAGGGGCTAGGAAAGAGGGGAAGATATGGAGCCTTGAGCAGCAGCACGAAAAGTATTTGACATGGCTAAATGATTCCATTGATGGAATATTTGAATATGTCTCAATTTATTGGTCAAGAGAATTAAGGCTATATAATATTTTCAATTTATTAATGATACTTATTAAAATGTAGATTTTATGAAAATCACAATTATGAAGAATGAAATGATTGAGTATATACATACCTTTTTCTGAAATTTAATATGTGAGCTTGATATGGAGATTATTGAATGATAAAGACAATCCAATATCTATGGGTGAAATATTTCTTATTTTCTTTTAAATTTGAGTTGAATAGGTGCAATCTTTGGATTTGTGTATACATTTGTTCTTTCATATTAATACATGTAATGTAAAGAAAAGGAGTTTCAAAGTGATTTAGTTTAAATAAATAATGTGTTTTCTTGATATAAAGAAATCAAGGATGTAGAGAAAGTATAAGGAGAATAAGATGTTTCCACCTATGTTTTGAAACTTCTAATGAATGTATATAGTGTCTAGTTCATCAAACCAATGTTGCACAATTGAATAATTAAAAGAGGTGAAATCCTTTCGACTATGTATCATTTCCCAATTTTCAATGCCTATTTCTTTTATGCGTAGCATATTTGCATGTGATGACTAAATTGAAAAATTTCTTATTAAAACAAACTTTTATAGATAAGAGTAAATATTTAACTATTTTTTTCCCTCTCGATCACATGTGAGTTAAGGTGTATAAAGAGATCTACTAACTGAGGAAAGAAAAAACATAAGAGAAAACCTTGATGGAGTAAATCATGTGAACCATGCCATGTGTATATTTGGTATGCATGAATACTTAGAGAGATGCGATTGTTGGAGCTCGAGGTTTGCACAAGCACACAAAGAACTCAAGGAAGATGAAGAGACTTGGAGCACAACACAAAAAAGTGAATGAATTACCAAGTGAAATGTACGAAGACCACGTACCCATTAGGGTTATAGGCATATATACAGTCTGAGGGAAAAAACCTCTTCAAGATGGAAACAAAAGTGCCCCAGCAGTCCTAAGTGTGTTCAAACACATCACTCTCAAAATATATCAACAAATACACCCTGGGAGTGATGTGGTGAATGTATAAGGTAGTGCCAAGCTATGTGGATAGAGATCAATTGCCAAAAGGAAGTAAGCCCAAAGATTTGTGGGAAGCTTCAAACTTCTCACAGGCAAAGCCTTTGTGAAAAGGTCTCCAATGTAAGTGATTCAACTTGGTGAAGTTAGCTCTCTAATTATACTCTATAGTCACAAAGTTTTATTGAAATTTGTTATTTCAATATTGCGTTATGTTCAGTTGAAGTAGACTATATTGCTTCATTTTCTACTTCTCTGTCAGAACTCTCTTAGAACAGTCATTTTCTTAGAGTTGTTTCTCCGTGTGTACTTCATTATTTTCCATGTTTCAAGGCTTGTTAGAAGTTTCATATTGTCTAGTATATTGTTACAAAATTTCACAACCATTGGATTCTTGAATCTTGACATATTGTCATTTTTCTGCTCATGGATCTGAGTACTGCTATAGCCCGTGAAAATCGGGATCGTCTTGCTAAGTTCTTTTTTCTTTATAGGTTTCATAATTTTTTATCAAATAACTCATGATTGTTAGATTACTAAGTTTATAGGAGTTCCCCAAAAGGAATTAAGTTAATTGCTACTATGGGCAGAGAATTGTTCAAAACTTTGGACAGGTGTATGAACATAAATAGCAAGTTTTTTACTCATGGTTCAACTTCAACTTATCTATTTTGATTCATATTTTTGAGAGTGATCTTCCAAGGTACATAGAGTGTCTAATACATCCTTTGGCAAGCTAAATGGGCCCACTACATATCCCCTGAGTTCATTTGGCTAGTATAGAGCAAAGTTTTTGCAGTACCACTTCATCTTCATCAACTACAAATCCATCTCTTCACAGTGGTATCAGAGCAAGGTTGGACAACATGGCAGATGGATTTCCTTCATCAATAGACAAATTGGATAGAGGTAAGTACTCAGCCTGGTCATTAAGGATGGAAGCTTATCTTCAAGGAAGAAATTTATATGGTTATATAGCTAGAGATGAAGTTATGCCAAGTTTTAGGAACAAAGGTCAACCAACACAAGAAGAGTAAGAAAGATTGCACACATGGTGGTCCAAGGATGCACGTGCAAGATCTTATCTCCTCAACTCTATCTTAGATTTTTTTGTTGCCTCACATTAGAAGTTGTAAAACATCTCAAGAAGTGTGGAATGTACTTGAAGCCTTCTTCTCTTCAAGTGCAAAGGCCAGGAAACATCAACTATGGCTAGACTTGACAAATCTCAAGAAAGCTCCCAAAGAAAATGTGACTGATTTTATCACACAGCTCAAGGACATAGTAGATCAGTTGGGAAGCATTGGAGCAGTAATAGATGAAGAAAAAATTGTAAGGTAGGTCATCAATGGATTGAAGGCAGATGACAAGTGGGAAGCATTCACCACAGCTATGGATCTATACATGGATATGCATGTACCAGATTTCAACACACTCATAGGACAACTACTTACTCAAGAGACCAAGCTTATCAAGAATGGAGAAAGCTCCAAAATACTGATAAAAGAAAGTCAAAATAAAACAAATGAAGAGGAAAGAAAGTGGGTGATGAAGTAGATACACATCAAGCTAATTATGCAGGTAGAGGAAGACATGGTAGAGGTAGTGGTAGAGGAGGAAGACAAGGTAGGGGAAGATCCCAAGACTCTAATTCATGCTCTATTTGTGGATTAACTAATCATACAACTAAAATTGCTTTAAGAATTCCAGGAATCAAAGAGGCAGAGGCTACAATAGAGGAAGTTATGGCTACTCAAAAGGAAGGTTCAACAATTACCATAGCAACCACAACAATTACAACAATTCAAACTATAAAGGAGGCAATAGGGGAAGAAGAGACTTAAATAACTACACAAAAGACTCAAATCATGTTTTCTACATAGATTCAGGTTGTTCCAATCATGGGGTAGGAAATGTGGCCCTCCTATCAGACTTAGAAGATCCAAGGAACAAGCATGAGCTACAAACAAGAGATGATACAATACACCTTGTGGAGAAAATAGGAAATGTCAAAGCACTTGATGGAAACATCAACTTACTTAGTAAGGTACTCTATGTCCCTACCATTACAAAGAATGTGATAAGTGTTGGGCAGATAGTAGAGAAAGGGTTGCAAGTGAGGTTCACAAAAGCAAGAGCATTTGTTGAAGATCCAAGTCAAGGATTCAAGAGAATTGCAAAAGGTGAAAAGACAGGTAGATCGTTCACATTTGAATTACAAGACACTAGAAACATTGCTCTCTTTAACTATTGTAGTCAGACACTCACATAATTGGAATTAATGGTAGAAAAGGTTAGCACATATTGATGAAAGATCATTAAAGAAAATTTGCAAGGACTAAAGTGTACTTGGACTCCCTAACTTGTCAAAATAACATATGATTTATAAGTGTAGTGCATGTCATTGGAAAGTCTCACAAGTTACCATTCATGAAGAAAGGATATCTGCATGGAGATCTCTTGGATTTGGTTCATACAGATGTATGGGGACCTAGCAAGGATGCTTCAATATCTGGATCAAGGTATTATGTCTCCTTAATTGATGATTACAGTCGATGGACTATATTATACTTTATGAAACACAAAGATGAAGTTTTTTCATGCTTCAAAAGATATTTGGCTCTTGTGGAGGATCAAACAGGTAAGACATTAAAAAGGCTAAGATCAGATGGAGGGGGAGAGTACTTCTCCCATGAATTTGACTCCTTTCTTCAAGAAAAAGGAATCAAAAGAGAGATCACTACAAGGTACATTCCTGAGCAAAATGGAGTGGCAGAAAGAAGGAATAGGACAATTGTTGAATTACCTAAATGAGAAGCACTTACCTAATTACTTATGGGCTCAGGCTATATCCACAACCATGTATTTGATTGACAGGTTACCTTCAAAATAACTTGATGGCATGACACCATATGAGGCTTGGAATGGAAGAAGACCAAGCTTGGATCATTGTAAGATTTTTGGATGTGTTGCTTATGCTCATGTTCCTTCACAGGTAGAGGCAAGATGGATCCCAAAGCAGAAGGGTGTGTATTCATTGGTTATGACAACAATCAAAAGGGTTAGAGATTATACAACCCAACAACCAAAGGATTCTTGGTGAGTAGAGCTGTAGTATCTGATGAGAATAGTTCTTGGTATGAAGATTCATGTAGAAAGGTCAACCTACCTTATGATCTTGAAGAAGATTTTCCCAAACTTGTTAAGGATAATTCTTCTAAAGTTGAAGAGCAGGATACCTCAGAAGATGATGAAGCAACTCATTATGAAAAACTCAAAATGTGGAAGTCTAAAGGTAAAGCAAAAATGCAAGAACTTGGACAAGAGGCAGAATCATCACATCATGTCCTAAGAAGGTCCATGAGGGAGAAAAGAAAGCCAGAAAGGCATGGGTTTGATACTTCTCTAGTCACCAAACATTCAATCTATCTAGCATAGGACATAAATAGTAGGTTGCTTCTTTGAAGACCATGATATATGTTTATCACCTGCAAAGGATAGCTAACTTGAGGTACTCCTTCTATCATCTTGCAACCTTCCCAATCTGCATTTGAATATATCTCGATGTCCAAGTTTGAGGTATAAGGAAAATATAATCCTTGATTTTGAGTGCCCTTAGGGTACTTCAAAATCCTCTTGGCAACTTCCAAATGAGTTGTCCTAGGTTTGTGCATAAACTAACTTAAAACACTTACTCCATAAGCAATATCAATCCTTGTCAATGTACCATAGTTGAAGCTTCCCACTATGCTTTTGGTAACCTGCAATATTCTCAAGCACATCACCTTCATGAGCACTTAACGTTTGGTTTACCTCCATTGAAGTACTTGCTACCTTTGCATCTTGCAACTGAAACTCCTTCAACATGTCCTATATATACTTTCTCTGAGTAATGTAAATTCCAGAGTTAGTATAGACTAACTCAAGTCCAAGAAAATATTTTAGCGATCCTAGATCACTAATTTTGAACTCTTGCATCATTTGATTCTTAATTTGCTTAATGTCATTAGCATCATTACCTGTGAGTATGATATCATCAACATATACACATAGGTATATTACCTTTGAATTACTCCTCTTAATAAACAGAGAACTATCTGCTTTACTCATGATGAATCCTTGATCTTGAAGGTATGTAGTCAACCTATGGTTTCATGCCCTAGGTGCTTGCTTCAATCCTTAAATAGCTTTGTTCAATTTACACACATATGTTAGCTTGCTTGGATCCTCATAGCCATGAGGTTGAGATATGTACACCTCCTCTGAAATCCTGCCACTGAGAGATGCATTTTTTACATCCAATTGATACATGTTCCAATTCTTTGATGCAACCACACTTACCAATACTCTAATGGTTGGCATTTTTGCCACAAAAGAGGAGGTTTCTTCATAATCAACTCCTTGGGTTTGTGCAAAACCCTTAGCCACAAGTATATTTTTGTACCTGCTTATTGATCCATAAGAACTTCTCTTGATCTTATAGATCCATCTAGAACCAATTACCATCATAGACTTCTTCTTTGGTACTAGCTCCCAAGTATCACTCTCCTTGAGTGCTTCAATTTCCTCATCCATAGCTTTCTTCCATTCTGCCTTGGTCTTTGCCTCTTCATATGATGATGGCTCTTCAAATGACAAGTCTTTTGCAAGATAAACAGAGTGCTTAGTAACTAAGGAAGTGTCATACCCATATCTGATTGGCCTCTTGCTCTCCCTTTGTGATCTTTTGATTGCTTGGTTGGATGATTCTGGTATATCTTCTAACTTCTTCATTTTGACTTTGCCTTTGGACTTCCATGCCTTGAATTCTTCTAAGTTGATGATGTCCTCATCCTCTGAGTTGATGTCTTCAATCTGATTAGGCTCCTCCTTAGTGAGGCTTGGAAATTCCTCTTCCAAGTCATAAGGTAGCTTTACTTTCCTGCATTCACTTTCAAACCAATAGTCATTCTCATCAAAGACAACATCTCTATTGACCATGAATCCTTTGTTGGAAGGATTGCAGAACCTGTATCCTTTCTGATTCAAGTCATACCCTATGAAGATGCATTTCTCTGCCTTAGGGTCTAGATTACCTCTTATTTGAGAAGGGTTATGCACATAGGCAACACGTCCAAAGATCCTACAATGATGAAGTGAAGGTCTTCTACCATGCCATGCTTCATATGGGGTCATCCCATAAATAGATTTGGATGGCAACCTGTTTACAAGGTAAGTAACAGTAGATACACTCTCTGCCCACAAGTAATTAGGTAATTTTTTCTCGTTTAACATAGACCTAGCTATTTCAACAATGAGTCTGTTTCTCCTCTCTGCCACCCCATTTTGCTCAGGGGTATACCTTGTCGTAATTTCTCTCTTGATTCCTCTGTCATGCAAGAATGCATCAAACTCATTTGAGAAGTACTCACCTCCTCCCTCTGACCTTAGTGTCTTTAGACTTCTTCATGTTTGGTTCTCAACAAGTGCAAGATACTTTTTAAAGCAACTGAATACTTCATCTTTGTGCTTCATAAAATATAAGATAGTCCATCTACTGAAGTCATCAATGAAAGATACATAATACCTTGATCTAGAAATTGAAGGATCCTTACTTGGTCCCCAACCATTTGTATGGACAAGCTTTAGGTAGTCCTCATGTATGTAGCCTTTCCTTGAGAAGGGTAACCTATGAGATTTTCCAAACTGACAAGCACCACATTTATAGATCATTTGTTGCTTGGATACATTAGGTATCACAAGCACACATTGATCTCTACATATTTGCTTTAAGGTTCTTTCACCAACATGCCCTAATCTCTTATGCCAAATTTCAAGCTCTGATAGTGTTTGGTCTTTGTAACTATAAAGTGCAATATTCCTTGTATCTTCAAGTTTAAAAGTGAATAATCTTCCTGTCTTTTCTCCTTTGGTAATTCTCTTGAATCAATGTTGGGGATCCTCCATAAATGCTCCATATTGGTTGAATCTAACCTGCAAACCCTTTTCCACAATTTGTCCAACACTCATCAAATTCTTGGTAATTGTAGGTACATATAGAACCCTGCTCAATAGATTTCTATTTCCATTAGAGGTTTTAACATTCCCTACCTTGATCACTGAGTGCTTGGTGTCATCACATGTTTGTATCTGATGCTTACCCTTTGGTTCCTCAAGGTCAAAGAGAAGAGCTACATTGCTTGCAACATGATTTGAGCATCCTGAGTCAATGTAGAAGAGATGATCATCATTTATACCTGGTTTTGAAGTCATTCATAATCAGAAGAGAATCCTCTTCCTCCTCTGTATAGTTGTTGTAATCTTTCCTTGATTTGTAGCCTCCTTGGTAGTTGCTATTGTAGTAGTTGTTGTAGTTGTTATTGTATCCTTGATGGTGATTGAATCTTCCTCTTGATTGTGTATATCCACCTCTTTGATATCCTCTACCTCTCTTATTCTTGAAGTTCTTGTAACACTCATCTATAGTATGATTTGAAAATCCACAAATATTGCATGGCGAGGAGTTATAAGGTCTCCCCCTACCTTGTTTACCTCCTCTTCCCCTTCCTCTTGAGGTTCTACCTCTCTCTGCATAGTTGGCTTGGGAGGTAGCTCCTTCATCCTCAATCTTCTTGTCCTTCCCTTTCTCTTTGGACTTACTTTTACCAGTGTATAGGGCAGAAGAGCTATTACCTCTTGATGAATCTCCATTCTTGTTGAGCTTGGCTTCATGGATAAAGAGTTGCCCCATGAGTGTGGTAAGATCTGGAACCTGCATGTCCATGTACAAGTCCATGGAAGTTGTGAAGCTCTCCCATTTGTCATCAACTTTAATACCATTGATTACTTGTCTTACAATCTGATCCTCTTCAATTTCTTCTCCTATGCTTGCCAATTGAATAGCTACATCTTTGACTTTGGTCACATACTCTGAGATGCCTTGCTTGGGTTGTTTTCTTTGAGTGGTAAACTCAATCCACATTTGGTTTTTCCTAGCCCTTGTGTTGGAAGAGAAATATGAAGACAATTTTTCCCAAGTCTCTTGGGATTTCTTAAAGTTCCTAATGTGTGGAAGAAGAAAATCAGAAATTGAGTTAAGTAATTAAGAACTTGCTAATGCATCCTTGGCACACCATGTATTGAGTCTTTCATGCTCCTCTCTTGTAGGTTGTCCTTTGCTTCTGAATATGGGCATCTCCTCATGTCCTAAGATGTATCCATAGAGGCTCCTTCCTTGCAAGTATATCTTCATCCTCAAGGAACATGCTTGATAGTTGTTCTTGTCCAATTTATCAATGAAATAAGGAAACCATCTCTCATTTACCTTAGCTTTGCTCTGATACCACTGTTGGGAAAGATGGATGGACGCTCCAAGAAATGAGTAGGTACTGCCGATTCCTGCTTTGTACCAGCCCCTTCTTGCTTCAGAGTTGAGTTGTAGGCCCTCTTAGATTTCCAGTGACACTATACAAGTGCCTATGTACTTTGGAAATGATGTGAGAAATGATTGAACCAAAATAGACTACTTCCAAGTTGAAGGATCAATGAAAACCTTCTATTTTTGTTCGCACACATGCTGCTTGTTATGCTCAGTGCTTCCAGTACAATAGGAATTAGAAAACATTCCTTTTGGAGATATCAAATTTGCTTAATGAGCTAATGATTCCAAGTGGAATCACTTAAAATGATGCACTATACATAGAGCAATCAATTTAGCAATCAAATCATTACCCCCGATTTTTTAGGACCTTTGCACAATTTTGACTAGTGGGTACTTTGATGCACTTTTCTCCAAATCGGCTAAATGGATTATCTTCAAAATTTGTGAGCACGTAGAGGAGTTGGAGTTAATTCCAAGAAGCTATAGAACATTGAAAATGATGAAGAAATGATGGCGACTGAGCAATACAAAATGACTATTCTGAGTAACTATGACAGAGAGACCATAGATGAAAAGTATTGATCTATTGTATTAGAACACAATGTTGTACAAGATCATTAGCATGATAATCAATGCCTAATGATAATGAGTAGTGTAGGTTATTATGTAAGCCTTACTCTCTTACAATGTAGTCAAGGAGAACTTGGAAATGGAGTCAGTCATCTTTTATAGATGTGACATTTGAAATTTGAATTTGAATAATGGCTCTCACTAAAAGTGGTCCTCCAATCTAGGAGATACTCTCTCAAGTAAAGTTGTGACTTTTCCAACTAACAAATCCCACGAGTTTAGTGGTGGTTACAAATATTCTTTCAAGTCAAAATGACTTTTACAAATGGTAAAAGATAAAGGCTTCCTAGCAATGGTTTCCATGGAGCTTCAATAAACTCTAGCCAAATGTGTAGGTTTGGTATTTGCACCAACAAGAATCAAATCGATCACCAATAGATTGGAGAGTGATTGTAGGAAGTTAGGCTTCGAAGATCAACTATAAATACATGGCAGTTTTAGTCATGAAAAAAGAAGACCTCCATGAGCTGAGCTTTATGCCATATCAAGGTGTGGTTTCAAGGCACACATACGTATCAGTAATTCCATTGTATTTTATGATCAATATGTTACCGTTAGTGTCCATGTGAAAGGACAAATGGCCACTGGACACTTCCTTGTATATGTTCTTTAATAAAACATATAGTGGCCTGGTCAGTCACAGACTATAAATTCGACTGCATTTGTAAGACCTAAGAAGTTTGTCTTCGTGCTCCTCTGTGTACTGTGTTTTCTGTGTATTCTGCAACAACTGTGCGAAGTACTGTGTGCGGCCTCAGGAGCTTGGTTTTCTACTCTGAGCATATCACCGTGGAGCTCTTGAGAAGGAGAGCGCACTGTGGTGCATCGGCATTGATATACTTCACTGGTATCAGAGCAGTTTGACGCAAAACACTTTGTTCCTTTTGTGTGAGCGAAGTGAGCATGGATTTCTCGAAGGCTTACAACTAAGGTGGCGACCAAGGCATAGACCTTGGCATACCTTTTCATCCGAGTCACGGAAGTCACCGTTGGCACCGTTGGTTGCACGCGAGGGAGGACCTCAATGATCAAGGAAGATAGAGGTTTCCATTACTTCCCGGGAGATCACCCATCCTAGTACTATTCCCCCTAGAGCTCACTTAACCGTGGCAATCTCTTGCCACTAAGCTACACTCTTGTGGTGTGTGAAGAAGGAGAAAGACTAAGGTTGACATTACCTTGAACATGTTTTGGTCCCTCAAAGCTTCATTCTTTGCTTTTAAAGCCTATTTTTGAAGAATTTTTTAGTGTCTTTGGAGCCAGTTTGGAGTACTTCCGCACATAGTTCTCTGCACACAGGTCTAAGAACATCAAGAAGAGTGTTCTTCGTACTTCTCGAAAAATAAATATCAACCTTTGGGGCTGTGTTTTCAGCCACACTCGTAAAACTACAAGTTTCTTGAAAGGTTTTAGTCTTGGTGGGAGCAGCTGCTGCAAATTTATGCAGGTTTTTTGAGCCTAAAACATCAGGGTTGATAGACACTTGCAGGTGTTATTGGCTAGTTTTTGGGCTGTGTATTCAGCTTTAAGTGTCATTTTACTGCATATATTGAGCACATACACACTATGTACGCTTTTGTGGATACCGCTTATGTACGTCCATGTGGTCATTGATATAGCGGTTATGTTCTTTGCATAAAGCCTTTTACATTTGATAAAGAGGGTCGTGGTGAGGTTTTCTTAACTCAGAGACACCCAGATGTCTTCCGTGATGCAGGTGGAAAACTTACCCAGCCTCACCATAGGAGATGTATAATAGTTGTTCATAGGTGTTCGATAAGCCTAGTTGGCTTCTATTGGGTAACTGATTATATGCAGTGGATTCAGTGATTCACTATGCAGGAAAACATGTCAGTACTTGCAATTTTATGATATTTTGACACTCATCATACGCTCATTTTGCAGAGGATACTCTGGAAAAATTTTTCTAATTTTCTGGTTTTATCAACTATACAATGGTCGATTTACTCCTTCATACACTTATTCATTGGTGTTCGGACTCTTCTAGCTCCAGTATCATTCTATTCAGTTCTCTACCATCATGCCATCAGAGGTCTCAGGCACATCTGGTGGATCAGGGTCTAGTGCTAGTGTTTCGAGGAGGAGCTATAACTTGCAAGGCAAAGACCATTTTGAGATTCGAAAATTTGATGGCACAAACTTTGCTCTATGGAAGAATCAGATTAAAGATGTGCTGATTCGAAGGAGACAATGGAAGCCAGTAAATGGGATTTCAAAGAAGCCTGTTGACATGGATGAAGATGATTGGGATGAGTTAGATGAAATGGCCAGGTCTACCATTCACTTGCACCTGGCAGATAATTTTTACTTTACAGTATTAGACTGTGAAAGTGCAGAGGAGATTTGGAAGAAGTTATGCAATACATATGAAAAAGAGACGGCATCAAATAAAGTGTACCTGATGAGAAAATATATGATCTTTGCATGAAGGACACAAATAGTGTTGCTCCTCATCTAAATGAGTTTGATGCTATATTCTCCCAATTACAGGCTCAGAAAATGGATATGGATAACAAAATGAAAGCAGTATTGTTGTTATGCACCCTTCCATCATCATGGGATACATTTTGCACAGCTATTAACAATAGTGCGCCTGGTGGTAAACTTGTCTATGATGACATATGTGGAGCACTCTTGAGTGAGGAGATTCGTCGAAAATCTATGGTTGGCACTCAGAGTAGAGATGCATATAATGTTCGTGATTCTTACCAAGGAGAGAATCAACAACGTGGTAGGAGCAAGAACAAGGAAAAGAATGGTCAATGAAATAAGAGTAGAAGTAAATCAAGGAAGAGGGATATCGAATGGCATTGTTGTCATAAGAAAGGACATATGAAGAAAGACTGTCATGCATTAAAGAATGATAAAGGTAAAGGACAGAACATTGATGGGCATGCTAAATAGTTACCTACACCATCTACTTCGAC
This sequence comes from Ceratopteris richardii, assembly GCA_020310875.1. NCBI lineage: Eukaryota > Viridiplantae > Streptophyta > Polypodiopsida > Polypodiales > Pteridaceae > Ceratopteris > Ceratopteris richardii. Next base: position 27,041,613 of record CM035408.1, on the reverse strand, counting down.
TATGAATATTGAAGAAATTAATGCTATTTTTGATGCTGCTGACGTGTTGACACTTGATAGTACTATGCCATCTGAGGCGCTTATGGCTGATTCTCTTTCCCACACGTGGTTGCTAGATTCGGGTGCTTCTTTCCATATGACACCACATAGAGAATGGTTCTCTAATTATGCAACAAAGTCTCTTGGTACCGTGAGACTTGGTGACTCTTACGAGTGTGATGTTGTGGGGATTGGAGATGTGGATGTACAGTTCATTGATGGTTCAAAATTTACTATGCATAATGTATGCCATGTACCTCAGTTATCACGCAGTTTGATGTTAGTTGGTCAACTTGATGACCTTTGTTACAAGGTGGTCTTTTATGCTCAGTCTTTCCGCATATCAACGAGCAATATGGTTATTGAAAAAGGAATCAAAGTTGGTTCACTTTATCCTATATTTGTATCACAGAAAGAACACTTGTTAGCTGTTACTGAACAGCCTATGGCTTGTATTTGGCATGGTCATTTGGGCCATATATCTCATAGTGGAATGGAAAATCTTTCTCATTCTGGCTACTTACTTGTGTTATCTTTCTCTGAATTTTCATTTTGTGAGCATTGTCAATATGGAAAGCAATCCAAAAATGTGCATAGAACACACATTGACTCTTCAATTCAGCCTTTAGATCTCATTCATACAGATGTATGTGGTCCTATGCCCTCTAGGTCCTTAGGTGGTTCTCTCTACTTTGTCACTTTCATAGATGATGCTACTAGAAAAGTCTGGTTATATCCTATCAAATCAAAGGATGAGGTATTCCCCACTTTTAGAAAATGGCTTCCTTCAGTTGAGACTAAAAAAGGAACTAAGCTTAAGGCTTTATGTTCATATAACGGGGGTGAGTATACCTCACATGAATTGAGCCTTTTTCTGTCGGTCTAGAGAGATTTATAGAGAGTTTACAGCTCCTTATACCCTAGTAGAGAATGGTGTAGCAGAGAGGATGAATAGAACTATTCAAGATAGAGTAGTCTCTATGTTGCATCATGCAAACCTCTCACAAGGCTTTTGGGAAGAAGCACTATTGACTGCAATTCATGTGATTAACCTTTCACCTAGTATTGCCAGAGGTCTAAAAGTGGCACAAGAGTTGTGGATAGGGAAGCCACCATATTATGATCATCTTCGAGTTTTTGGGTGTGAAGCATATGTTCATATACCCAAGAATCTTAGACAAAAGTTCGATCATAAGTCAAAGAAATGCATTTTCCTTGGATATGGTCGAGAAGGACAATTTGGATATCTCTTATGGGATCCTGAAACATGGACAGTGATCAGAAGTAGTGATGTCATTTTCAATGAGTCTAAGATGCATAAACAGCCCATAAAGGAGGTTGAAGTGAGAAGAGTGGTGTTTGAGGATACTAGTCCTCTAGTTAGCATGCATAAAAATGTTGCACATAGGCATGTTCAAGAGAATGTCCATTCAGATCAGTCTGCACATGTTCCTGTTCAGCAAACATTGAGACGTTTTGCACGTGTCTCACATCCACCTAATAGATATGTTCCAGGTTTAGATTTTGTTATGCTAACAGATGTCGGTGAGCCTTCTTGCTACAAAGAGGCTATGCAGACAGAGGATCATGTCAAGTGGGAGTGTGCCATGAAGAGTGAGTTGGATTCTATTCACAAGAATGGTACTTGGGATTTAGTAACTTTGCCAAAGGGCAGGAAAGCTTTACCATGTAAATGGGTATATAAGCTGAAATTCACATCAGATAGTGCTTCTCCAAAGTATAAAGCATGACTCGTTGCAAAGGGTTTTAAGCAACAACATGGTGTTGATTTCGAGGAAATCTTCTCTCCAGTGGTCAAGATGACTACCTTGCACATGTTGCTTGGATTCGTTGCAATGGAGGACTTAGAGCTAGTCCAAATGGATGTGAAAGCTGCTTTCTTGCATGGCGATCTTACAAATGAGATTTATATAGAACAACCAGAGGGTTATGTAGTTCCTGGCAAGGAAGGTCTAGTTTGTAAGCTTAAGAATGTTGGTGCAATTCACAAGCCTACACATTTGGCTTGTAGTTCATACACATATGAAGATGCATAGGAATCAATGCTAATGGTTAATTACCATTTTATCCTTTTCTAAAAGCCCTATTTGACTTGGAATCTTTGTAACCACCTACCCAAGGGAGTTGTGGACTTTATTAGTTGTAAAGCATCAATCAATTAAGAGAATATCTCCTAGGATGTAGGAGCATGATTATAGAGAGCCAAAAGTTTGAATTCAAATTCAAATTTTTGAACTCAACTACTATAAAAGTGATCATCAAAAAGTCATGGTTGTACAAGTCACTTTCCCAGCTCTTCATTCTCATCTCTGTATGTGTGTAAGGCCTACACAATTTCCTACACCTTACCACATCATTTGTGTATGGTTTCCAAGCCAATGATTCTGTACACAAGTGTTCATTAATACATATATCTACATTTGTTCATTTCTGAGTCTCTGTCATAGTCTCTGTCATAGTCTCTGTTAGTGAGTCAACTTGTGGAGATCATATCTCACTCATTTCTCCACCAAATTCAAAGATCTATAGCTTCTTGGAACCAGTTTAACGTTGTCTACATGCTATCAAAAGTTGAAGGATTTCTATTCAGCCAATTCAGAGAAAAGTTCATCAAATTGATCACTGGTCGAAGTCTGCAATAGTCCTAAAATATTTGGGGTAAAGGTTTACTTGCTAAATTAATTTATCTGAGCATAGTTAATCTTTTTAAGTGATTCCACTTGGAATAGTTAGCTTGCTAAGCTAATTAGATACCCCTAAAAGGAATTTTTCCAATTCCTACTGTGTTGGCTATACTGAGCAAAAGATGCAGCAGGTGTATCGTCAAAAATAGAAGGTTTTCTTGAAGACTTGAAGTTCAATGTTGTCTGTTTTGTTTCAATCTTTCCCTACATCACTTGCAAAGTACATAGGCCATTTTATGGTGTCATTGGAAAGCTAAGAAGGTCCACTTATCAACTCTAAAGCATCAAAGGGCTGGTACAAAGCAGGATTTGGCAGTACCTACTCATCATCTTGAAGTGTCCATCCATCATTCCCAACAAAGAAGAGCTTGTATGGACTTAAACAGTCCCCTAGACAATGGTACCAAAAGTTTGATTCTTTTATGAAATCTCAAGGCTATTCTCGAAGCAATGAGGATCATTGTCTCTACAAAAAGAGATGTTCAGATGGCATCTTGATATGCTTGATACTTTATGTCAATGATATGTTGATTGCTCGGAGTTCCTCTTATGATTTGTCAGTTCTCAAAAAGAAATTGAGTCAGACATTTGATATGAAGGATTTAGGGGATGCCAAACATATTTGGCACGCGCATTACTCATGATAGGAGTAAAAGATGCATATACTTGTCTCAAAGTGAGTACATATCCAAATTACTTCACCGGTCTAATATGCAGGATGGAAAGGCACTGAGTACACCTTTACCCACATATGTGAAATTGAGCAAGGATGATTGCCCCAAACCAGATGAGGAAAAGGAATTCATGACCAAAATTCCCTATCAGTTTGTTGTTTGTAGTCTCATGTATGCTATATTAGCTACGAGACGAGACATTGCATTTGCAGTGGGAGTGTGAGCAAATATATGTCTAATCTTGGCAAGAAACATTGGGAAGCGATCAAGATGATTTTGAGATATCTGAGTGGCACTAAGGACAAGTGTCTATGCTTACGTAGAGCGAAAGCATCCATTATTGGTTACATAGATTCTTATTATGCTGGTTGTGTAGACAATTGTAAGTCTACATTAGGGTACATTTTTCATTTTACTAGAGTTTCTATCTCCTAAAGATCTCGTCTTCAAGAATGTACAATTGTTTCCGCCAAAGAAGCATAGTATGTTGCAGCAAGTGAGGCATGTAATGAAGCATTGTGGCTTTCTCGTCTTGCTTGTGATATGGGTTTACCTTAGCATGTACCTCACTTGCTCAGTGATAGTGAGAGTTCCATTGCTTTGGCTAAGAATCCAGTCTATCATGAAAAGACCTAAGATGATATCAATCAATTAAGAGAATATCTCCTAGGATGTAGAAACATGATTATAGAGAGCCAAAAGTTTGAATTCAAATTCAAATTTTTTAACTCAACTACTATAAAAGTGATCATCAAAAAGTCGCGGTTGTACAAGTCACTTTCCGAGCTCTTCATTCTCATCTCTGTATGTGTGTAAGGCCTACACAGTTGCCTAGACCTTATCACATCATTTGGCTATGGTTTCCAAGCCAATGATTTTGTACACAAGTGTTCATTAATACATATATCTACAGTTGTTCATTTCTGAGTCTCTGTCATAGTCTGTATTAGTCAGTCAACGTGTGGAGATCATATCTCACTCATTTCTCCACCAAATTCAAAGATCTATAGCTTGTTGGAACCAGCTCAAAATTGTCTACATGCTGTCAAAACTTGAAGGATTTCTACTAAGCCAATTCAGAGAAAAGTGATCACTGGTCGAAGTCTGCAACAGTCCTAAAATATCGGTGGTAAAGGTTTACTTGATAAATTAATTTCTCTGAGCATAATTAATCTTTTTAAGTGATTATGCTTGGAATAGTTAGCTTGCTAAGCTAATTAGATACCCCTAAAAGGAATTCTTCAAATTCCTATTGTGTTGGCTACACTGAGCAAAAGTTGTAGCAGGTGTATGGTAAAAAATAGAAGGTCTTCTTGAAGACTTGAAGTTCAAAGTTGTCTGTTTTGTTTCAATCTTTTCCTACATCACTTCCAAAGTACATAGGCAGTTTTATAGTGTCATTGGAAAGCTAAGAAGGTCCACTTATCAACTATGAAGCATCAAAGGGCTGGTACAAAGCAGGATTTGGCAGTACCTACTCATCATCGTGAAGTGTTCATCCATCATTCCCAAGAGTGGTATCAGAGCAAAGTCAAGGTAAAATGGGAGATGGTTTTCCTTCATTTATTGATAAATTGGACAGGAACAACTATCAGGCATGGTCTCTAAGGATGAAGACATACCTACAAGGAAGGAGTCTTTATGGATACATATCAGGAGATGAGGAATATCCCTCTATTAAAACCAGAGGACTACCAACAAAGGAAGAACATGAAAAGATCAACACATGGTGTGCCAAGGATGCATTAGCAAGGTATTACTTACTCAACTACATCTGTGATTTTCTTTTACCACATATTAGAAATTGTAAGACATTCCAAGAGACTTGGGAAACCTTGTCATCCTATTTTTCTTCCAACACAAGGGCTAGAAAAAACCAGTTGTGGATTGAATTCACCACACTAAGGAAGCAACCCAAGCAGGCTATTTCAGAGTATGTGACAAAGGTTAAAGATGTAGCAGATCAGTTAGCAAGCATAGGAGAAGAGATTGACAAAGAGAAGATAGTAAGGCAAGTGATCAATGGGATTAAAGCTTATGACAACTGGGAAAGCTTCACCACTGCCATGGACCTATACATGGACATGCAAATTCCAGATCTTACAACTCTCATGGGACAATTGTTCACTCATGAAGCCAAGCTCAACAAGAATGGAGACACATCCAAAGGTAATAGCTCTTCTGCCCTATACACTGATAAAAGTAAGTCTAAAGATAAAGGCAAGAACAAGAAAGGAGAGGATGAAGGCACTACCTCCCAAGCGAACTATGCAGGGAGAGGTAGATCATCAAGAGGAAGGGGCAGAGGAGGTAAGCAAGGTAGGGGCAGAACCTATAACTCCTCACCATGCAACATTTGTGGTTTATCAAATCATACTACAGATGAGTGTTTCAGGAACTACAAGAATCAGAGAGGAAGAGGATATCAAAGAGGTGGATACTCACAATCAAGAGGCAAATTCAACCATCATCAAGGATACAACAACAACTACAATAACAACTACAACAGCAACTACAATGGAAACTACCAAGGAGGATTCAAATCCAGAAAAGATTACAACAACTATACAGAAGAGCAAGATGATTCTCTTCTGATTATGAACATGACTTCAAAACCAGGTACAAATGATGACCATCTCTTCTACATTGACTCAGGATGCTCAAATCATGTGGCTGGCAATGTAGCTGTACTCTTTGACCTTGAAGAACCAAGAGGTAAACATCAAGTACAAACAGGTGATGACACCAAGCACTTAGTAGTTAAAGTTGGAAATGTTAGGACTTGTGATGGAAATCAAAACTTGTTGAGTAGGGTACTATATGTACCAACCATTACCAAAAATTTGATGAGTATTGGACAGATTGTGGAAAAAGATTTGCAGGTCAGGTTCGAACCATTTGGAGCATTTGTAGAGGATCCCAAGCAAGGGTTCAAGAGAATCGCTAAAGGAGAAAAGACATGTAGACTTTTTATTTTTGAGCTAGAAGATACAAAGAATATTGCACTCTACAATTGTAAAGATCAAACACTTTTAGAGCTTGAGATTTGGCATAAAATATTAGGGCATGTAGGAGAAAGAACCTTGAAACAAATATGCAAGGATCAATGTGTAATTGGAATACCCAATATTTCCAAACAACACATGATTTATAAATGTGGTGCTTGTTAGTTTGCGAAGTCTCATAGGTTACCCTTCTCAAGGAAAGGCTACATGCATGAGGACTACCTAGAGCTTGTCCATACAGATGTATGGGGACCAAGCAAAGACCCCTCAATCTCAGGATCAAGGTACTATGTATCTTTTATTGATGACTATAGCAAGTGGACTATATTGTACTTTATGAAGCACAAAGATGAAGTGTTCAATTATTTTAAAAACTATCTTGCACTTGTTGAGAATCAGACAAGAAAAAACATAAAGTGGCTAAGGTCAGATGGAGGAGGTGAGTACTTCTCCAATGAGTTTGAAGCATTCTTGTAGGACAGAGGAGTCAAGAGAGAAATCACCACAAGGTATACTCCTGAACAGAATGGGGTAGCTGAAAGAAGAAATAGGTTGATTGTTGAAACAGCTAGGTCAATGTTGAATGAGAAGAAATTGTCTAACTATTTATGGGCAGAGAGTGTATCTACTGCCACTTATCTCATAAACAGGTTACCATCTAAGTCCCTTGATGGGATGACTCCTTATGAAGCATGGCATGGTAAGAGACCTTTACTTGATCATTGCAGGATATTTGGATGTGTAGCATATGTACACATTCCTTCTCAGATAAGAGGTAAACTAGACCCTAAGGCTGAGAAGTGTATCTTTATTGGATATGATCTAAATCAGAAAGGCTACAGGTTCTACAACCCCTCAAATAACGGATTCATGGTTAGTAGATATGTTGTCTTTGATGAAAATGATTCTTGGTATGAATGCAAGAAGTTTAAACTACCCTATGACTTGGAGGAGGAGTTTCCAAGTCTTGCTAAGGAGGAACCTACTCAGAATGAAGACACCACTTCAGATGATGAAGACATTATCAACCTTGAAGAATTCAAGGCATGGAAGTCCAAAGGCAAACTCAAGATGAAGAAACTTGAAGACATACGTGAATCTTCAAATCAATCAATTAGAAGATCACAAAGGGAAAGCAAAAAACCTATCAGATATGGGTATGATACCTCTCTTATTACTAAACACTCTGCTTATCTTGCCAAAGACTTGTCAATTGAAGAACCAAGATCATATGAAGAAGCAAAAACTAAGACAGAATGGAAAGAAGTTATGGATGAAGAGATTGAAGCACTCAAAGAAAGTGAGACATGGGAACTAGTACCAAAGAAAGAGTCCATGAAGGTAATTGGATCCAGATGGATCTATAAACTCAAAAGAAATTCTGATGGGTCAATAAAGAGGTACAAAGCCAGATTGGTGGCCAAGGGTTTTGCACAAACCCAAGGCATTGACTATGAAGAAACATTCTCACCTGTAGCCAAGATGCCAACCATCAGGGTATTGGTAAGTGTGGCTACATCAAAAAATTGGAACATGTATCAATTGGATGTAAAAAATGCATTTCTTAATGGATGGATTTTAGAGGAGGTATACATGTCACAACCTCCTAGCTATGAGGATGCAAACAAGGTAACATATGTGTGCAAATTGAATAAAGCTCTTTATGGATTGAAGCAGGCATCTAGGGCATGGAATCACAGGCTGACCACATAACTTCAAGACCAAGGTTTTGTCATGAGCAAGGCAGACACTTCTCTATTCATCAAGAGAAGTAGTTCAGAGGTAATATACCTATGTGTATATGTTGATGATATCATACTTACAGGTAATGATGTCAATGGAATCAGACAAATTAAGAACTTGATGATGAAGGAGTTCAAGATCAATGATCTTGGTCTACTCAAGTATTTTCTTGGACTTTAGTTAGTCTATACTGATTCTCGAATCTATATTACTCTGAAAAAATACATACACGATATGTTGAAGAAGTTTCATTTGCAGGATGCCAAAGTTGCAAGTACTCCAATGGAGGTAAACCTAAAACTAAGTGCCCATGAAGGTAACGAAATTGATGATATTACAGGTTACCAAAGCATAGTGGGAAGCTTGAACTATGCTACCTTAACAAGGATAGATATTGCATATGGAGTTAGTGTGCTAAGTCAGTTCATGCACAAGCCAAGGGTACCTCACCTAGAAGCTGCCAAAAGAATTCTAAAGTATCTCAAAGGCACTCAACATCATGGTTTGTATTTTCCTTACACATCAGAATTGGATATTAAGATTTATTCAGATGCAGATTGGGCAGGATGCAAGGATGATACGAGAAGCACTTCTAGATACATTTCATTCACAGGTGATAAACCAATATCATGGTCTTCAAAGAAGCAACCCACTGTTGCTTTATCTTCTACTGCGGAAGAGTATAGAGGATTGGCTAATGCTACACAAGAAGCCAAATGGATCAAGATATTGTATACAGAATTGGGTTTGTATACTACCTCACCATTGATCTTTGGAGATAATACAAGCTCACTTCACCTAACAGCTAATCCTATTTATCATGCTAGGACCAAGCACATAGAGGTCCATTACCATTATGTGAGAGAGAAGCTATTAAGCAAGGACATTCAATTAACATATGTATCAACCAACATGCAGTGTGTAGATTTGTTAACTAAAGCATTGGATGGAACCAAACTTTGCAGGTTCAAATCAATGATTGGATTGCAAGATGTACACGAAGACTGAAGAATGAAGACCAAGCCAGAATGGTTGGCTTGAGGGGGAGCTCTTGGTGCAATTCGCAAGCCTACACATTTGTCTTGTAGTTCATACACATGTGAAGATGCATAGGAATCAATGCTAATGGTTAATTACCATTTTATCCTTTTGTAAAAGTCCTATTTGACTTGGAAACTTTGTAACCACCTACCCAAGGGAGTCGTGGACTTTATTAGTTGTAAAGCATCAATCAATTAAGAGAATATCTCCTAGGATGTAGGAGCATGATTATAGAGAGCCAAAACTTTGAATTCAAATTCAAATTTTTGAACTCAACTACTATAAAAATGATCATCAAAAAGTCGCGGTTGTACAAGCCACTTTCCCAGCTCTTCGTTCTTATGTCTATATGTGTGTAAGGCCTACACAGTTGCCTACACCTTACCACATCATTTCGCTATGGTTTCCAAGCCAATGATTTTGTACACAAGTGTTCATTAATACATATATCTATATTTGTTCGTTTCTGAGTCTCTATCATAGTCTCTGTTAGTCAGTCAGCTTGTGGAGATCATATCTCACTCATTTCTCCACCAAATTCAAAGATCTATAGCTTGTTGGAACCACCTCAAAGTTGTCTACATGTTATCAAAATTTGAAGTATTTCATTTCAGCCAATTCAGAGAAAACTCCATCGAAGTGATCACTGGTCGAAGTCTACAACAGTCCTAAAATATCGGGGCTAAAGGTTTACTTGCTAAATTAATTTATCTGAGCATAGTTAATATTTTTAAGTGATTCCACTTGGAATAGTTAGCTTGCTAAGCTAATTAGATACGCCTAAAAGGAAGTTTTCCAATTCCTATGGTGCTGGCCATAGTGAGCAAAAGATGCAGCAGGTGTATGGTAAAAAATAGAAGGTTTTCTTGAAGACTTGAAGTTCAAAGTTTTCTATTTTGTTTCAATCTTTTCCTATCACTTCCAAAGTACATAGACCATTTTATGGTGTCATTGGAAAGCTAGCGAAGGTCCACTTATCAACTTTGAAGCATCAAAGGGCTGGTACAAAGTAGGATTTGGCAGTACCTACTCATCATCTTGAAGTGTCCATCCATCATTCCCAACAAAGAAGAGCTTATATGGACTTAAACAGTCCCCTAGACAATGGTACCAAAAGTTTGATGCTTTTATGAAATCTGAAGGCTATTCTCGAAGCAATGAGGATCATTGTCTCTACAAAAAGAGATGTTCAGATGGCAGCTTGATATGCTTGATACTTTATGTCAATGATATGTTGATTGCTGGGAAGTCCTCTTATGAATTGTCAGTTCTCAAAAAGAAATTGAGTTAGACATTTGATATGAAGGATTTGGGGGATGCCAAACATATTCTTGGCATGCGCATTACTCATGATAGGAGTAAAAGATGCATATACTTGTCTCAAAGTGAGTACATATCCAAATTACTTCACTAGTTCAATATGCAGGATGGAAAGGCATTGAGTACACCTTTACTCACATATGTGAAATTGAGCAAGGATGATTGCCCCAAACCAGATGAGGAAAAGGAATTCATGACCAAAATTCCCTATCAGTTTGCTATTGGTAGTCTCATGTATGCTATATTAGCTACGAGACAAGACATTGCATTTGCAGTGGGAGTTGTGAGCAGATACATGTCTAATCCTGGCAAGAAACATTGGGAAGCGATCAAGATGATTTTGAGATATTTGAGTGGCACTAAGGACAAGTGTCTATGCTTAGGTAGAGGGAAAGCATCCATTATTGGTTACATAGATTCTTATTATGCTGGCTGTGTAGACAATTGTAAGTCTACATCAGGGTACATTTTTCCTTTTGCTAGAGGTTCTATCTCCTAAAGATCTCGTCTTCAAGAATGTACAACTGTTTCCACCATAGAAGCAGAGTATGTTGCAGCAAGTGAGGCATGTAATGAAGCATTGTGGCTTTCTCGTCTTGCTTGTGATATGGGTTTACCTCAACATGTACCTTCCCTTGCTCAATGATAGTGAGAGTGCCATTGCTTTGGCTAAGAATCCAGTCTATCATGCAAAGACCAAGCACATTGAGGTGCGGTATCACTTCATTAGAGATTGCTTAGCCACTACGCACATTATTCTTGAGAAGGTTCACACTCGAGATAATGCTGCAGATGCTTTGACTAAAGCTCTACGACAGGATAGCTTTCGACACTGTTGTCACTTGATGGGGTTTACTTGATGCTTGATCTTACACAATCATTTGTACACCATGTAACATGCCCATCAGGTGGGAGGTATAGTTTGTAAACTTACACTCAAGTATTCTTTATCATTCTTTATTTTTTTCCCATAGTTACTTTGGCCGTGTTGGCCTTTAGTGGGAGATTTTTATCGTTAGTGTCCATGTGAAAGGCCAAATGGCCTCCGGACACTTCCTTGTATATGTTCTTTAATAAAACATATAGTGGTTTGGTCAACCATAGACTGTAAGTTCGACCGCATTTGTAAGACCTAAGAAGTCTGTCTTCGTGCTCCTCTGTGTACTGTGTTTTTTGTGTATTCTCTAGCAACTGTGCGAAGTAATGTGTACAGCCTCAGGAGCTGAGTTTTCTACTCTGAGCAAATCATCATGGAGCTCTCGAGAATGAGAGCACACTATGGTGCATCGGCATTGATATACTTCACAATATACTTTCATTTTCATGATCATTTGAGTTCATAGTTTCATGCTCTTGTGAAGTGTGCTCTTCACTCCCATATCTCTCAATTTTCTCAATCAAATTGCAGGGATGTTTTCTCTGAGCTTGGTGCATCATTTTCAGTGATTCAACTTGGTAACGTTAGCTCTCTAAGTCTACTATATACTCACAAATGCTCATTTAAATTGGTTAATTAAATCTTGAGTTATGTTTAGTTGAAGTAGACTATATCGCTTCATTTTCTACTTCTCTCTCCGCACTCTCTCACAACAGTAATTTTCTCAGAGCTGTTTCATAGTGTGTACTTCACAATTTTCCATGATTCAAAGCTTGTTAGAATCAGCATAGTATATGCCTACAAAATTTCATAAGCATTGGATTCTTGAATCTTGAGATATTTTCATGTTTTTGCTCACGGATCTGAGTACTGCTACAACCTATGAAAATCTGGATGGTCATATGACTTGCTAAGTTCTTTTCTCTTTATGTGGTTCATTTTTTATCACTCATGATTGTTAGCTTACTAAGTGTATAAGAGTTCCCCAAAACGAATTAAGTTAATTACTACTGTGGTCAGAGAATTGTTCAAAACTTTGTACAGGTGTATGAACATAAATAGCAAGTTTTTTACTCATGGTTCAACTCCAACTTATCTATTTTGATTCATCTTTTTCAGTGAACTTGCAAGGTACATAGGGTGTGTAATACATCCTTTTGCAATCTAAAAAGGGCCCACTACACATCCCTAGAGTTCATTTGGTTGGTGTAGAGCAAAGTTTCTATAGCACCACCATCTTCATCAACTACAAATCCATCTCTTCACAAGACATACCAGCACGATGCAAATACTTGGTATTTGTATGGAAAAAGATATGTTGGAAACCGAGAGGGAGATTTATATGAAGAAGAGAACATTTTGGCTTGGCTACATGGAGAAGACTCATCTTCTTGCTATGGAATTTTTCCAAAAAACTCAAGTAGAGAGGAAGTCTATGAAGGAAAAGAGGTACTCATAGGCAAGAAAAGAGAGAAGAAAAGACATACCCTTAAGTAAAACATTGATGAAGCTACCTCAAATCATATATCAATGGCCACTTTGTTATGGATAATGGTATGGATATAATCTGTTATGATAATTTTTATGGAAGTAAGTGCAGGGCATTACAAGGATGTGGAAGGAGTACCTACATTTCTTTGGAAATATAGGATTCCATTGCATGAAGAATTTTAAACAATAAGATGGAAATGTTATAATTTAAATAAAAATTTTCTCAAATAGAGATACAAAAGATGGAGTATGCAGGAAGTATGATTCCAATGGAGCATTAGGGTGGTCCTATCCCATGGTTAGTGTGCCCAATAAGCAGACAATCAAAATGAAGTGCAAAAAAGAAGAAACTCTAGAGGGTAAAGAGCTTCCATTAGTCATCAGATCCAAGCTCAAATCCTATCATCAGCGAAAGTAAATCTTTCTAGATCACCTCGAACTTGCAGAATCTATCCAAGTTGTACATAGCCTTCTCGTATCATCTCTTTTGCTTACGTTTCATTAGTTTTCATCCATTTTCATGCTTGTTCTTTGAGTTTTTATGCAATTTAGAGGCCATTTCATAGCCCTTTTCATGGACATCTTGTTGGAATTTTTAGGATTTTTAAAAGAACTTTTCGAATTCTTTTTAGATTGTGTTAGATTTTTTATCTTTTTTCAATGTTATTTTTCTTGATAAAATAAAATAAAAAAGGAATCTTTCTACGTTTTAAGTGTAAAATGCTATTCAAATATTTATAGAGTTTTTATAGAATATTTTTTTATTTTTTTGGAGCTTTTTAGGATTTTTTTGTTTTTTCATTTTTTCCTATTTTTAGATATTTTACAAAAAAAAACCTTCTCTCTTTACTTCTTGATCCTCTCTCTCTCTATCTTCTCTCTCTACCTCGCTCTATCTTTGTCTACCCTCTCTACTCTCTTTCTACCCTCTCTCTAGCCTCTCTCTACTCTCTCCTCCCTCTCTCTTCCTTCTGTATCTCCCCCCTTGCCCCCCCCCGTCCCCACCCACCATAGGATAAGTTTTATCCTACGGTGTGCTTAAATAGTTTTTTTATTTGTATTGGCAAAATGTTTTTGGCTATAGATTGCTCCTTGAAAGGTCATTTTTTTCAAATTTAGGGTCAATTTCATGTTTCTTGACACCCTTGGACTCCATTTTTGCATTAGTTTGACCAAAATCCAAACTTTCTTCTTGCTTTTCATCCAAACCCACATGTTTTGTGCACATTTATCATGTGAATTTTATCCCACACGTGGTCCACATGGTCTATTCCCTCCTTATTTCCCCACCTCTTTCACATTTTTCCTTATGTACCATATATAGCTTCCATGTTTTGGTAGTTTCTCCCTATTCCCTATCCACAACCCCAACTCATACCCTTGCGTCTTACTTTATAACTCAACCCACCCCCAACCTTCCCCCTCCTTGCCCTATCCTTCTTAGCCCTTCACGCCTCCCTAACCTTTCCTTCCTACCCTCCAGTATCCAATTTTTTCTTCTTCAATGAGCTAGTATCCATTTTTGGTTCTTCCCTTTTGATTGTTCTTTCATGCTCCTAATGGACTTGATCATTGGCCGATTGTCATTTCGAAGATTTTGCACAACAGGTATCAAGGTGAGCCTCTCTGCTCAGGGTTTGGTTGTTAGCTCTACGAGATGGAGAGCCCATTAGGTGGTGGACAATTGTTGAGCTAGCCAAAGTCAAAGTAATCAAAGTCAAGCTTGTCAAAGTAAAAGTGGTCAAAGTCAAGCTAGACAAAGTCAAAGTGGTAAATTGCAGAACTTGCACAGGTGGTGCAAAAGTGCAAAGTGGTGCAAAGGTGGTGCAAAAGTGCAAATTGGTGTAGAGATGGTGCAGAAGTGGCTGCGAACAAGGTGCAGAGGTAGTGAAAAAACAATTTATTCACAATGGTTATGGTCTTGTAGAAAGTTGAATGCAGGTTGATGATTGTCTTTTTGTAATGTATAGGGGTTTTAAAGTGTTTGGAAGGTGCAAGTGAACCCTTCCTTAGGCACACATATTGAAGAAATGGAGGCAAAAGTGAAGACATTTGAAGAGGAAGCAGTATGCAAAAGTGTATGTATGACCTCCCATTTAAAATTTTGTTTTTCTCCTAAAGTCACTACAGGACAAAATAGGGAGTCGTTGGCTATACACATTTTTAGACATTCTTGGGGCGTCAAAGTGAGCACCAAGATATGCTATCAATTAGGAGTGACGTACATAAGTGAATGGACACACAAGGAATGGGCATTATTCTTGGAGTTAGACTAAGCAAGTGAGAGCATAGTCTACACTAGAGGGAAGAGCAAGAGACATTGAACCAGAGCGCAACACAAATAAGTATGGGTTTTTTCCAAACAACTCAAGTAGAGAGGAAGTCTACGAAGGAAAAGAGGAGATCATTCAAGTTGCTGATTTGGGTGAACCAATCATAGGAAAATGTTATGGATATCATCTTTTATGATAATTTTTATGGAAATAAGTGTAGGGCATTACAAGGATGGGGAAGGAGTATGTACATGTATTTGGAAACACAAGATTCCATTGGTTGAAGGAGTTGGAACAATAAGATGAAAATGTTATCATTTAAATCAAAAAGTTGCTAAAATAGAGATACAAAAGATGAAGTATGCTCGAAATAATGATTCCAATGGAGAATTCAGGGTGGTCATATCCCATGGTTAGTGTACCCAATAAGAAGAAAACCAAAATGAAGTGCAAAAAAGAAGAAACTCTTGAGGGCGAATCATTGGGTTTGCACTTTATTGCCTCAAGGCATATGAAAAATACACTTGAGGCAAGAGAGAGAGCAAAGTTATAAGTATGCAAAAAATGAATCAGGAAGGAAACTGAACAAATTTAGAACAAGTTGAGGAGGTGAATTCTTGAATTAGTCATCAAATCCAGGCTCAAGGCCTATCATCAGCAAAAGTAAATCTTTCTGGATCACCTAGAACTTGCAAAATCTGTTCAAGTTATACATAGCCTTATCGTACCATTTTTTTCGCTTATGTTTTATTAGTTTTCATGCATTTTCATGCTTGTTCCTTTTTTTTAATGCAATTTAGAAGCCATTTCATAGCCCTTTTCATGAGCACCTTGTTGGAAATTTTTAGGATTTTCAAAAGAATTTTTAGAATTATTTAGATTTGTTAATCTTTTTAATGTTTATTTTCTTGATAAAATAAAAGAAAAAAGGAATCTCTCTGTGGTTTCGAGTGTGAAACATATTCTAGAAATTTAGAGAATAATTAAATAAGTTTTTTTTTTTTTTTTGGATTTTGTTTGTTTGTTTTCCGTTTTTTCTATACAGTTTGCAAAAAACAAAAGCGGCCCTCCCTGCCTTTTATTTTTTCTATTAAAAAAATTCTCTCTAACTCTCTCTATCTTCTCTCTACCTCTCTTTATCTTCTCTCTCTACCTCTCTCTATCTCTATCTTCTCTCTCTAATTCTCTCTATCTTTTTATACCTTCTCTCTACTCTCTTTCTATCTGGTCTCTAGCATGTCTCTACACTCTATCTACTCTCTCCTCCCTCTCTCCTCCTTCTATATCTCCCCCCACCCACCATAGGATAAGTTTTATCCTATGGTGTGGTTAAATTTTTTTTTTATTTTTATTGGCAAAATGTTTTTGGCTCTAGATTCTACCTTTAGTGACCATTTTGTTCAAATTCGGGGTCAATTTCATGTTTCTTGACACTTGGCTTAGTTTCTACATTAGTTCTACCAAAATCTAAACTTTCTTCCTGCTTTTGGTCCAAACCCACATGTTTTGTGCACATTTATGATGTGCTTTTTATCCCACACCTGGTCCACATGATCTATTCCCTCCTTGTTTTCCCACATGTTTCACATTTTTCCTTATGTTCCATCTATAGCTTCCATGTTTTGGTAATTTTTCCCTATCCAAAATCCCAACGCATACCCCTGCCTCTCACTTTATAACTCAACCCAGTCCCAATCTTCCTCCTCCTTGCCCTATCCTTCGTAGCCCTTCAACCCTTCCTAACCTTTCCTTCCTACACTCCAGTATCGAGATTTTGCTTCTTCAATGAGCTAGTATCCAATTTTGGTTCTTCCCTTGGGATGGTTCTTTCATGCTCCTCGTGGACTTGGTCACTACTCAATTGTCATTTTGAAGATTTTGCACAACAGGTATCAAGGTGAACCTCTCTACTTAGGGTTTGGTTGTTAGCTCTCCAAGATGCAGAGCCCATTAGGTGGTGGGAAACTATTGGGCCAGTCAAAGTCAAAGTGGTCAAAGTCAAAGTGGTCAGAGTCAAGTTGGTCAAAGTAAAAGCGATCAAAGTCAAGTTGGACAAAGTCAAAGTGGTAAAGTGTAGAACTGGTCAAAGATGAAAGTGATGACCTTGCAAGTGATGCACAGGTGGTGCAAAAGTGCAAAGTGGTGCACACTTGGCCGCCAACAAGGTGCACAGGTAGTGCACATTGAACAATTTATCCACAATGGTTATGGTTTTGCTGAAAGTTGAATGCAGGTTGGAGATTGTTTTTTTGTTAGGCTCAAGGGTTTTAAAGTGTTTGGAAGGTTTAGGTGAACCCTTCATTAGCACACATATTGAAGAAATGAATGCAAAAGTGAAGGCATTTGAAGAGGAAGTGGCATCCAAAAGTGTATGTATGGCATCCCATTTAAAATTTTATTTTTCTTCTAAAGTCACTAGAGGACAAAATAGGGAGTCCGTCGTACACATTTTTAGATATTCTTGGGATATCAAAGTGAGCACCAAGATATGCTAATAGTTAGGAGCGAGGTACATAAGTTAATGGACACACAAGGAATCGGCATTATGCTTGGAATTAGACTAAGCAACTGAGAGCATAGTTTACACTAGAAGGAAGAGCAACAGACATTGAACTTGAGTGCAACATAGAGAAGCAAGTGAGAATAAAGTGTGCAAGAAAGGTGATCTAATGTGTAGAGAGAGAGAGAGAGAGACAAAGTTATCACCTAGGTAGTGTGGCCGTTCACAATACTTGAATAGGCAAGAAAGATGGATTGCCATCTCCAACTTCCAAAAGGTAGCCAAATTTATCCAATCTTTCATGTAAGTTAGCTAAAAGGAAATCTCAGAAACTTTGACAACAACATCTCAAGAAATAAGATTGTTGCTTCTATTTCAGATCAATTTGTTTGATTCAAACAAGAAATGATCCTCTACACTCATGAAAGGATTAGGGGTCATTTATACAAGGAATGTTTTATGAAGTGGAAAGATGGTTCTAAAGTCATCCCTACAAGGGAAAGGATAAGTACAATTTGAAAGAACTTGGAGAAGCTTGTAGGAGGTAGAAAAATGAGTTGCAAAGTGATGAAGTTTGGTGCAGGCAACCGGTACAAGACTAGCCCTTGAGGTTATGGAGACTCAAATAGACCTTATAGGCATGCAACAAGTGCAATAAAATGCACTATGTAGTTTCAAGCATTGTTGACACTCAAGATCAAGCATGAGATACAAGAACACGTCAAAGAAGTGGACATACAAGAAGGAGGAGCATAAAGGGAGCTCCAAGAAGCACATGTCAAATTTTTAGAAGAAATCCCTATAAAAACGATGATTTTGATCACTAAAACCATTGTAAATATCATTTCACCTTTTTGTAACTCCATTTTTTTCAAGCCGAGGAGTCCTCGAGCTTGAGGAGCGTAGAATTCATACTTTGTCCTTTTGAGTCTTCAAATGTTGAACTTTGTATATCTACAGCACTCGCGGTCTTCCTTTTCTTCAATTCTGATAACTCTAGCTATGATACCCATGATGGAGATGATTAATCTCCAAACGACAAGCTATCCTTGATGTTAGAGCACCTCTATATCAAGAATAACTCAAAACCTCAACCAATTTTAGAAGACCAAAGCCAAATTATCAAGACTTTAGCTAACTATGAAGAAAGACATTACACAAAAAAGTCTACTACACTTAATTCATCTATTAACTGATCAAATGTGTAAATTTTGTGATGAAACTTTGCACAAGGTGTCGACTAAAGGTTCCACATCTTCTTCAAGTTAAAACTTCTCAAAAGATTCAGTAAATCTTGAGATATAATTAAACCAATGTACCTATGTCTGAAACTTTACTTCTACATAATCGATTTTGATACCTACAACTTCTAATGCATGGTTCTCCGAAACTAGGACCCATTTATTCAAATGCTTTTATCCATAGACGGCATACCTTTCAACTTAGATTTGACTCATCATTTGTGTAAAAATTTACTCTATGCATTGAGATCTAATCAATTCTTTGATCATCGAGATTGCGCCTGTTTCAGAAGAACCTTATCACTTCTTCACATGCAAATGTTCATCCAATTCTCTTAGCCTATCTACAATAAGGATCTTGAA
The DNA here is from genome assembly GCA_020310875.1 of Ceratopteris richardii. Lineage (NCBI taxonomy): Eukaryota > Viridiplantae > Streptophyta > Polypodiopsida > Polypodiales > Pteridaceae > Ceratopteris > Ceratopteris richardii. The sequence goes on along the minus strand of CM035408.1, from coordinate 27,022,341 downwards.
TCTTAACCATAGATGGGTTAACTATGGACTTAGACATCTACAAAACGATTCCTGAAATGATCAAACATGAAGGAGAAATGGGGAGAAGATTGATGTGCAATTCTTAGAAAACTTCTTCTATTCAACTCATCATTCATCCGATGGATGATGCTCACATAGATCATAATCTACTCCTTTCCATCTCATCTATTCTTCATCTCTCTCTCATATATCACGACCATATACAGGTGTATATATACATATGGGTGTGGATTCCTCATTGCTTCAAGAATTTGTGAAATATTTACAAAGCTAATGTACATGTGTATATAGACCATCTCT